>CM038795.1:260580206-261140249 GCA_021764765.1 Vicia sativa
AAAATTTGCCCTCCATCTTCTCGAGAATTTTCATACATCTATACTCAAAGATTCCTCGAGATTGATCGGACAAACTCTCTCCTAGACAATCAACCCAAACTAGGGTTTGGTATTTCTCGAATCAAGATGGACTTAACATCTCCAATGGTCTTCATGCCTCCTCATATATTTCAAGATTCTCCATGTCAGTTTCAAGCCTTACAAGTCAAGCTTCCTCGAGACAATTGCTCGGATGGTTGAAAATCGATTGTATTGGACAAAAGTCAGCATGGTCAACATACAGTCAAACTTCATGATTTTTGGTCAACATCCTCATTTTGAAGTTACATTCATCATTTGATCAAGGGTTGATCATGATTCATCAAGAAAACTCAAGATTTGCTCAAAAGTCAACTTTCTAAATTAGGGTTTAGGTTGAAAAGTCAATGAACTTTGGTGATCATAACTTTCTCATACTTTCTCATAATTTTTCCACCACCTCTTGTTTTGAAAATTCAATTCTCTACAACTTCATGTCTCACAAGAATGTCAAAATGCTTCATTTGAGAGGTATGGCTCAAAACATTCTGAGTCATTTTCAAAGTCAACAAAAGTCAACTTTTGTTTTGAAGATACATTGAGCATGGAAACTCAATTGAGATGAGACCAAAAGGTTGGTTAGAGGACTCTTATAGATTTTCAAAAGTCCAAGAACACTCAAAAATGTGGAAAATTGAGCAAGATACACCATTCACAAGTTGGGCAATTTTGAAGGAATGCCTGAGAGATACTTCTAAAAATCAAATTTTTGCAAATGGGCTAGCTTTTCTTCATCCAAACTTATTCCTCATACAATTAGGAATATCCAAGCCCAATGCCACAATTTTTGATTTATTTTCTATTTAATTTGTAATTTATTCATTTAAATGCAAATTAAATTTAAAAATAAAGTATAAGATCAAAATTAATTGGAAGATTGATTTTATTCTTTCCTTGAGACTCAAGTAACTCACAAAAAGCCGACCAATTTTGAAAATTGATCAATATGGCAAGATTGGATTGAAATTAACCAAGTTTTGAAAATTTGATTTTATACAAAAATCAAATTTGATTTACTTTGAATGTTGATTGATTCTTGCCAAACCATCCCAAATCCATCGGTATAAATACATGATGCATACCTATCAAGAGAACAGGAAAAATTGCCCTAAAACCCTATTCCAAGCTCAAAAAACCGTGGTGCACAAGCAAGTGGTAACCCTACTTCAGCCGTTTTCAATCGTTTTGAGGTGTCAACACATTCCTTGACATCTCGAGAATCGAATCGGACCTTCACTTTGCAAAAATCATCAAGAATCGTGAAAACCGAATTTGGTTTGTTCTTGAATTTTCAAAATCGATTTCATCATTCATGCATTATTAACTTGATTTGTGTTTGTTTTGTGATCAGTGATGTATTTGCAAACTACGGGTGCTTTAATCCAATTTCCATGGCCGGGAATGCATAACACCATTGTTAGGGTTTCGAACCGTTTTAGGGTTTTCAAAATAGGAAAAATGGACCATGAGACTATACCATTGCATCCGAATGATGTCTGAATCGAACCATGGCCTTAGAACTTATTTATATTATGTTTGCTTGATTTTTGATGCTTGAGGACATAGCGTCGAATAACGGTGACGCTAGCTTTGGTGAATCGGGGCGATGAAGCTTGTGCGTGATGCGGGCATCGAGGGAGGCGACACTTGTCTTTCTTTCACTCGATCCGGTTTCCAACGATTGAGGGCGTTTGGTTGATTGGCAAGGCATGTGACTGTGAAATAGTCAGGTTCGATTCTCCCAGGACCATTTGGTTTTCTCCTTTTTCAAACTTTTCCATTTTCTATTTTATTTTAATATTTTCATATTATTTTAATTCTTTTCATATTTTTATTTCGCATTAAAATCATCAAAATTATTTTCTTTTTACATTATTTTCAGAAAACCTTTATTTAATTTAATAAATTAAAAAGACAATTTTGCATGCATATTTATTTTATTCATATTTTGCATTTAAATCACTTTTAATTCATTTTAAATTATTAAATTGCATCCAAAAATCCCAAAATATATTTTAGCATGTTTATATTATTTCAAGCATGTCATAATTTTCTCATATAAATTTTGCATTTTTCTAACATTTTTATCTTATTCAATTCATCTCGTATTTTCGATTTCTCGTTCTTTTACAGGTTGATCAGATTAGACGATTCTTTCTTTATCATTTATTTTTTTCAATAATGTAACTGTCTATAGGATGTAATAGTTTAAATTAGGACTTTATTTTCCGCATTTTAAATTATGTATCTTCCCAAAGCCATGTAATAGCGTAGGATTTGCCTTTCGCATCTTTACTTTCCGCAATTTACTTTCCGCCTATCAATTGCTAGTAACTAGGCGTGTATGGCAAGATAATAATGAACAGCCCACTAATTGCAAGATAAAATACTTGAAATCAACACACTTCACCATGCACCCTTAGGGTAATTCTCTCTTGTTGCCTTTACGAATCACAAATGGTCATGTCCTCGAGCGTGAGGTATCCTAGCACGTTGTCTTCCAAACAAATCATCATAGTCCCGCCGATACAAAGATCATAAGGCCACGATGTCGCCTCCGAATACATGATCTTGACCCTCGATTGTCGTCTCACGAAAAGTGATGATCAGCCCGAATGTGCTAGGATACTTCCTACAAGTTGCTTTCTATGACCATCCGATGTCCTTGAATGTCCCTTACATCCAGCGAATGGAGCTACCTACTAACTAATGGTGCGGCGCTATTCTAAAGGAAGTAAAGTATGAAAGCGACCAATTCAGGTGGGTAAATAAGTCTTTTAGTTGCTTGCTCTAAACCAATGCTTTCACACCACACTCCTTTTCAAAATTCAAACTCTTTTCAAAAACAAAACATTCCGAACACTTTGTATACATTCCTACATGAATCATTACAAAGTCAAAGCGAAATCCTTTTCAAACATTTTTGTCAAACACACAGAAAGCACAATTTTAAAGTGATCTAAGAGCAACTAAGAGCCCATAGATAACTACGGATGAAAAGGGGTGCTAATACCTTCCCTTTCATAACCTTCTCCTTACTCGAATCTAAGCGAAGGTCTTTTACGTACTTTTACCTTCCCTTAATTGGATAAAATAAAAGTCGGTGGCGACTCTTGCTATCCGCACATTTGCGATACAAAATCACTAAAAGTCAGTTCACCGTGTTACAAAACTGGCGACTTTGCCGGGGAGACACCCTAAAAAGAGAGAATGCCTTAGGGATTTTTTTTAGAACACCTTTATTGCTTTCTGTTTGACTTGCTTGCTTTATCTTTAAGGGTTGCTTGGGTATTATATTGTTGGGGATCCTACACGGATCCGGGTTTCCTTTTAGGTAAGCATTAGATCATCGCGACCGCTAGGCGTATAACTAAGCGGTCAACATGATGGCTCGTTAGTGTGACACTTTGGATCACATACTCTTCATTTCCAAGTTGAGGATAGTATTTGGCTGCGTGGTGTCATCAAGCACTAACTAAACTTTTAGAACCATAATTGACCCATCTTGGTCATTAGAAGGTAGTGAGATGGCGGCTTTGGTGCGGACTAAGGTTGGTTGATACTCGATGCTACTCGTTGAGATCGAGACTTTTAGGACATTTTCGATCGACCACTTGGTGAGTATTGAAATAAGCCTACGAGAAAGATCTATGATATGAGATTCCTAGAACCGGTTACTATTATAGGACGGGATGAACCAACTCAAACTTTTGGTGGGGTAATCACTATACCTCATACAAGCCTTAACCCTAGGCTCATTGTGTGAATTGTTTTGTGTGCTAAACATGACATCATGACATCATTTGCATTGCATATCATTTCTAACTATTTCAAGGACCTAGGATTTATCTTTGCTCTGTTTTGTAGAATTATGGCTTCTAGAAAGACTATCCGAATCAACTTCATGGGTATACCTTCTCACTCAAAGAATTGGTTTGAAATTCCCGACCATGCTCAGTTCATCAAAAGACATGGTTATCTACTTGACTTGGTTATCTCGGTTTTGAAGAAGATATGATGCATGTCCTATTCCGGTTCTTGATCAAAACACCATTGCTTTACATTCCCAGATTATCAGTTGGTTCCTACCTTGGAAGAGTTCTCTAAGCTACTTGGGATACCTATTCTTGACCAAATGCCATTCACGTTCTAGAAAAGGTTCCTAAAGAAGACATTGCATCCAGCCCACATCTTAAGCGCTCGAGACATTGAAGCCAATTGGGAAACTAGAAGGAGTTAAGGGTTTACTTTCTAAGTTCCTAATTAAGAAAGCCGAGAATTCCTCAAAGTTATGAGTTTCCATGCATTTGAAAACATTGTGGCCTTATTAATTTATGGTTTGGTTCTATTTCCTAACTTTCGGATCAATTCATAGATGTCAATGCCATCAAGTTGTTCCTTACCCAATCTGTGCCTACTTTACTTGGAGATATTCTACATTCTCTCCACACTTACTACTAAGAGACAAGGAACTCTCATGTGTTGTATACGTTACTTTCAGGTGGTTTTTAGCACCTTCCTCCATCGATTTTGAAGAATGAACAAAGGTTGAGATGGTCTCAAAGACTAATGTCACTCTCTCATTCGGATATCCGTTGGAGCCTTTTCTCAAAAGGACTTCACATTCATCAGCGTTGTGGAGAATTCCCTAATGTACCACTACTTGGTATAAGGGGAGGTATTACTTACAACCCTTCTCTAGCTCTACGTCAGTTTGGTTTTGCTCGAAGAGATGGTCCACATGATATGCTTCTCCAAGATATTGTGTTCGACTACAATCACGATCTCGAATTACGCGAAGGTTCATACGCTTGGGGCATGGTAAAGAAGACCGATACCAAGACTTTGGGGCACCCGAACTCCATTCCTTGGGAACCTTACCTCAAATGGGTGCGAGCTCGAGCTCAAAACCTCATGATGCCATTCACGCCTGTTCTACCAGTAATTATGGAACCTGTTGCTATAGGTGACGTACCTTATCTTCTCTCCATCCGACATGCCTACGATTTTGAAGACTTGAAGAGATCACGGATTAAGAAGAAGGGATACCTTTGAAGCTCGATGCTATGCAAGCGAGAAGAAAGTGCTAGAGTTGACAAAGCTACTTCACGAGGCGAAACATCAACACCATCGGCACCAAGAGGAAGTGCCCATGGGAGACTTAGAGCTTTAGGATGTTTATGTTTTCTTTTATTGTTTTGAACTATCTCTTGTACTTAAAAGAAAAGAATAATAAAAGAGTACTAATAAATGTTTGTTCATTGCTTGTTTAACAAATTTAAATCTCTAAGGTCCTTGAAAACATTGCATTGCATTAGCATAAACATTGCATATCATAGCATAACATTGCATCACGGTACATTGGAGATTGGTTTTCTCATTTGCTCGCTATTTATTTTAGCGAAATGGCTCTTGAGCAGTCATCAAAGATCTTCAAGCTCGAATGCTCGGTTTAGTAGATGTTTACCAGCTTGGTCCAAGGCCAAGAAGATCTGAAGAAGCTCATCAACGAAAGAAGAAGGTTGTTGGTCTCCTCAACATGGGTCAGACGCTACAAAGGTGGTCCTAAGAGGTCCGTCGGATAGAGCTCTCAGAAGGAAGTGTCAAGAAGGAGGATGAACAAAGTAACAAGGGTAATGGTGAAGGCAGTCAGCCTGAGCTTGAGAAGGACTATGATAATGGCCAATACTCTGATGAGGATGACAAGTACAAGCAACTTGAAGACCGTGCGAATCTGTGGAAAACACGAAGATGTCCGGGCTGAACTTTGATGATCTAAGTCTTGTCCCTGGTGTTGTGATTCCTCCCAAGTTCAAAGTTCCTACTTTTGCTAAGTATGATGGCATGTCTTGCCCTAAAGTGCATTTGAAGTCCTATGTCGGAAGATCAATCCCCGCGATGACAAAAGTTGTGGATGCACTATTTTCAAGAGAGTTTGTCGGAACTCGATTGGAATGGTACTATCATGAAGAATGCCGTATCCGTACTTGGGTGACTTAGCTGATGCTTTCTGACGATGTGAGTACAATCTTGAATTGACACCCTCGCATGCAACTACAAAGCATGTCTATGGGTCGTGATGAGAAGTTCAAGGAGTATGCTCGAAGTGGAGAGATCTAGCGGGCGAGTTCAACCACCCTTGTCCAATAGGAGTTGGTTGATATGTTTATGGGGACTAACAGGCCCATTCTTCAATCATCGATTGGAAACTCTTCATAGGATTCACCGGTGATATTAAGACGGCGTATCGAAGTGGTATCAGAGTGGAAAGATTCATGTAGAGACATCTTCAAATCTGCGAAGAGATCTTTTGGTGCTAAGAAAGAAGCTAATGCTGTGTATGGTCGAAAAGTCGAGCCAAGACCGACCGCTCAATTGTGGGGGCGGTTGTGATCTCGATCCTACATCGGCTAACCTCGCGAGACAAGCGTGGCAGCGCGTGCCACGAGCAGTTCTGAAGATCAACATGCCTTTGCCATGAGCCTTGCAACACATGTTGAAAGCGAGCTGATTGCTTTGAGGATCCTCCTCGAATGTCAACCTCCTCTCCAGTACAATCCTAATGCTAAGTGTGCTTACCATTCCAATAGCCCAGGACATAGTACTGATGATTGTTGGGCTCTGAAGAACAAGATTCAAGATATGATTGAAGCTACGCAGATTGAATTTGATCCTCTTGTTGAGACTCCGAATGTGATCAACGCGCCTATGCCTAACCATGACAAGGGTTCCAATGCTTTGTTGGTGACGATACTTATGTTTTCAACATAGATGACTTGACCATTCCTCGATGATGTTAAGAAGAATTTGTTGCAAGCGGTGTCAACCAGGATGCCCGAGATGTCGTTGGTGCCCATCCGCGATGGTTGTGCTTGGTTGAGAAGGCGTGTTCGATGCATGATGGATAAGTGAGATACTATTTACGAAACCACATGCAGGTGTGTGAAGAAATGTCTAAGTTGAAGATTGACAATGCGAATGAAGCAGTACCATCGTATGGGATACCTGGGGCAGCCAAGTGGAAAGTATGATTACATGGTGAAGTACACTTCACTGGAGTTACAAGATTCCTATTGAAGATGTTAAGGCGCCGGATGGGGTGACGATTTCCAGAAGACTATCTTGATGTTAACACCATAAGTTTCCTCTGCTGATTACTGTGCCTAGAGTGGCACCTCTCATTACTTCTCCAAGGCCGGTTCCATATTCCTCGACAAGGCTATCCCTTGGAATTATGGGTGATGTTTACTATCATGGCGTCAAGCAAGACCCTCGACCATTGAAGATCTTACAGTTGAAGCTACCATTCCGACATTGACAACATCACCGGATCTAGTAAGGTGACCGAACGGAAGAGTGTTCTCTCAGATATCTCTCCTCCAAAAGACACCATGACTCCGGCTCGCATTCGACTATTCAACCCATTCCCCAAGCTAGTGGGAAAGAGCGGTGACTCATCACCTTTCGACGAAGTACCAAAGGAAGTTCTTGAAGACACCTCAAACAAGAAATGGAGGAAATTCGAAGATTATCAAGAAGAGTGACTACAATGTTGTGGAGCAGTTGAGGGAGACTCCGTCCAAGATCTCCATGCTTGCTCTGCTCTTGTGCTCCGAGGCTCATGCTAATGCCTTGGTGAAGTTTCTGAAGAATGCTCACGTGCCGCAAGACACTACCACTGACCAGTTTGAAGTTTGTATTGCTAGCCTGGCTGCCAACAACGGCCTAGGCTTCTCGATATGACTCCTGCCGGAAAGAAACACAACAAAGCCTTGCACATCTCTGTTGAATGCAAGGGCACTTTATCTCATGTTTTGGTGGATACCGGTTCTGCTCTGAATATCTTACCGAAGACTGCTTTTGATCGACTTGATGTCGAAGGGTTGGTTCTGAGACCCAGTGACATTATCGTGAGAGCTTTTGATGGTTCTAAGCGAATAGTACTTGGAGAGCTCACTCTGCCTGTCAAAGTCGGTTCCCAGACTTTTGACTCCACATTCTTTGTCATGGACATCCGTCCAACACTCTTGCCTACTTGGATGCCCTTGGATACATGGGGCGGTATTACCTCTACCTTACATCGAAGTTGAAGTACCGGTGAAAGGAAGGTTGTTACAGTATGTGGCGAAGAAGAGTATATGGTGGATCATCTACATCGTTCAGATTACCTCGAGATGGAAGGTGAATTCTTTGAGACTCCTGTCAAGCTTTTGAAACAATCCCAGTCATGCTGTTGACTCTCCACCACTCTGAAGTTACACAAGTTCCGCCTAGGATGGCCTCATTGAAAGATGCTCAAGCTTTGTTGAAGAGGTAGTCTATTTGGGGACAGCTCACGATCTTCCTTTCAAATCGACAAAGACGGTTTAGGCTTCACCATCAAGGTCGGAAGATATACGCATGACGTGTCGGCCAACTTCCTTTGGCAGTGGAATCCATGCTATAGAAGGCGACGACAACGACTTGACATCGCAAGTGGATCTTCCAACTCCAGATCATGGGCTCAGACAATTGGAAGACGAAGACATCATACCAATCTCCTTTAGTCGGAGTAATTGCTTTTGTTTTGTTTTGCTTTTCATTTCTTTATGTTTTGAACAATAAACTTTGAAAGCCTAGTGCCTTGCCGGGTATCATGGCTCGTTGCGAGGTTATTATCATTGTTTGCATATTTTCTTTCAATAAATTCGTTGGACTTTTGCATTCAATTGTTTGTTTCTTTCTTTACTTTATCACCCCTTCAAAAGCTATGTGTTTCTTACACACACCCACGTGATACACTGCAGAATCTCCGAATCTAGTTAATACACTTATGCTATTGCTAAATATGACTTCGATAATCCGATCTACCAAGCCAAAGATGAAAGTGAGGAAGATTGTGAAGTGCCGGGAGAACTTGTCGATTGCTACAGCAAGAAGAGAGTTATACAGCCACGAAGAAGCAAGTTGAGGTTGTGAATTTGGGTACTAACAGAAAGAGATCAAGATAGGAGCGGGTCTTGAGAGCAGTGTGTCAAAGAAAGGTTGGTTCAGATGCTACGAGACTATATTGAGGTTTTGCTTGGTCATACGAAGACATGCGGGGTTGGACATTGATATTGTAGTACCGATTGCCAACAAAGAGGTTTTCTCGGTGAAAGCAGAAAGTTCGTCATCGTCACGAGATGTCGGAGAAAATCAAAGCCGAAGTTATGAAGCGGTTCAATCAGGTTTCTTATTTACTTCTTATCCACATGGGTTGCTAATGTGGTACGTGCCAAGAAGGATGGTAAAGTACGAATGTGTGGATTACGAGAGATCTGAACAAAGCAAGTCCGAAGATGATTTCCACTTCGTCATATTGATGTTTTGGTTGACAACACCGCTCAACATAAGGTTTTCTCCTTCATGGATGGTTTCTCCGGTTACAATCAGATCAAAATGGCTCCAAGACATGGAAGACTACTTTCGTTACAGTGGGGCACTACGCTACAAGGTTATGCCATTTGATTTGAAGACGCAGGCGCCACTTATCGGTGCTATGGTGACATTATTTCATGACATGATTCATCACGAGATAGAGGTCTATGTCGGCGACATGATAGCTCGATCCAGACTGAAGAAGAACATCTTGATCATTTGAAGCTGTTTGTGGTTGAAGAAGCGGTGAGACTTAACCTAACAAGTGCACCTTTGGAGTTAGATCAGGAAAACTCTTAGGGTTTGTTGTCGGTGGTAAAGGTATTGAGGTTGACCGCCAAGGTTAAAGCTATTCAAGAGATGCAGGCTCCCGCACCGAGAAGGAAGTCGAGGTTTCTTGGGCGATTGAATTACATTGCAGTTCATTGCACTAGCTGCTACTTGTGCCAATCTTCAAGTTACTTAAGAAAGATCAAGTGGTGGAATGGAATGATTGCGGATCGCTTTTGACAAAATCAAGGGTACCTCTGAATCCTCCTATCTGATGCCGCGCCGAAGAAGACCTCTTATCATGTACTTGGCGGTGTTAGAGAATTCAATGGGTGTGTGTTGGGGCAACATGGAGTGCAGTCGAAAAGAGCATGCAATATACTACCTTAGCAAAAGTTTACCGTTGTGAAACAAGATACTCACAGAGAAAACTTGCAATGCTTTGGCTTAGGCTGCTCGCCGACTAAGGCATATGTTGACTCACACTACCTTGTTGATTTCAAGATGGATCCGATAAAATACATATTTGAAAACCACCCTCTCGGGAAGAATAGCAAGATGGCAAATGATCTTGACCGAATCGACATCCGGTACACTTCTCGAGCGATCAAAGGTGTGTAGCCGATCATTTGGCTCATCAAGCCGTAGATGACTATCGACCTATGCGGTTCGAATTCCGGATGAAGATGTTCTACTAATTCTTGATTGCGAAGAACCGAGGCCAGACGAAGGATCGAACAAGGATCGATGGACCATGGTCTTTGATGGAGCCTCAAACGCGCTTAGCAATGGCATTGGCGCCATCATTACATCCCTGCGGCGGACATCGCCTTTCACCGCCAGATTATGTTTCGATTGCACCAATAACATGGCGAATATGAGCGTGCATCATGGGTATCAAAGTGCTATTGACTTAAGAATCAAGTTCTTACAAGTGTATGAAGACTCGGCTTTAGTGATCGGTCGGATAAAGGCGAGTGGGATCTGAAGCACCGAATCTCATTCCGTATCGAGCATGTTACGAGTTTGATCCTACTTGAAGAGATTACTTTTGATCATATTCCACGAGAAGAGAATCGGTTGGCGGCGCATTGGCTACTATGTCGTCTATGTTCAAGGTTAGATGGGACAACGAGGCTCCCGGATCATCATTGAGAATTTGTGAACCGGCATATTGTTCTGAGCTTGATGAGAAGAGAAACCTTGGTACTATGGCGAAGAGGTATCTTGAGACTCATGAATATCCAGAGGGCATCTTCCTCAACAACGGCATCTTATACAAGCGCAACCACGATCATGCTTACTCCGTATGTAGGGAAAAGCGATGCGTATCATGGAAGAGTTACGAAGGCGCATTTGGTACCCATTCCGGTGGACATACCATGGCTAAGATTTTGAGAGCGAGTTACTATTGGTCCACCATGGGTGATTGTCACGCTATGCTCGATCTTGTCACAAGTGCGGTTATGCCGACAAAGTACACGTACCTCCGGTACCTCAGAGCGTTTTAACTTCTCCTTGGCCTTTTGCAATGTGGGGCATTGACATGATCGGAGAAATCAAGCCCACGCTTCCAATGGACATCGTTTCATCCTTGTGGCAATTGACTATTTCACCAAGTGGGTAGAAGCGACCGTTCGCATCATTACTAAGAATGTTGTGGCTCGATTCATCAAACATAATCTTATCTGTCGATGGCATTCGAAAGGATTATCACAGATAATGGCTCCAATCTCAACAATAAGATGATCCTTGAACTACGCAGCAGTTCAAGATCAAGCATCACAACTCTTCTCCTTATCGACCAAAGATGAATGGCGCGATGGAAACCGCCAACAAGAACATTAAGAAGATTATCGAGAAGATGGCGGTAACTTACAAGATTGGCATGAGATGTTACCATTGCTCTTCATGGTTACCGCACTCTGACCACGAACATCAACGAGCCCCCTTCTCTCTATATCTGGAATGGAAGCCGTCTTACCCATCGAGGTTGAGATACCCTCAACGAGTCCTCCATGGGCGAGTTAGGCGAAGCGATTGGGTCCGGACTCGCCTTGACCGGATCAATTTGATTGATGAGAAGCGACTCGCGTCCATACGCCATGGACAGATTTATCGAAGCGAATGATCGGAGCATTTAATAAGAAGGTCAAGCACCGAGTCTACCAAGTAGGTGATCTAGTGGTCAAGCGCATCATTCTTCCACAAGGTGATCGAGGGCAAATGGACTCCCACCTACGAGGGACCATTTGTAGTCAAGGCAGTGTTTTCGTGAGCTATGATACTTAGCACCATGGATGGTGAAGACTTCACACCACATGAGCGGACATAGTCAAAAATACTACGCATAACGAGACCGCTAGGTCGGTGACCTAGGCAAAAATAAGGGCATCCTAGCGAACCAAAGGGTTCGGGCAAAGTTAAGGATATATACAAAAAATGTACACCGCAAGTTGAAAACACGAAAAAGGTGGCTTGGGCAAAAGGTATCGGTGGTGAAAACCAGAAAGGCGGTCTAGGCAAAGTTAGGGATTTAAGCGTCGACTATGTCTCTTCGGATCACACCTTGAGACTACTATCGACATTCAAGATTCAAATGGCGAAGATCTACTCTTTCTCTGTGACAAGGAGATGAGATATTTGAAATATATGAGTACTAGCATAGTTGGAACTTAACGAGATTGTTTCGCATGGCTTTTACCTTTCTTTTGTACAAACTACTTGGCCATATACATTTCAAATAAGCATAAATTCTTTCTCTTTACAATTCTTGTTGTTGTCGTTTGCAATAAGTCCAACGTTTGCTTTGATTGACTATATGCATTTGACAATAAAAATCTAATCGCAAACATACGAAAAGTGAACATACAAAAGTACTTACTACAAGCTCCAGGAATTGAGATGACGGAGTCACCAAAACATTCCCGTAGAGCATGATCCTACAAGGTATCACTCACCACAACTTCCAATGAGCAAAGGGAATCCACGAGCCGCAATTCCACTCAACTAAGTAAAGTTACATGGTCTCAGCGGTAACACCTCACCCCAGTCAAAGGTATTTATCCCGGCGGATATCTCTCGTCTTTCCTTTCTCCCCAACAGTATCGGACCGAAACTTGGTCGGATAGTGCATCGGAGAACCCATCTTCATTCCCGCCGGAGATTACAGCGGGTTCACGGCTCTTCCAACCGGTCTCCCGACAACTATCAAATGCTCTCCAGCGAGATCTACTCAAAATCCCGATGGCGCCTCCTAAGTTTCCTCGGCGGGATCTACATACAGAATCCCCAACAGATCGCCTCTCAGACTCTCCTCAGCAGGGTCCATATATGAGATCTCCAACAACGAGCCTCTCAAATTTCTACCTTCCTCAACAATATCTAGGCCCAAGACTTGGTCAGATAGTGCATCGGAGGAATCTAGGGTATCTTTCTTCTCCTTCAAAAGCAGGGACTTCCACCTACTCAATTCCCCAAGCAGGAGTCAGAAATCCTCAAACAGAACATCCGCATCTTCTTCAAAATGGATACGTTTTGAAATACCACAACATCTATCATTCATACATTACTCATAAAGTCATAATTCATGCATATGTCATTCATATACACTGTCATGCATCATACTTTGCATAAAACTAACCAAAATTCTATCAAAGTTTCTCTTGTTTTCTCCAAAGCAGTGCTGTCACTTTAGCGCAAAGCAGGTCGAGGATTAAGCCCGAATCGGCGGAAAACTATCGAAAGACCGCCTTGGTTGTCCTCCTCCATTGGTCGAGGATTAAGCCCGAATCGCGGAAAACTATCAAAGACCGCCCTTGGTTGTCCCAGACGGTGGTCGAGATTAAGCCGAATCGACGGAAAACTATCGAAAGACCGCCCTTAGTTGTCCCCGACGACCGGCCAGGATTAAGCCCGAATCGGCGGAAAACTATCCGAAAGAGCGCCTCTGGTTATCCTCCGATAACGAGCAATGGATCAACACCCGATGCTGAGGAAGCTATCCACATTTTGCCAATTACTATTTCCCTCGAGTAATCGGCGAAGATTTATTCGATCCTTTCTTATTATCAGCAACTCTGAGTCTAGCATACGACTCGGTTGCCTGGATAACATCTTAAGCCCATCTCGACTACTTATCAACATTTCTCCACCTTCAGAATGCTGCATATTTGGTTAAAAACCAATACAAACCAATAACTTCATTCAAAGATGAGCACAAAGTCTAACGTACGACTCCCTCCGGATGGCATCTTAAGCCCATCTCCACGCTCCTTCCGCTATCATAAACAACTACAGAGCCTAGCGTACGGCTCACTCCCCAGCATCGATCTTTCCAGATGGCATCTTAAGCCCATCCCCGTCAATTCCCTTATCGACATTCTCGAGTCTAGCGTACGACTCATCCCCAGTGAGTATCCAACTTCTCCAAATGGCATCTGTAAGCCCATTCCCGCATCATCAGCCAACCGCGAGTGCAAATTTTCAGGTGTACTCGAGTGTTCAATCATCTTTTACCTCCAGGTCACGAAAGGCACGCATGCCAATCTAACCCTTCCAGTACAAGAAGATTGAGCAGGGGCAGCTATCATACCCAAAATTTTCCCTCCATCTTCTCAAGAGATTTCATACATCTATACTCGAGATTCCTCGAGAGTTGATGGACAAACTCTCTCTAGACAATCAACCCAAACTAGGGTTTGGTATTTCTCGAATCAAGATGGACTTCCAACATCTCCAATGGTCTTCATGCCTCCTCATATGTTTTAACGATTCTCCATGTCAAGTTTCAAGCCTTACAAGTCAAGCTTCCTCAGACAATTGCTCAGATGGTTGAAAATCGGTTGTATTGGACAAAAGTCAAGCGTGGTCAACATACAGATCAAACTTCATGATTTTTGGTCAACATCCTCATTTTGAAGTTACATTCATCATTTGATCAAGGGTTGATCATGATTCATCAAGAAAACTCAAGATTTGCTCAAAGTCAAACTTTCTAAATTAGGGTTTCTAGGTGAAAAGTCAAGCTGAACTTTGTTGATCATAACTTTCTCATACTTTCTCGAAATTTTTACACCACCTCTTGTTTTGAAGGAAATTCAATTCTCTACAACTTCATGTCTCACAAGAATGTCCAAAAATGCTTCATTTGAGAGGTATGGCTCAAAACATTCTGAGTCATTTTCAAAGTCAACAAAAAGTCAACTTTTTGTTTTGAAGATACATTGAGCATGGAAACTCCAATTGAGATAAGACCAAAAAGGTTGGTTAGAGGACTCTTAGAGCTTTTCAAAAAGTCCAAGAACACTCAAAAATATGGAAAATTGAGCAAGATACACCATTCACAAGTTGGGCAATTTTGAAGGAATGCACAAAGAGAGATACTTCTAAAAATCAAATTTTTTGCAAATGGGCTTGCTTTTTCTTCATCCAAACGTATTCCTCATACAATTAGGAATATCCAAGCCCAATGCCACGAATTTTTGATTTATTTTTCTATTTAATTTGTAATTTATTCATTTAAATGCAAATTAAATTTAAAAATAAAGTATAAGATCAAAATTAATTGGAAGATTGATTTTTATTCTTTCCTTGAGACTCAAGTAACTCACAAAAGCCAGCAATTTTCGAAAATTAATCAATATGGCAAGATTGGATTGGAAATTAACCAAGTTTTGAAAATTTGATTTTATACAAAAATCAAATTTGATTTGCTTTGAATGCTGATTGATTCTTGCCAAAAACCATCCCAAATCCATCCAGTATAAATACATGATGCATACCTATCAAGAGAGAATAGAAAAATTGCCCTAGAAACCCTATTCCAAAGCTCAAAACACCGTGGTGCACAAGCAAGTGGTAACCCTACTTCCAGCCGTTTTCAATCGTTTTTGAGGTGTCCAACACATTCCTTGACATCTCGAGTCGAATCGAGACCTTCACTTTGCCAAAATCATCAAGAATCGTGAAAACGATTTGGTTTGTTCTTGAATTTTCAAAATCGATTTTCATCATTCATGCATTATTAACTTGATTTGTGTTTGTTTTGTGATTAGTGATGTATTTGCAAACTTTCGGGTGCTTTAATCAATTTCCATGGCGAGAATGCATAACACCATTGTTAGGGTTTGAACACGTTTTAGGGTTTTCAAAATAGGAAAAATTGGACCATGAGACCTATACCATTGCATCCGGAATGATGTCACAGAATCGAACCATGGCCTTAGAACTTATTTATATTATGTTTGCTTGATTTTTGAATTAGCGGGGACATAGCGTCGAATAACGGTGGCGCTAGCTTTGAAAATTTGAATCGGGGCGATGAAAGCTTGTGATGCGGAGCATCGGGGAGCGACACTTGTCTTTCTTTCACTCGATCGGTTTCCAAGCGGTGGGCGCTTTGGTTCGATTGGCAAGGCATGTGACTGTGAAGGCAAGGTCAGGTTCGATTCTCCCGGGACCATTGGTTTCTCCTTTTACAAACTTTTCCATTTTTCTATTTTATTTTAATATTTTTCATGTTATTTTAATTCTTTTCATATTTTTATTTCTGCATTAAAAAATCATCAAAAATTATTTTTCTTTTTACATTATTTTCAGAAAACCTTTATTTAATTTAATAAATTAAAAAAGACAATTTTGCATGCATATTTATTTTTATTCATATTTTTGCATTTAAATCACTTTTAATTCATTTTAAATTATTAAATTGCATCCAAAAAATCCCAAAAATATATTTTAGCATGTTTATGTTATTTCAAGCATGTCATAATTTTCTCATATAAAAATTTGCATTTTTCTAACATTTTTTATCTTATTCAATTCATCTCGTATTTTCCGATTTCTCGTTCTTTTACAGGTTGATCCGATTCAGACGATTCTTTCTTTATCATTTTATTTTTTTTCAATAATGTAACTGTCTATGGGATGTAATAGTTTAAATTAGGACTTTATTTTCCGCATTTTTAAAATTATGTATCTGCCCCAAAGCCATGTAATAGCGTAGGATTTGCCTTTCCGCATCTTTACTTTCCGCAATTTACTTTCCGCACCCTATCAATTGCTAGTAACTAGGCGTGTATGGCAAGATAATAATGAACTTAGCCCACTAATTGCAAGATAAAATACTTGAAATCAACACACTTCTTTCACACATGCACCCCTTAGGGTAATTCTCTCTTGTTGCCTTTACGAATCACAAATGGTCATGTCCCTCGAACGTAGAGGTATCCTAGCACCGTTGCCTTCCAAACAAATCATCATAGTCCCTTCGATACAAAGATCATAGGCCCACGATGTCGCCTCCGAATACATGATCTTGACCCTCGATTGTCGTCTACGAAAAGTGATGATAGTCCCTTCGAATGTGCTAGGATACTTCCTACAAGTTGCTTTCTATGACCATCCGATGTCCCTTCGAATGTCCCGCTTACATCCAACGAATGGAGCTACCTACTAACTAATGGTACGGCTAGCGCTATTCTAAAGGAATGTAAAAGTATGAAAACGACCAATTCTGAGTGGGTAAATAAGTCTTTTAGTTGCTTGCTCTAAACCAACTGCTTTTCACACCACACACTCCTTTTCAAAATTCAAACTCTTTTCAAAAAACGAAACATTTCCGAACACTTTGTATACATTCCTACATGAATCATTACAAAGTCAAAGCGAAATGCCTTTTCAAAACATTTTTGTCAAACACACAGAAAGCACAATTTTAAAGTGATCTAAGAGCAACTAAGAGCCGTAGATAACTACGGATGAAAGGGTGCTAATACCTTCCCTTTTCATAACCTTCCCTTACTCGAATCTAAGCGAAGGTCTTTTACGTACTTTTACCTTCCCTTAATTGGATAAAAATAAAAGTCGGTGGCGACTCTTGCTATCCGCACATTTGCGATACAAAATCACTAAAAGTCGAGTTCACGTGTTACATCAACCAACTCCCTATTGGACAAGGGTGGTTGAACTCATCTGCTAGATCTCAACATTTCTCGCATACTCTTTGAACTTCTCATCACGACCCATAGACATGCTTTGTAGTTGCATGCAGTGGGTGTCAATTGACATTGTACTCATATTATGCATGAAAGCATCTGCTAAGTCACTCCAATACGGACACGGTCATTCTCTAGGCGATAATACCACTCCAAGCGAGTTAGGACAAACTCTCACGAAAATAATGCATCCACAACTTTACATCATCGGTGTGGGGTTGATCTTGAACATAGGACTTCAAATGCAGCTTCGGACAAGACATGCCATCATACTTGGCAAAGGTAGGAACTTTGAACTTGGGAGGAATCACCACACCAGGAACAAGACTCAGATCATCAAAATTCAGCCCGGACATCTTCAGGTTTTCCATAGCGTTCAAACGGTCTTCAAGTTGTTTGTACTTGTCATCTTCATCAGAGTACTGGTCATTATCATACTGATCCTCTCTCCCTTTCTCGGACTCACGCTGGTCATCTTCATTACCCTTGACACTCCCCTCATTCTTGTCACTTTCTTCAGAGAGCTCTATCCGAGTGACCCTCTTAGGACCACCTTTGTAGCGTCTGCCCATGTTGAGGAGACCAACAACCTTCTTCTTCTTGTTGATGAGCTTCTTGAGATCTTCTTGGCCTTGGACCAGGTGGTGAACATCTCTGGCCGAGCATTAGCTTGAAGATCTTTGTGGACTGTTCAAGAGCCATTTACGCTAAAATAAATAGCGAAAATGAAAACCAATCTTCAATGTACCTGTGATGCAATGTTATGCTATGATATGCAATGTTTATGCGAATGCAATGCAATGTTTTCAAGGACCTTAGAGATTTAAATTTGTTAAACAAGCAATGAACAAACATTTATTAGTTCCTTTTTTATTATTTTTCTTTTTAAGTACAAAAGATAATTCAGAACAATAAAAGAAAAACATATAAATCCTAGAGCTCTAAGTCTCCCATGGGCGCTTCCTCTTGATGCCGAGGTAGGCGTTGATGTTTCGCTCCTTATGAAGTAGCTTGGTCAACTCTAGTACCTTCTTCTCACTTGCATAACACTTACCTTCAAAGGTATCCCTTTCTTCTTTGAGATGAATCCAGGATCTCTTCAAGTCTTCAAAATCAGTAGGCATGTCAGGATGGGGAATAGTATAAGGTACGTCACCTATAGCGACAGGTTCCACAATTACTGGTAAAACAGGCGTGAATGGCATCATGAGGTTTTGAGCTCAAGGTCGCACCCATTTGAGGTAAGGTTCCCAAGGAATAGAGTTTTGGTGCCCCAAAGTCTTGGTATCAGTCTTCTTTACCATGCCCCAAGCGTGTATGAACCTTCGTTGATATTTCTGGAGATCGTGGTTGTAATCGAACACAATATCTTGGAGAAGCATATCATGTGGACCATCTCTTCGAGCAAAACCAAGCGGCGTAGAGCTAGAGAAGGGTTGTAAGTAATACCTCCCCTTATACCAAGGAGTGGTACATTAGGGAATTCTCCACAACGCTCAATGAAGGTGAAATCCTTTTGAGAGAAAAGATTCCAACGGGTATCTGAATGAGAGAGTGACATTAGTCTTTGAGACCACTTCAACCTTTGTTCGTTCTTCAAAACTGATGGAGGAAGGTGCGAAATAAACCACCTGGAGAGCAATGGTATGCAACACATGAGAGTCCCTTGTTTCTTTGTAGTACGAGTGTGGAGAGAATGTAGGATGTCTCCAAGTAAGTTTGGCACAGGATTGCGGGTAAGAAACAACTTGATGGCGTTGACATCTATGAATTGATCCGAGTTAGAGAATAGAACCAAACCATAGATTAGCAAGGCCACAATGTCTTCGAATGCATGGAAACTCATAACCTTGAGGAATTCTCGGGCTTTCTTAATTAAGAACTTGGCAAGTAAGCCTTTAACTCCGCTTCTAGTTTCCCAATTGGCTTCAATGTCTGAGCGCTTTAGATGTAAGGCTGATGCGATATCTTCGTACTTAGGAACCTCTTCTAAATCAGTGAATGGCATTTGGTCAAGAATAGGTATCCCAAGTAGCTTAGAGAACTCTTCCAAGGTAGGAACCAACTGATAATCTGGGAATGTAAAGCAATGGTGTTTGGATCAAAGAATTGGAATAGGGCGTGCATCATATCTTCTTCAAAACGGAGATAACCAAGTCAAGTAGATAACCATGTCTTTTGATGGGCCGAGCATGGTCGAATTTACGAAACCAATTCTTTGGTGAGAAGGTATACCCATGAAGTTGATTCGGATAGTCTTTCTAGAAGCCATAATTCCCTACAAAATAGAGCAAAGATAAATCCTAGGTCCTTGAAATAGTTAGAAATTATATGCAATGCGAATGATGTCATGTTTAGCACACAAAAAATCACACAATGATCCTAGGTTTAAGGCTTGCGTGAGGTATAGGTGATTACCCACCAAAAGTTTGAGTTGGTTCATCTGTCCTATAATAGTAAAGGGTTCTAGGAATCTCATATGATTGATCTTTCGTGGCGTTTATTTCAATACGACTACCAAGTGGTCGACGAAAATATCCCAAAGTCGATCTCAATGAGGCGTAGCATCGGTATGAACCAACCTTAGTCTTCACCAAAGCCCATCTCACTACCTTCTAATGGCCAAGATGGGTCAATTAAGGTTCTAAAAGTTTAGTTAGTGCTTGATGACACCACGAAGCCAAATACTATCCTCGACTTGGAAATGAAGAGTATCGGGACATCAAAGTGTCACACTAACGTAGCCATCATGTTGACCGTTTTGATATCGTCTAGCAGTCGTGATGATTTATTGCTACTTACCTAAAGGAAACCGGATCGGGTGTAGGATCCCCACAATATAATACCAAGCAACCCTTAAAGATAAAGCAAGCAAGTAAAACAAAAAGCAGTAAAAATGATCTAGAAATCCCTAAGGTATCCTCTCTTTAGGGTGTATCTCCCAGTGACATGATTACGTAACACGGTGAACCGACTTTGTAGAATTTTTGTATCGCAAATGTGCGGATAGCAAGAGTCGCCACCGACTTTTCTTTTATCCAATTAAGGGAAGGTAAAAAGTACAGAAAAAGACCTTCGTTAGATTTTGAGTAAGGAGACGGTTATGAAAGGAAGGTATTAGAACCCCTTTTCATCCGTAGTTATCTGAGCTCTTAGTTGCTCTTAGATCATTTTAAATTGTGCTTTACATGTGTTTGACAAAATGTTTTGAAAAAGGCATTTCGCTTTGACTTTGTAATGATTCACGTAGAAATGTATACAAGGTGTTCGGAAATGTTTTGTTTTTGAAAAGAGTTTGAACTTTGACAAAAGTGTGTGGTGTGAAAAGTATTTTGATAGAGCAAGCAACTAAAAGTCTTATTACCTACTCAGAATGGTCGTTTTCGTGTTATTTTACATTCCTTTAGAATAGCGCTATCCATACCATTAGTTGGTAGGTAACCCTATTCGTTGGATGTAAGCGGGACATTCGAAGGGACATCGGATGGTCATAGAAAGCAACTTGTAGGGAGTATCCTAGCACATTCGAAGGGACATCGGATGGTCATAGAAAGCAACTTGTAGGGAGTATCCTAGCACATTCGAAGGGACTATCATCATTTTTCGTAGGCAACAATGGAGGGTCAAGATGATGTATTCGGAGGCGACGTCGTGGGTCTTATGATCTTTGTATCAAAGGGACTACGATGATTTGTTTTAAAGGCAACGGTGCTAGAATACCTCTACGTTCGAGGGACATGACCATTTGTGATCGTAAAAGCAACGAGAGAATTACCCTAAGGGGTGCATGTGTGAAAAGAGTGTGTCAATTTCAGATATCTTATCTTGAGGATTAGAGTGAGCTATGTCTGATTTTATCTTGCCATACACGCCTAGTTACCAGTTTATAGAGCGCGGAAATTAAAATGCAGAAAGTAAATGCGGAAAGGTAAATCCTACGCTATTACATGACTTTGGGGCAGATACATAATTGAAATGTGCAGAAAATAAAAACCCTAATTAAGCTATTACATCCCATAAGCAATTACACAATTGGAAAAAAGAAAACGATAAAAAGAAATCGTCCGAAACGGAATAACCTGTGAAAAGATGAGAAATCGGAAAATACGAGGAAATCGAATAAAAGGAAAATGTTAGTAAAAATAATAATTTTTAAATGAGAAAAATATTTCATGCTGGAAATAACATTAATATGCTAAAATAATTTTTTGGGATTTTTTGGAGTTAATTTAATAATTAAAAACTAATTAAATGTGATTTAAATGATAAATTAACAATTAAATTAAATATGCATGCAAAAATAATATTTTTAATTTTTAAAATTAAATAAACATTTTCTGAAAATAATACAAAAAAGAAAAATATTTTTTGGTGTTTTTAAGTGCATGATAAGGATTATTGAAATTAATTAAAATGCATGAAACATATTAAATAGAAAAAATATGAAAATATAAAGAAATATGTTAGTTTGTAAAAGAAGCAAAAAGAATTGGTCCTTGTAGGAATCGAACCGGTGACCCTAGCCTCACTGGCACTGCCACGACCAAGCTGGTGGCGTCACGTGTTATGGAATTACAGCGAACACGTTTTAAGCAGTTGAATCACAGCCACTCAAATCACGCGCGAAGACATCGTCTTCTCCATTTGAATTCTGGGAATTTTGCGTCGGCTTCGATTCGACTCTATGACCCCTGCTAACATCAAAAATCACATACAAGTAATATAAATGAAATCTAAAGCCATGGTTCGATTCGTCTTGGTCCACTGATCATCCTGGTGGCATCGGTTTAGTTCAATTTATCCTAATTAGAGAAGCCCTAAAACGTGACCTGAAACCCTAATCATGGTATATCATGTTTCCGTCCACGAAAATTCAATTGGATGACCCAGAAAGCTTGTAAACCTTGTTCCAAGCACGAAACAAACATCAAAACACATTAACAATGCATGAATAACAGAATTTGAATTTTGAAAAAGTATGAACAAACCAAATCGTGATTTCGTGATTCTTGATGCTTTTAAACAAAGGAAAGGTCTGGATCGATTCAGGGGATGTCAAGGAACGTGTTTTGATGCTTGGAATCAATTGAATCGAGCTAAAACCCAGGCTACTAGTAGCTTATGAAGCACAGATTTTTTGAATTAGGTTAGGGTTCCTCAAGCCAATTTTTTCGTTCTCATTCATGTGGTATGTATTGTATATATATATAGTAGATGGAATTGGAGCTGATTTGAGGAAGAAATCATCATCAATCAATGCAAAACATATTTGATTTTGTACAAAATCAAATTTTCTCTTTTTTGATCAATTCCAATCAATTTTGTTCCAAATCCAATCAAATTTCGAAATTTGCTGGCTTCCTTAGGTTACTTGGATCTCAAGGATGAGAGAAAAAATCAATTTGCAATTAATTTTGATTTTATACCTTATTTTTGAATTTAATTTGTATTTAAATGAATAAAATCCAAATTAAATAGAAAAATAAAATAAAAATTCGTGGCATTGGGCTTGGATATTCCTAATTGTATAAGGAACAAGTTTGGATGAAGAAAAAGTAAGCCCATTTGCAAAATATTTGATTTTTAGAAGTATCTCTCTTTGTGCATCTCTCCAAAATTGCCCAACTTGTGAATGGTGTATCTTGCTCAATTTTCCATATTTTTGAGTGTTCTTGGACTTTTTGGAAAGCTCTGAGAGTCCTCTAACCAACCTCTTTGGTTTCATCTCAATTGGAGTTTTCATGCTCAATATATCTTCAAAATAAAATGTTGACTTTTTGTTGACTTTGAAAAGGACCTGTAATATTTTGATCCATACCATTCAAATGAAGTATTTTTTGAACATTCTTGTGAGACATGAAGTTGTAGAGAATTGAATTTCCTTCAAAACCATAGGTGGTGGAAAAATTTCTGAGAAAGTATGAAGAAGTTATGCTCAGTCAAAGTTTGGTTGACTTTTCCTCAAGAAACCCTAATTTAGAAAGTTTGACTTTTGAGCAAATCTTGAGTTTTCTTGATGAATCATGATCAACCCTTGATCAAATGATGAATGTAACTTCAAAATGAGGATGTTGACCAAAAATCATGAAGTTTGACTGTATGTTGACCATAGTTGACATTTTGTCCAATACAACTGATTTTCAACCATCTGAGCAATTGTCTAAGGAAACTTGACTTGTGAGGCTTGAAATTTGTCATGGACAATCTTTGAAGCATATAAGGAGGCATGATGACCATTGGAGATGTTGGAAGTCCATCTTGATCTGAGAATTGCCAAACCCTAGTTTGGGTTGATTGTCTAGGAGAGGGTTTGTCTGATCAACCCTTGAGGAATCCTTGAGTATGGATGTATGAAATATCTTGAGAAGATGGAGGGCAAATTTTGGGGTATGACACTCGCATGCAACTAAAAAGCATGTCTATGTGTCGTGATGATAAATTCAAAGAATATGCTCAGAAATGGAGAGATCTAGCAGGCAGAGTTCAACCACCCTTGTCCAATAGGGAGTGTGTTGGTATGTTTATGGGATCACTGACAGGCCCATTCTTCAATCATCTGATTGGAAACTCTTCAGCCGGGTTCACCGAGCTGATACTGACAGGAGAACGTATCGAAGATGGAATCAAGAGTGGAAAGATTCAGGTAGAGTCATCCTCAAATGCAACAAAGAGATCTTTTGGTAAGAAAGAAGCCAATGCTGTGTATGGTCAAAAGAGCCGAGCCAAAACCAATTGTGCTCAATCTGTGGGGGCAGTTGTGATCTCCAATCCTACACCAGCGCAACCTCGGTGAAACAGCAGCGTAACAGGAACCACGAAGGCGGTTTACGAAGATCAACATGCCATTGTCGCAAGCATTGCAACACACGTTGAAAGTAGAGCTGATTACCTTGAGGGATCCTCCTCAACACATCAACACTTCCTCTCCGAGATACAATCCTAATTCCAAGTGTACTTACCACTCCAACAACCCAGGGCACGACACTGACGACTGTTGGGCTCTGAAGAAAAAGATTCAAGATATGATTGAAGCTAAGGAAATTGAGTTTGATCCTCCTACCGAGACTCTAAATGTGATCAATGCACCAATGCCTAACCACGACAAAAGTTCCAATGCTATTGACAAGAACTCTTATGTTTTTGATGTGAATGATTTGATTATTCCTCGATGGTATTAAGAAGAATGCTGCAAGCGGTGTCAATCAGGATACCAGATTATCGTTGGTGCCCATACACTGCGGATGTGTGGTTGAGAAGCGTATTCGATTGCATGATAGATAACAGAAGTGCTATTTACGAAACCTTCACATGGAGAATCATGAAGAACATGTCCAAAAATATGAAGATCGAAGATGTGAGCAGAGCCGTACCAGAAGTCTGGGATACCTTGGGGCAGCCAAGTGGAAAATTTGATTACATGGTGAAGTATACTGTTCCTGAAAGATACAAAATTTCTATTGAAGATGTTAAGGCGACCAGATGGGGAGACGATTTCCCATAAGACTATGATAATGTAAACACAATAGAGATTTCCTCTGCTGATCCTGTGCCGAGAGTGGCACCTCTCATCATTACTTCTTCCAGACCAGTTCCATACTCCTCTGACAAAGTTATACCGTGGAACTATGAAGCTGAAGTTTACTATCATGGCGTCAAGCAAGACCCTCTGACCATCAAAGACATTGCAGTTGAAGCTACCATTCCTGACATTGACAACATCACCAGATCAAGTAAGGTGACCAGAACTGGAAAAGTGTTTTCTCCAGAGATCTCTCCTCCAAAAGACACTGCGACTCCAGCTCGCATTCCGGCTATCAAACCAATTCCAGCTAGAGGAAAGAACCGATGACTCATCACCTTTCGGACGAAGTGCCAAAAAGTTCTTGAAGATACCTCAACAAGAAATGGAGAAATTATGAAGATCATCGAGAAGAGTGACTACAATGTTGTGGAGCAGTTGGGACAGACTCAGTCCAAAATCTCCTTTTTCGGTTGTTGTGCTTTGAGGCTCATGCTAAGGCCTTAGTGAAGTTTACGAAGAATGCTCATATCTGCAAGACACTACTCTTGATCAATTTGAATTTTGTATTACTAGCTTTGCAGCAGTCTAGGCTTCTACGATCTTGATTAACCATCGGAAGGAAACAACAAAGCCTAGCACATCATTGAATGCAAGGCGTTACATTGTCTCATGTCTTGGTAGATCGGTTATGCTCTGAATATCCTACCAAAGAGTGCTTTCGAACGACTTGATGTTGAAGGATTGATCTTGAAGCCCAGTGACATAATTGTGAGAGCTTTTGATGGTTCTAAACGAACAGTACTTGGAGAGCTCATCCTACCTGTTAAAGTCGGTTCCCAGACTTTTGACTCCACTTTCTTTGTCTTGGACATCCTTCCACCTTACTCTTGTCTACTTGGACGCCCTTGGATACATGGGGCAAGCGCTATTACCGCTACCTTGCATCAGAAGCTGAAGTACCCAGTGAAGGGGAAGGTTATTACAGTATGCGGTGAAGAAGAGTACATGGTAAGCCATCTGCAGTCATTCCGGTACCTCGAAATGGAAGGTGAATTCTTCGAAACTCCCTGTCAAGCTTTCGAAAAAGTTCCAAGAGTTATGCCTGTTGACTCTATTGTCACTCCTGAAATTACACAAGTTCCGCCTAGGATGGCTTCACTGAAAGATGCTCAAGCTGCAGTTGAAGAAGGAGGTAGTACTGTTTGGGCCCAGCTCCCCGATCTTCCTTTCAAATTTGACAAGACTGGTTTAGGCTTCACCACCAAAGGTCAGAAGATGATACGCCGCGAACGTGCCGGCCAACATTCCTTTCTGCATCAGCAAAGATGGAATCCATGCTGTAGAAGACAACGACAGCGACTTCGACTTCAGCAATTGGATCTTCTCAACTCCCGACAACGGACTCAGCAATTGGAAGACCGAATACGTCATACCAATCTTCTTTAGACAGGAGTAATTGCTTTTGTTTTCTGTTATGCTTTCCGTTTGCTATGCTTTGAACAATAAACTTTAAAGCCTAGTGCCTTGCCCGGGGCATCATGGCTCGTTTGTGAGGGTTATTATCTGTCATTTGCATATTTTCATTCAATAAAATCATTGGACTTTTGCATTTAGGTGTTGTTTTCATTCTTTTATTTTACTACCCCTTCAAAAGCTAGGTGTTCTTACACACACCCACGTGATACACTGTAGATTCACTCTGAATCTCGTTGATCACAGCTATGTTATTGCTAAATATGACCTCGATAATCTGATCTACCAAGCCGAAGGCGAAGGTGAGGAAGATTGTGAAGTTCGGAGAACTTGTCGAATGCTACAACAAGAAGAGCGGGTTATCTGACCACACGAAGAGTCGATGAGGTTGTGAATTTGGAAGTCTTGACAAAACAGAAAAGAGATCAAGATAGGAGCGGTCTTGAGAGCAGTGTCAAAGAAAGATTGGTTCGGATGCTACGAGACTATATCGAGGTTTTGCTTGGTCCTCACGAAGACATGCAGTCTAGACATTGACATTATGGTACGCGATTACGAAGAAGGTTTTCTCGATGCGGAAGGTCCGTCATGCGTCTGAGATGTCGAGAAAATCAAAGCGAAGTTATGAAGCGGTTCAATGTCGGTTTCTTAGCGTTACTTCTTATCCATAGTAGGTTGCAAGCGTGGTACGTACCTAAGAAGGATGGCAAATCGAATGTGTGTGGATTCTGAGATGAACAAAGCGAGTCGAAGATGATTTTCCACTTCCTCATATTGATGTTCTAGTCGACAACACCGCTCGGCATAAGGTTTTCTCCTTCATGGATGGTTTCTCGGCTACAATCGGATCAAAATGGCTGGATGGAAGACTACTTTCGTTACCAATGGGGCATTACGCTACAAGGTCATATCGATTCGGATGAAAAGCTGGCGCCACTTATCAGCATGCCATGGTGGAATTATTTCATGACATGATTCATCACAAGATAGAGGTCTACGTCGACAACATGATAGCTCGGTCACAGACTGAAGAAGAACATCTCGATCATTTATTGTTTGATGATGATGAGACTTAATCCCAACAAGTGCACCTTTGGAGTCGGATCAGGTAAACTCCAGGGTTTGTTGTCGATGGTAAAGGTATTAAAGTTGACCCGCCAAGGTTAAAGCTATTCAAGAAATACCGCTCCACTTTGAGAAGGAAGTCGGAGGTTTCTTGGGACGATTAAACTACATTGCGATTCATTGCACATCTAAGCGCTACTTGTGAGCCAATCTTCAATTCTTGAAGAAAGATCGGGTAGTGGAATGGGCAGCGATTGCGGACAAAATCAAGGAGTATCTACAAAATCCTCCTATCCACGATGCCTTTCGAAGAAGACCTCTTATCATGTACTTGGTGTTAGATAACTCAATGGGGTGTGTGTTGGGGCAACATGCGAGTGGTCCAAAAGAGTATGCAATATACTACCTTAGCAAAAGTTTACCGATGTGAAACAAGATACTCACCGAGAAAACTTGAAACTTTGTCTTGGGCTGCTCGCCGACTAAGGCAGTATATGTTAACTCACACCACTTTGTTGATCTCCAAGATGGATCCGATAAAATACATATTAGAAACCAGCTCTCTCGGAAGAATAGCAAGATGGAAAATGATCTTGACCGAATCGACATCAATATACTTCTCGAGCGATCAAATGAAGTGTAGTAGTCGATCATTTGGCTCATCAAGCCGTAGATGACTATCGTCTATGCGATTCGAGTTTCAGACGAAGATGTTTTGTTATTCGCGATTCGAAGAACCGGACGGACGAAGGACACGAACAAGGATCCCGATGGACTATGGTCTTTGATGGAGCCTCAACGCTTGGCAATTGCATTGGTGCCGTCATTACATCTCTGCTGAACATCGCCTTTCACCGTATGTTATGTTGCACTAATAACATGGCGAATCTGAGCGTGCATCATGGGTATTAAAGCTGCCATTGACTTAAGAATCAAGCTCTTGCAAGTGTATGGAGACTCAACTTTAGTGATCAGTCAGATAAAGGGCGAGTGGGATACGAAGCATCCGAATCTCATTCCATATCGAGAGCATGTTCGGAGTTTGATCCCCTACTTTGGAGAGATCACTTTTGATCATATTCCACGAGAAGAGAATCAGTTGGCAGACGCATTAACTACTATGTCATCTATGTTCAAGGTCAAATGGGACAACGAGGCTCCCCAAATCATCATCGAAAAGTTTGACGAACCAGCATACTATTGTGAACTTGATACAGAAGGGAAACCTTGGTTCTACGAAGTGAAGAGGTATCTCGAGACTCAGGAATATCCCGCAGGGGCATCTGTCAACGACAAGAAGTTCTTGAGAAGATTTGCATCCAAATTCTTTCTCAACAATGGCATCTTATACAAGCGCAATCATGACTTGTGCTTACTCCGTTGTGTAGATCAGAAAACTGCGGAACGTATCATGGAAGAGTTACACGAAGGCGCATTTGGTACTTACTCCAATGGACATACCATGGCTAAGACGATTCTGAGGACAGGTTACTATTGGTCCACCATGGAAGCTGATTGTCACCGCTATGCTCGATCTTGTCACAAATGCCAGATATATGCAGACAAAGTGCACGTACCTCCAGTCCCGCTGAATGTTCTGACCACTCCTTGGCCTTTCGCAATGTGGGGCATTGACATGATTAGAGAAATCAAGCCTACTGCTTCCAATGGACATTGTTTCATTCTTGTGGCAATTGATTACTTTACCAAATGGGTAGAAGCAACCTCGTTCGCATCTGTTACCAAGAACGTTGTGGCTCGATTCATCAAGAATAATATTATCTGTCGGTACGGCACTCCCGAAAGGATTATCATAGATAATGGCTCTAATCTCAACAACAAAATGATCACCGAACTCTGCACGCAGTTTAAGATCAAGCATCACAACTCTTCTACATATCGGCCTAAGATGAATGGCGCAGTGGAAGCCGCCAACAAGAATATCAAGAAGATCATACAGAAGATGACAATGACTTACAAGGATTGGCATGAGATGTTGCCATTTGCTCTCCATGGTTATCGCTTTTCAGAACATCCACGGAAACCCCCTCTCTTGTGTACGGTATGGAAGCGGTCCTGCCAATCGAAGTTCAGATACCCTCAACCAGAGTCCTCCAGGACACAGAGTTAGACGAAGACGAATTGGTCCAAACTCGCCTTGACCAGATCAACTTGATCGACGAGAAACGGCTCGCATCCATCTGCCATGGACAGATCTATCAGAAGCGAATGATCAGAGCGTTCAACAAGAAAGTCAAACACTGAGTCTACCAGGTCGGTGATTTAGTAGTCAAGCACATCATCCTTCCACAAGGTGATCCCAAGGGAAAATGGACTCCCACCTACGAGGGACCATTTGTAGTCAAAACAGTATTTTCAGGCGGAGCTATGATACTTAGCACCATGGATGGGGAAGACTTCCCACACCCTGTGAACGCAGACATAGTCAAAAAATACTACGCATAAATGAGACCCGCTAGGTCGACCGGTGTAGGAAAAAATAAGGGCATCCTGGCGAACCAAAGAGGTTCGGGTAAAAGTTAAGGATATATACAAAACATGTACACCCGCCAAGTCGAAAACCTGCAAAGGCGGCTTGGGCAAAAAAGGGTATCCCGGTAGAATGAAAACCCGAAAGGGCGGTCTAGGCAAAATTTAGGGATTTAAGCGTACAACTATGTCTCGTCCAGGTCACCTACTTACAGACTAAAGACTACTATCAACGTTCAAGATTCAAATGGCAAAAATCAATTCACTCACTTTCTACTGACAGCAAGGAGATGAGATAGTCGAAATATATGAGCACTAGCATAGTTGAAACTTGACGAGATTTTTTCTGCATAGCTTTTACTTTCATTGAATACAAACTGCTTGGCCATACGCCACCCTTCAAATTAATACAAGTTCTTTCTTTTACAATGTTCGTTGTTGTTGTTTTTGCATAAAGTCCAATGTTTGCTTTGAATGATTATGTGCATTTGACAATAAGCATCTGTTCACAAAACATACGAAAAGCGAACGAACAAAGATAATTACTACGGGCTCTAGGAAATTGAGATGACGACGAAAGTCACCAATATGTTCCCCTGCAGAGTACAATCCCCACAAAACCGTCAAACTTTCTCTAGCAAGAGGTATTTATCCCCAGCGTAATATCTCTCAACGATCATCATTCCTCGACAGCAGCAATATCCAGACTCGAAACTTGGTCAGATAGTGCATCGGAGGAAACCTACATCTCTTATTCCCCAGCCGGAGGTTTCGACAAGCTTCGGGTCCTTCGAGCCCTGTCTCCCAGCAACAATCAGGTGCTCCCCCAACAAGATCTACGCACAAGATCCCCAACGGAGTATCTCCCAACTTTTCTTATTCTCAACAACACTAACATCTAGGCTCGAAACGTGGTCAGATAGTACATCGGAGGATCAAAGGCACCTCTTCCTCTTCCGAGTCAGGGTTTTCAACGATTTCATCCCCAAGCAGAAGTTAGAAATCTCCAGCAGGGCATTCACATCTTCTTCAAGATGGATATGTTTTGAAATACCACAACATCAACATTCATACATTATTCATAAAAGTCATAACATGTGCATATATCATTCATACACATTGTCATGCATCATAATTTGCATAAGACTAACTATATCCTGTCAAAGTTTTTTTTGTTTTTCCCCAGCAGGTAAAAATTACTTCTAAATGAAAGGTCAAAGATTAATACCCGAAACAAGACGGGAAACCTATCTAAACGACCATGACAACAGGTCCAGGATTAATACCCGAAGCAAGACGGGAAACCCTATCCGAAAGACCATACGAATCTTTTCCAAATGGAAGGTCCAAGATTAATACCTGAAGCAAGACGGGAAACCCTATCTGAAAGACCACACAAATTTTCTGCCGACAACAGGCATTGGATTAACACTCAAAGCAAGACAGGAAAACTATCCACATTCTGCCAAATATTGTCCCCCAGAGTAGCCAGGATGAAGGTTTATTCTGACTCTCTCTTATTATCAAAGAACTACATCCGTGCGACTCGGTTGCCATGGATGGCATCTCAAGCCCATCTCGACTACTTGACCTCTCTCCACTTTCAGAATGCTGCATATTTGGTTAAAAACCAATACAAACCAATAACTTCATTCAAAGACGAGCGCGAAGTCTAACGTACGACTCTCTCTAGATGGCATCTTAAGCCCATCTCCAACGATTCTCCTACTCAGGCGACGTTCTTGAGTCTAATGTACGACTCATTCCCTAGTGAAGCCTCCAGCTTCCCCAAATGGAATCTATAAGCCCATTCCAATGCATCACCAATCAACGGCGAGTGCAAATTTTCAGGTGTACTCGAGTGTTTAATCATCTTCTACCTTCAGGCTACGAAAGGCAAGCATGCCAATCTAACCCTTCCAGTACAAGAAGATTGAACAGGGGAAATTGTCATACCCCAAAATTTGCCCTCCTACTTCTCAAGATATTCTCATATCTGTACTCAAGGATTTCACAAGGGTTGACCAGACAAACCCTCTCCTAAGCAATCAACCCAAACTAGGGTTTGGCCATCCTCAGATCAAGATGAACTTCCAACACTTCAAATGGTCATCATGCCTCATCATACTTTATCAGAAAGTTTTCCATCAAAGCTCATTTTGAAGAGAATTCAATTCTCTACAACTTCATGTCTCACAAGCTTGGTCAGAAAATGCTTCATTTGGAAGATATGGATCAAAACATTACAGGTCCTTTTCAAAGTCAACAAAAAGTCAACTTTTTGTAAAGAAGTGTTATTGTGCATGGAAACTTCAATTGAGATGAAACCAAAGAGGTTGTTTAGAGGACATCTAGAGCTTTCCAAAAAGTCCAAGAACACCCAAAAATGTTAAAAATTGAGCAAGATACACCTTGCACAAGTTGAGCATTTTTGAGAAGGTGCACAAAGAGAAATACTTGACAAAAGAATTTTTTTCCAAACGGGCTTATAATTTTATGATCCAAACTAGATCATAATGTTATCCATGACCTCTTTGCACTTTGCCACAACCTTTTCTTATTTTTTTAATTTATCTTTGAATTTAAAGCATTTAATTCAATTTTAAATTAAATAAAATATAAAAGCAAGGTATAAAACAAGTTGGGTTGGATTTCTACCTATCTTGAGGACCAAGGAAGCCCACAATACATGCCAAATTCGTGCAAGATCATACAAGGAAGAGAAAATCCAATTTTGGAAAGTTTGATGAAAATTAACAAGAAAATATTTTTGCATTCAAAGCAATATATTTTTTCATTCTTTTTGATCAAATCTCTTGCTCTATAAATACATAACACATTCACAAGACCAAGAAACGAAACCCTAGCCTCATGAGCCAACCCTAAAAATCACAAATTTCTCTCAAAGTTGCAAAATTCGTATTCTATTTTCCAGCAGGTTCCAAGGTGATCCAAGCATTCCATTGCATTCCTGAGCATTCCAGGAGTCGATCCCAACCTTTACACGAAGCCAAAGCATCCCAGATCGTGCCATTCAAGCATCACCGGTTTGGTATTTTTCTTAAATTCGATTTTCATATCTCATGCATTATTAACTGTTTTCAATTGTTTGAATGATCTCAGGACATCCATTAGAGCGTGTTTGATGCATTACATGTGAGTTTTTACGCAGAAACCATGAACTGCCATTGTTAGGGCTTCTAGGTCTGTTTGTTTCGAAACTCACTTTCCAGGTGTTTAAGCGCAAAAGAACATCACCATCGTGTTCGCAGCCCTCGAATTAGGGGGTAGGGTACCTCTTTGCTTTTTATTTTGGCTGTTTTGCAGGTTAGAAGTTTGGATCGGCCGGAGAAGACGATCGGAGCTTTGCTCTGGCGTCTCTGTGTTTTCTTTGACCGCGGCATCGTGTAATTGGTCCATTCAAAAACCCGGGGGCCCACAGACGCGCGCGTGTTTGTTTGATCCAATATATACAATTTACAACATTTATAACCAATTGTTTGCAGATTCAAAACACCAAGACAACCTGGCTCAGATGGCAAGCAAGCGTGTGGTTTATCCAGAGGGTCCTGGGTTCGATCCTGGCATCCTCACATTCTTTTTTTTACCACTTTGCAAACTAACATATTTTCTCATATTTTCTTATTTTCTCATTTAATTTAATTTCTTTTCAAACAATTTTCTTATACATTAAAAAATCACCGAAAAATATTTTCTTTTTGCATTTAGGTCAGAAAAATACTTATTTAATTTTTGGCATAAAAATTAATATTTTTGCATGCATATTTTAATTAATTGTTAATTAACCATAAAATTGACTTTTAATTGCTTTTTCTTATTAAAACCAATCCAGAAAATTCCCAAAAAATTATTCTATCATCTAATTAGGATTACTAACCTAAAAACCTTTTTTCTACTAATTTCCAAAACATTTTGCTAACATTTTCTTATTATTCCGATTATCTATTTCTTATTCCGCATTTACAATTCTAGGAAGGATGTATAGGTCGCAAAGTTTTTATCATGTAATAGCGTAGATTTATATTTTCTGCCTTTACTTTCTGCACTCCTATATTATGTAACTGCCCCAAAGCCATGTAATAGCGTAGGACATTTACTTTCCGTAATTTACTTTTTGCACCCTATAAACTGCTAGTAATTAGGCGTGTATGGCAAGATAAAAAATGAACGTAGATCACCTCTAATCACAAGATAAAATATCTGAATTTAACACACTCTTTTCACACATGCACCCCTTAGGGTAATTCTCTCTCGTTGCCTTTCGAATAAATGGTCAAGTCCCTCGAACGTAGAGGTATCCTAGCACCGTTGCCTACAAACATATCATCAAAGTCCCTTCGATACAAAGATCATAAACCCACGATGTCGCCTACGAATACATGATCTCGTCCCTCGATTGTTGCCTACGAAAAGTGATGATCGTCCCTTCGAATGTGCTAGGATACTCCTACAAGTTGCCTTCTATGACCATCCTATGTCCCTTCGAATGTCCCTCTTCCATCCAATGAATAAGGTTACCTACCAACTAATGGTATGGATAGCACTATTCTAAAGGAATGTAAAATAACACGAAAACGGCCGTTCTGAGTAGGTAATAAGACTTTTAGTTGCTTGTTCTATCAAAATACTTTTCACACCTCACACTTTTGTCAAAGTTCAAACTCTTTTCAAAAAAACGAAACATTTCCAAACACTTCGTATACATTCCAGCGTGAATCATTACGAAGTCAAAGCGAAATGCCTTTTTCAAAACGTTTATTTCAAACACACACACAGAAAGCAATTTTTAAAGACGAGCTAAAAGCAACTAAGAGCCCGTAGATAACTACGGATGGAAAGGGGTGCTAATACCTTCCCTTTTCATAACCTTCTCCCTTACTCAGAATATAACGAAGGTCTTTTCTGTTCTTTTCACCTTCCCTTAATTGGATAAAAGAAAAGTCGGTGGCGACTCTTGCTATCCGCAACATTTGCGATAAAAAGCAAGACAAATTCCTTAAAGTCAGTTCTCCCACCGTATTACAATACAGCAAGAGGAAAGGGCTATACAGTCACACGAAGAACCGGTCGAGGTTGTGAATCTAGGTACTAACGAAGACAGAAAAGAAATCAAGATAGGAGCGGGTCTTGAGAGCAGTGTTAAAGAAAGATTGATCCAAATGTTGCGTGATTACATCGAGATTTTTGCTTGGTCCTATGAAGACATGTCAGGTCTAGATATCGACATTGTGGTACACCGACTACCAACGAAAGAAGGTTTTCTCCTTGTTAAGAAGAAGGTTTGTCGTATGCGTCCTGAGATGTCCGAGAAAATTAAAGTCGAAGTAATGAAGCAGTTCAATGTCGGTTTCCTAGCATTTGCTTCCTATGCACAGTGGGTTGCAAATGTCGTGCACGTACCTAAGAAGGATGGCAAAGTGCGTATGTTTGTAGACTACCGAGATTTGAATAAGGCGAGTCCGAAAGACGATTTTCCACATCCACATATCGATGTTCTAGCTGACAATACTGCTCAGCACAAAGTTTTCTCCTTCATGGATGGTTTCTCTTGTTATAATCAGATCAAGATGGCTCCCGAAGACATGGAAAAGACTACTTTCGTTACACAGTGGGGTACTTTCTATTACAAGGTCATTCCGTTTGGGTTGAAGAATGTTGGCGCCATATATCAGGGTGCTATGGTGGATTTATTCCATGATATGACCCATCACGAGATAGAGGTCTACGTCGACGACATGATAGCTCGATCACAAACCAAAGGAGAACATCTTATCATTTGCGTAAGCTGTCCGATAGACTGAAGAAATACAAATTGAATCTGAATCCGAGCAAATGGACCTACCATGTACTTAACAGTAGTAGAGAATTCAATGGGGTGTGTGTTGGGGAAACATGACGAGTCTGGTCGAAAAGAGTATGCGATATACTACCTTAGAAAAATGTTTACCGATTGTGAAACAAGATGCTCGCAGCTCAAGAAAACTTGCAGCGCTTTGCTTGGACTGCTTGCCGACTAAGACAATATATGTTGACTCACACTACCTTGTTGATATCTAAGATGGATCTGATACAATACATATTCGAGAAACCTGCTCTCTCCGGAAGAATAGCAAGATGGCAAATGATTATGACCGAATATGACATCCAGTATACTACTTAGAAGACCATCAAAGGAATTGTGGTAGATGATCATTTGGCTCATCAAGTTGTAGATGACTATCAGTCCATGCATTTCAAGTTCCCAAATGAGGATATTATTTTAGTCACCGATTACGAAGAGCTTGGACCAGATGAAGGACCTAAGCCAGGATCCCGATGGACCATGGTCTTCGATGGATCTTCTAACGCACTTGGCAATGGTATTGGCGTTGTGATTATATGTCCCAACGGCGGCCATACGCCTTTCATCGCCAGACTATGTTTCGACTGCACCAATAATATGGCTAAATACGAAGCTTGCATCATGGGTATGAAAGCTACTATTGACTTGAGGATCAAATTCTTGCAAGTATATGGAGACTCGACTTTGATGATCAGTCAGATTAAAGGCGAGTAAGACACGAAGCATCTAAATGTCATTCATATCGAGAACATGTGTTTAATCTAATCCCCTACTTCGAAGAAATCACTTTCGATCACATCCCACGAGAAGAGAATCAGCTGGAAGACACGTTAGCTACCGTGTCATCTATGTTCAAAGTCAGATGGGACAACGAAGCTCCTCGTATTACTATTGAAAGACTAGATAAACCAGCATACTGTTGTGAACTTGATGTTGAAGGAGTAGAGGAGAAACCTTGGTTCTATGAAGTGAAGATATATCTCGAGGCTCAAGAATACCCTGAAGGGACATCTGTCAACGATAAGAAGTTCCTAAAAAGGTTCTTCGCTAAGTTCTTTCTCAGTAACGATATTTCATACAAACGCAATCATGACTTGGCCTTACTCCGATGTGTAGATCAGAAGACAGCCGAACAGATTATGGAAGAGTTACATGAAGGAACCTTTGGTACTCACTCCAGTGGACATACAATGGCTAAGAAGATTTTGAGAGTAGTTTACTATTCGTCTACTATGGAAGCTGATTGTTATCGCTATGCTCGTTCTTGTCACAAATGCTAGATATACGCAGATAAAGTACACGTACCTCCAGTTCCATTGAATGTTCTGACCGCCCTGTGGCCTTTCGTAATGTGGGGCATTGATATGATTGGAGAAATCAAGCTGACCGCTTCTAATGGACATCGTTTCATCCTTGTTGTTATCGATTACTTTACCAAATGGGTAGAAGCAGCCTCGTTTGCATCTGTTACCAAGAACGTCGTGGCTTAATTCATCAAACATAATCTCATCTACCAATACGGCGTCCCCGAAAGGATTATTATGGACAGTGGTACTAATCTCAACAACAAAATGATTATCGAACTCTGCACGCAGTTCAAGATTAAGCATCACAACTCTTCTCCATATCAGCGAAAAATGAATGGCGCAGTGGAAGCCGCCAACAAGAATCTTAAGAAGATCATACAAAAGATGACAGTGACTTATAAAGATTGGCATGAGATGTTGCCATTTTCTCTCCACGGTTATCGCACTACAGTACGAACGTCTACAGGGGCAACCCTTTTTTCTCTCGTATATGGTATGGAAGTAGTTCTACCTATTGTGGTTCAGATACCCTCACTCAGAGTACTCAAGGATGCAAAGTTAGACGAAGATGAATGGGTCCAGACTCGACTTGACTAGATAAACTTGATCGATGAAAAGCGACTCACAACCATCTATCATGGACAGGTATATCAGAAGCGAATGATCAAAGCCTTCAATAAGAAAGTCAAGCACCGAGTATACCAAGTTGGCGATCTAGTAGCCAAGCGCATCATCTTACCATAAGGTGATCCCTGGGGCAAATGGACTCCCACCTATGAGGGACCATTTGTGGTCAAGACAGTATTTTCCGGTGGAGCCATGATACTAAGCACTATGGATGGCGAAGACTTCTCGCACCTTGTGAATGCAGACATAGTCAAAAAATACTACACATAAATGAGGTCCGCTAGGTCAAATGGCCTAGGCAAAAATAAGGGCGTATTGGCGAACCAAAAGTGTTCGGGTAAAAATTAGGGACATATATAAAAAATGTACACCCGACAAGTCGAAAACCTATAAAGGCGGCTTGGGCAAAAAAGGGTATCCCGGTAGACTGAAAACCCAAAAGGGCGGTCTAGGCAAAAGTTAGGGATTAAAGCGTACGACTATGTCTTGACAGGATCATTTACTTACATACTACGCTACTACCAAGCTTCAAATGGCGCAGATTAGTCCAATCACATTCTTCTAGCAGCAATGAGATGAGATAGTTGAAACTATATGAGTAATAGCATAGTTGAAACCCGACGAGATTGTTTCCACATAGCTTTTACTATTTTATAAATGTTTCCGACAATTTCCTCTTACTAGGACATTTGTCTCTTTGTACACCCTTTTTCCCGTGTCAAAATTTTTTCTTTTATCTATTTTGTTTGCATAAGTCCAATGATTACTTTGAATAATTATATGCATCTGACAATAAATATCTATTCACAAATATACAAAAAGCGAACAGATACAGCAATTACTATAGGCTCTAAGAGTTGAGATGACAACTAAAGTCACCAACACAACCCCACAAAGTCATTTTCACAAAGGTATATTTCCACAAGAATAATATCCACAATCCTCACAGAGCCATCACTCCCTCAACAGAGACAGATTTCCCAACAAGACTACTACTCTATCATCTTCTTTCAAAAGTGTCCAACACTTCTATTCATCACGTTAGTCCCCGAGAAGTGATCCTATTAACATCATCATGTTAGTCCCCGAGCAGTGATCCTATTAACATTATCACATTAGTCCTCGAGCAGTTATCCTATCAACTCATCACGTTAGTCCCCAAGCAGTGATCATATCAAACTCATCACATTAGTCCCCGAGCAGTGATCATATCAAACTCATCACATTAGTCCCCAACCAGTGATCATGTCAATTCATCACGTTAGTCCCCGAGCAGTGGTCATGTCAATTCATCATGTTAGTCCTTGAGTAGTGATCCTATCAATTTCATCACATCAGTTCCCGAGCAGTGATCCTATCAACATCATCACATTAGTCCATGAGCAGTGATTATCTATATTGTCACGTCAGTCCCCGTGCAGTGAATGTCAATTTTGTTACATTGGTCCCTAAGCAATAACCAATCAACTTTCAGCTTATTATGTCAGTCTCCGAGCAATAATAGGTTATCAAAATCATAACATTCCCCAGCAAGATTCGTACACAAGATGTTCATCCCCAATGGAGTGTCTCTCAAGGATTATCATTCCCTAACATCATCAATATCCAGACCTAAAACTTGGTCAGATAGTGCATCGGAGGAATCTACATCTCTTTTATCCTCAGTTAGGATCCTTATCCCCGAGAAAAAATCAAAGATCCCTGGCAGAACATTCCCCTCTTCTTCAAGATGGAGATGTTTTGAAATACCATAACATCTACATTCATATATCATTCATAAAAAATCATAACATGCGCATATAAACATAATTACATACTTGCATGCATCATAATTTGCATAGAACTAATCTCGATCTCTCAGCTTAAATTCTCAAACAGGTGAAAGTTATTCACAAATTTCCAGACTGAAGGTCAAGGATTAATGCCCAAAACAAGACGGGAAAACTATCTGAACGACCATACGGGTTTACCAACAGACAGTAGGATACAAATTAATACCCGAAACAAGACGGGAAAACTATCTACATCCTAACGAATATTCATTTCAGGTAAATCCAAGACGAAGGTTTATTCTGAATCTCTCTTATCATCAACTATTACATATGGCATCTTTAAGCCCATCTCCGACTACACGTCGACATCTCTCCGCCTGTAGAATGCTGCATATCTGGTGAAAAATCAATGAATATTAGTAACTTCATTCAAAGACAAGCATGAAGTCTAACATATGCCTCGCTCATCAGCATTAACCTCACCAAATGCCATCTATAAGCCCATTCCAGTACATCATCAACTGAAGATCTCATTCCATACACCAGCGAGTGCAAATTTTCAGGTGTACTCGAGTGTTCAATCATCTTCTACCTTCAGCTCACGAAAGGCAAGCATACCAATCTAACCCTTCAGGTACAAGAAGATTGAACAGGGAGAACTATTATACCCCAAGTTTCGCCCTCCTATTCTTCAAGGCAGACCACATCTCCATACTCAAGAATTTCTCAAGGGTTGACCAGATGAACCCTCTCCTAAGCAATCAACTCACAACTAGGGTTTTGATTCTCTCAAGTCAAAGATGAGTTCTAATGCCTCAAGTGATCATCATAACTCCTCATATGTCTCAAGGTATCATCATGTCAAGTTTCAAGTCTCACAGCTCAAGTTTGTTCAATCAATTGCTCAAATGGTTGAAAATCAGTTGTATTGGATAAAAAGTCAACATACAATCAAACTTCATCATTTTTTGTCAACATAAATATTTTGAAGTCACATTCATCATTTGATCAAGGGTTGATCATGACTCATCAAGAAAACTCAAGATTTGATCAAAAGTCAAAGTTTCTAAATTAGGGTTTCTTAACAAAAGTCAACAGAACTTTGACCAGACATAACTTTCATATACTTTATCAGAAATTTTTCTACAAAAGCTCATTTTGAAGAGAATTCAATTCTCTACAACTTCATGTCTCACAAGCTTTGGCCAAAAATGCTTCATTTGAGAGTTATGGATCAAGACATTATAGGTCCTTCTAAAAGTCAACAAAAAGTCATCTTTTTGCAAAGAAGTGTATATGAGCATGGAAGCTTCAATGAATATGAAACCAAAAATATTGTTTATAGGATATCTTGATCTTTCTAAAAAGTCCAAGAACACTTCAAAATGTTGAAAATTGATCAAGATACAAGTTGTGCAAGTTTGGCACTTTTGATGCAAACTTGAATGATTGAAAAATCAAATATTTTCTCATCAATGCCATATATTTTCTTCACATATCTTGACCTAATTTGCTTCTACTGTATAAGTACAAGGTTTCCAGGTGCCAAGGACACATTTTTGCAGGCTGATGAACCCTAGACAAACTTGAAAAATCTGTGAAGAACAAGCAATTGGCAGACCTAGAATTTGATTGATTCAAGCCATTCCAAGGTTGCCAATCAATTCCTTGTTGCTCTCTGAAGCTAATTATATCATCACCACCTACCGAAGCACTCAGAATTGCAAGAACACGATCACGGTTTTCGTTCCAAATTTCAAAATCGGTTTCATCCATACATGCACTTTCAATATGGTTTGATTATATATTTATGTTTGCAATGATATTTTGATGCTTTCTGGATGGTTTAATTGCAGTTTAAGTGTAGGAATTGGGAGTTTCCATTGTTAGGGTTCATAATTTTGATTTAGGGTTTTCCTATTCAGGCAAAATCAGACCAACACATGGGCACCATCGTGCTCAGAGGATTGATTTCAATCGATCTATGGTCTTACATCTTATTTATCATTCGTATTGTTCAAGTTTTGATTTTTGCAGGGATGTAGCTACGGACGAGCATCGTCGGTATAGGTTTACCCACAGAAAAGCCATGGGTAAATTTCCCAGAAAAATTCAAATCAGCCAACAAGCCCAGCTCAGATGGCCAGCGCATGTCTTGGTAACCAGGGGTTACCCAGTTCGATCCCTTGCACCCCCAATCTTTTTTTTGGTTATTTTTCTCACTGACATATTTTCTTGTTTTCAATTTCTTTCCGCATTTTACTTTCCACACCTCATATTATGTATCTGCCCCAAAGCCATGTAATAGCGTAGGACATTTACTTTCTACACTTTACTTTCTGGACTCTCCGATAAACTGTTTATAAACTGCTTAGATGCATGCTAACTAGGGTTTGTATGGCAAGATAAAATCAATCTTAGATCACCCTAATTCAAGACTAATATATCTGAATTCAACACACTCTTTCACCCTTCCACCCCCTTAGGGTATCCTTTCTTGTTGCCTTACAAAATAATGGTCATGTCCCTCGAACGTAGGGGTACCATTAGCAAAGTCCCTTGATTCAAAAATCATCATAAAGATCATAGTCCCTCGATAACCCTCGATGTTGCCTATGAATATATGATCTCGTCTCTCGGTTGTTGCCTATGAAAAGTGATGATCGTCCCTTCGAATTGTTAAGGTATCCCTATAATGTTGCCTTCAATGAACATACGATGACCCTACGATTGTCCCTTCACATCCAACGGATAAATTTACCTACCAACTAATGGTATGGATAGCCTTATTCTAAAGGAGAAGGAAAAATAACAAGAAATGATCAATCGTAGTAGGTAAATAAGACTCTATTGCTTGCTCCAATCAATCAAAATACTTTTCACACCTCACACTTTTAAAAAACTTTTCAAACACTTTGTATACATTCCAACGAGAATCATTACAAAGTTAAAACATTTCTGCACACTTCGTATACATTCCAACAAGAATCATTACGAAGTCAAAGTGAAATGTCTTCAAAAAATACATTTCAAAACACACAGACACGCAAAGCAAGTTTTCAAAAGTGAGCTAAAGCAATTAAGAGCCCGTAGATAACTACGGATGGAAAGGATGCTAATACCTTCCCTTTTCATAATTACCTCCCTTCCTCAGAATCTAACGAAGGTCTTTTCTTGTTATTTTCACCTTCCCTTTTTTAGATAAAAGAAAAGTCGGTGGTGAATTTTGCTATCTGCAACATTTGTGATAAAATGCAAAACAAAAAAGTCAGTTCTCCCACCGTGTTACACTTTGGCAAAAGCACACAAACCAAACACCCACAAATGCAAAGAAAGGATAGAAGAAGATGAAGTGGAAACAAGTGAGCGAATAATCATACAAGGTGTCTTGTGAAGTGAGGTCAGTAGACACATATACATATACAAGTTTTATACAAACCATAAATAAACATCAAACATCACTATGAAGACATACATGCAAAGTTAGTACGCAAACTAGACCAAAACTAGTCCTAAAAGCATGCAGAAAGCAAATTGCGTGAGATTTTAGACATAGATGATATGAAGGAAGGATATGAAGGTAAAATGAAATAAAATTAAGTAGCTAACATGTTAACATTTTATTTACATCATGTAAACAAAACCACAAAGGATTCACGAACAAAATTCTACAAGAGTGCGTAAACATGCAACAATCGTGTGTGGTGAAGTGAATAGAAAGGTGACATACATAACATGCAAAGAGAGTATCAATATGAAGTGATTATGGTAGCAACATCACATAAAATAATTCACAATCAAATCATAAAGAAAATATTACAAGGATACAATCACAAAACTAGTACAAAAAACTAGTCGAAACTTTGACCTAGAAATCATTTACAATTCAAAAGAAGCCAAGAAAAGGCATAGATGAAGGGAAATGAACCACGAAAGGTTAAGAGATATAAATTATAGTAGAAAATTCTCCAATACATCAATCAAAGCATACAAACATGCATAAGAAAGATTCACGAACTAATCACTTAAGGAGAATAAAATCGATCCATACAAGTGTGTGGAAAAGTGTGTGCATGTGTGTGCTCAAGCATACTTGTGCTAAGTATCACATAAGAGTGAGGCCAGTGATGAACACATAGATATAATATTCATACAAATCACAAAAGAAATTAGCATGCATCAATACCACAAATAGTACAAAACTATCAAAAGAAGAAGTCACGACTTAACCCTAAAAGTCAACTTAAAAAGAATTTACAAGTCAAAAAGTTAATCATGGACAAGAGACAAAGTGAATGAGTAATAAAAAATACAAGGTAAGTAGCTTAGACAAAATAAGAAAAACATATAAATAAAATTCATTCAAAGCTCATACACAAAACATTCAACAAGTTAGAGAAAAACTAGCACAAAAGCAATTAGTAAGCCTTTAAAGGCAAAACAAACATAAACCAAGAACCTATGAATAGAGGTTAAGGCTAAATGATGTTAGCACATGAAATGTCAGTAGATTAATATCTAAAAAAATCACAAACAAAAGTATCTCAAACAAAGAAGAAGGCTTGTACTCAAAAGCATACAAAATTAGGGTTTGAAAACACCAAAACTAGTCAAGTTCAAAGCAATTGATAAAGATCAAACAAAATGGTGACTTGTGTAATAAGCTAACTCAAGATGAGGTTCATTATCAACAAATGTAGAAGACAAAACTTCAATACATAAAACAAGTCACCTAATTGATGGCCAATCATCACAATAGATGGAAAACACTTGTCTAAATCAATGATGGATGATATAAATCAAGTGTGAAAAGAAGAATTGATACTTATAGGTCCTAGGTAAGTGACATATACCTATTATAAGTATCTATCATGAACTTGAAAGGAACTTTAAACAATAATATAAAATTAACAAGTTAAAGTGTCGTGACAACATATGAAAGTATAGTCTCTAATGCATAAAAGCAAAAATGATCAGGAAAGATCAAAAATAGGGTTCTCAAATGTTATGTAAAATTTACAACACCAATTAAACATTTAGTAACCATAAAGAGACAAAGCACAAAATCTCATGAGCAAACACTAAAGACTGAGGCTCAAAGACACCAACAAAGTGGCCAATCTAGCTTCTCAAATGATACCACATAGAGATGACAATGAAGTTCCACCCTAGGGTTCCAAGAAGCATGAGAAATAAGATGAATGAGAGACATGGAAACAATATTCAAATACAAAAATAAGTGGACATGAAAGTTCTCAAGCAATTAATTACACATATTCAATTAGGTCAAAACTAAAAGATGTGACTCCTAACTTGTCACCATGTTGAGTGGATAATGAAATGTCAAACAAGTATCATAGGAGCATTGTATAATAGCAATCTAATCACAAAAGATCAGAACCATGATAGTTCATATTTGAAAGAGCTTCACATGAGGTTTTCAAGGTGGTGCACAAGAGTTACCTACTAAACCTTGATCATGAGCAATCATCAAACAAAATTGAAGAAGAAAGTATGTTTTAGAGAAGTGAATTATTCATTGATGAACTCAAATCCCTAAATCAGAAATGAGGATGAAAATAAAAGAGAAATTGATTCCCCAAGGGTTGCATAAATGCATTCCAATATACCTCTAAGTTAAAAGAAGCACCAATGCATCTATGGAAGAGATGCTTGGTTCAAAAATAGCAATAAGACTTATAAAATCAAAACAAAAATATCACAACATTCTCAAGACAATTAAAAGTCAGAAACAACAAGCACAAGTCAAAATTGGCAAGGTTCAAAAATAAAATGAAAATGCACAAGCAAGCAATGTTCACAAGATGGTCAAACTAGAAACCCTAATTTGACAATGTTGGGAAAAATATCAAATCAAGTCCTAAAATCTAAAAAAAATTAGCTCTAGAATCCTAAGGGAGCATACAACCCTAATCTAATCAAAAGTTGACTTGAAAGTCAAGGTAGGTTAGCATATAAACCCTAACATGAGGCCTAAGCAACTAAAACCACATAATTGGTCAAATTAAACCAAAAATTCCAAACAAATATGATTCATTCAAGAAAAATTCAAATCAAAATTCAAACATCAAGGTATGAACCTAAACAGGTCAGAGAAGTCAACATTTGGCATTTTTAACTAATAAGATTATTAAAAATTAAATCTAAAAAGATTAATATATCAAATAAACCATGAAAAATATTCACAAAGGCAAAAATGTTAAAAATATTAATTCAAGGTCAGAAACCAATTACATATCATGAAAAAGGACCAAAATAAAATTGGTGAATTTTTTATACTTGAAAAAGTATTTTAAAATTAATTAAATTTCAAAAATAAGCAATTATTCACATATTTTCTAAAATTAATCAAAAATTAGGAAAATATGAAATAAAAATCAGAGATAAAAAATAGACCAATCAAATGGCCTAGAATATTTTTGTGTAATTTTTGTACCTTGAAAATGATTTTAACAAAAAATAATGAAAATATTACACAAAAATCAATTAATTAAGCTTTGATTTTTTTTCACCAATCAAATAATTTCCAAAAATTAAGAAACAAATACACAAAGTTAGAAATAAGTGAAAACTTAAATAAAAGAATTATGAAAAAATGAAATAAAGCAAGCCAGCCAATCAGAATGTGCCACCTAGTCGTCTTTAACCTCGTTACATGCCCTAACACGCATATCAACTCAGATTATGCACCCATGTTCAGAACATCATAACTTAGTCATTTCTTAACCATTTTTCACGATTCAAAGCACAAAATGAAGACAACATGGCAAGGAACAAGTAGCAACTCATAGATTTCAAAATGATCAACCACACATCAAGAAATCAAGCCACGAAAATCATGAAAATCATGCAAACACAAAATTTCATAACTCAATATTATGCAACATGCTTCAAAAACAGGCACATATATACATCAAACCTAATGTTTGGTCAGCTATACCCACGCATACATGCTTTATTTTATCAGAAATCAACTGAAAATGAAGATTTGAGTTTGAAAACTTACCTCTTGAGTTGAGAAATAAACTCAAATGGTGCCTCTGAACAATAAGAAAACCACTTCTCTTGATCATCCTAGCTTCAATGAAGAGTAATAAATGAAGAAATAAGCTCTAGAATGGAAGGAAATGAAGATTCGAAAAAATGTGAAGAGAAGTTCAGATCTGATTTTTTGAGAATGAAGGTGTCTAGGGCAAGAATGAATAAGAGTGTGAATTTATATAGAGCTTAGAGAGTGAGGGAAATATGGTCTTTGACTTTAGAAATTCGTTGGAGAGAATATTTACAAAAATCAGAAAAAATGAAATGTGTGTGAGTGTTTGCGTTTTGCTTCTATTTCCTCTAAGTTTTTGTGTGTTTTATTCAGATGAGAATGAGTGGAATTAGGTAGAAAAGAAACACAATCATGAGTTAGCTTGGTAGTATAATTTGTGAGAATTTTCATATTTGAAAATTTACCAAAAATAGCCAAACATGAGAGAATATGAGTCATGCTCTATAGGTGGATGGTTTTGCCTTATTTGGTAAGATAACAATGAATGAATTTCGTGCTACCTCATGCCAACATGACCTGAAACCAAAAAAATGCACAAACATGCTGAATTTGCAAAGTTGGCCATGGCAAGAAACTTGATTGGTCAGTCAACTTGTAGCTTGAGCCATTCAAAATTGGCTCGTGCGTTTTCTTTACATTTTGGGCCATGGATAGAACTCTCAATGATCTCCACAATGTGCTGTGACTCATGTAAAATGATGGAGTATTGAGTGAGATATATTGACTCAAATTTTAAAAATACCAAGTCATGGAAAGTCAAGGCATGCACGTGCATTGCGTGCAGCGTGACCAGTTGCGAGGTAACAACTTCATGGGTCCATATCTTGATGAATACTTGGCCAAAATGAATGATTCCAAGCTTGTTGAAGAGATCTCATGGGGAACTACAGGATGCATACTTTAATTTTAAAAATTTAATCTTGGAGAGGAAGAAATAGGCTTGGACATTTGGCACACCACCTGTTTGACAATATTACGCGCGTGGAAGGCGAGAAGAAGGCAAGCATGACCAACATTTTACATATCTTTTGCATAAAACTTCAAACCCAAATATCTTTCAAATGGTGAATTTTTGAGAAATTTACTCATTGACAAAATTATAGCATTTTTCTCAAGATTTCCAAAAATGTATAGTATGCAACCATTGAATAAAAATTGAGAAAGTTATGACATGTCAAAGTTATATAGGGTGAATAGTTAGAAATTTTTTCAAACTTCAAATATCTTCAAGAACAAGTTAACCCTAATTTCTTCAATTCTCTTGAATCAATGGTGAATTTGGTCATGAAATATGAAAAGAGGATATTTGAATTGATGGTTGACCAAAAGTCTACTTGGTTAACTTCTGACTTTGACTGATTTTGACCAAAATGACCATTTTGTCCCTTATGATCAATTGAATTGCTTCCAATCAAAATTGAACCTCAAACCTTCAACCATGGATGCTCAACAATATATAGAAACACAATAAATCAAGTTTTAGTGAAAAATCTAAAGAAATCCTGATTATATCCAAAACCCTAATTTTGCACCTTGTGTTAGGAGATGGCCAATCAAGCTTCAAAACCTCAAATCTTCTGAATGCATTGAGAAATTATTTGAGCCATGATAACTAAAATGATAATAGGAAGATTATAATTTAAGAAATTGACTTAGCCAAGCTTCAAACTTCACAATGGGCCAACACCCTAATTTCATCAAATGAATGACATAGATGAATTCCTCTTCAATTCTTTGCAAAACTTTAATCCTTGAGGAATCAATGAGATAAATGAGATGTATTGAGCTATAATAAATCATTGTGACGTCAAAGATCCAAAGACATGAGATCTTGGGACTCCCTTAGAACAAATATCTAACACAATCAACCTCCATAGCTTGTAGAGGACTTGAGAACCAAAGAACTTTAATCCTATCACAATGTATGAATGCCATGCAATATGATGTTTATGATGAAACATAATCCTAAATCAAGTGGGTAAATTTTAGGGTGCAACAATGCTGAGGAGGATCTCTCAAAGTAATCAGCTCTGCTTTCAACATGTGTTGTAATGCTGGAGACAATGGCATGTTGATCTTCGTAAATTGTCTTCTTGGCGCATTCTGCCTACACGTGTTGTCTTGTTGAGGTTGCACTGGTATGGGATTGGATATCAGGACTTCCCCCATAGATTGATGGCGATCACCTTTGTCATGGTTCTTCTGACCATACACAACATTGACTTCTTTCTTCCCATCAAAAGATATCTTCGCATCATTTGAAGATGTCTTAACTTGAATATTTCCACTCTTGATTCTAGCTTCAATACGTTCACCTGTTAGTATTAGCTCGACGAATCCGACTGAGGAATTTCTAATCTGATAATTGAAGAATGGGCCTGTCAGTGTTCCCATGAACATGTCAACCAGTTCCCTATTAGATAAGGGTGGTTGGACTTTCCTTCTAGATCTCTCCATTTCTGGTTGTACTCTTTGAACTTCTCATCACGGCCCATAGACATATTCTACAGTTACATGCGGGTGGGTGCCAATTCAGCATTGTACTGGTATTGTTTATAGAAAGCATATGCCAAATCATTATAGGTATGAATGTGAGTATTCTCTAGCTGGTAGTACCACTCTAACTGTGCTCCGGACATACTCTCTTGAAAGAAATGCATCCATAATTTCTTGTCAATAGTGTATGGTTGAATATTCTGAACATACGATTTTTCAGATGAAGCTTCGGACAAGAAATTCCATCGTATTTAGCAAAAGTAGGAACTTTGAACTTGTGGGGAATGACCACTCCAGGAACCAGGCTTAAATCATCAAAGTTCAACCCTGACATTTTCAAATTTTCCACAACATTAAGAAGGTATTCGAGTTGCTTATACTTCTCGTTGTCAGGAGGATACTGCTCGCTCATATAGTCTTCTCCTTCTTCTTCTTCTTGAGATCCATGATGGCTTCCCTAATTGGCCTTGACACTTCTTTCAGTTTCACCACTCTTTTTTGAGAATTCAAGTTGTCTGACTACCTTGACCGGACCTCTAAACCTTCTTCCCAAGTTGATAAGGCCATGTAATTTCTTCTTCTTCTTGGTGATTAGCTCTTTCATATCTTTCTATCCTTGGGCCAAGTTGGTGAACATTTCTTGGAATTGAGCATTCTGAGCCTGGAGATCTTTGACAGTTTGTTCGAGAGCCATTTCCGCTAAAATAAACAGCGAGAGAATAATAAAACCGGTCTTCAAAGTACCTGTTATTATATGTTATGATATGCAATGTTATGCAATGCAATTCAATGTTTTCAAGGACCTTAGGAATTTAAATTTGGTAAACAAGCAAGAACAAACTTTTTATTAGGTAATTAGTAAATACAAAAGAAGGTTCAAGTACAAAAGTAAAACTCCTAGTGTTTAGGCCTCCCGTAGACGCTTCCTCTTTGTGTTGACGTAGGTGTTAATGCTTTGTTCCTCGTGAAGTAGCTTCGTTATCTCTAATACTTTTTTCTCGCTTGCATAGAACTGAGCTTCGAATGTATCCCTTTATTCTTTAAGCTGAATCCAGTATCTCTTCAATTCTTCAAAATCAATAGGCATGTATGGATGGAGAATGGTATAAGATTCGTCGCCTTCGACAATAGGTTCCATAATTATTGGTAGAATGAAAGTATATGGCATCATGAGATTGAGCTTGCACCCATTTAAGGTAAGGTTCCCAAGGAATGGAATTGTTATTCCCTAAAGTCTTAGTATCAATCTTCTTCACCATTCCCCAAGCATGCACATGTCTTCGACGGTAACCTTGGAGATCGTTGTCGTAGTAAAATACAATGCCTTGGATAAGCATATCATGAGGACCATCTCTTCGAGCATAACCAAATTGTCATAGTGCTAGAGAAGGGTTGTAAATAATACCTCCCTTTATGCCAAGGAGTGGTACATTACGGAATTCCCCATAACTGTCAATAAAAGTGAAGTCTTTTTTAGAGTAGAGACACCACCAGATATCTGAATGAGAGAGTGACATCAACCTTTGAGACCACTTCAAACCTTGTCCATTCTTCATCACTGATCGATGAAGGTGCGAAATAAACCACCCGGATAATAACGGTATGCAACACATGAAAATACCTTGTCTTTTCATACTACGAGTGTGGAGAGAATGCAGAATATCTCCAAGAAAGGTAGGCACAGGATTATGAGTGAGAAAAAATTTGATGGCATTCACATCTATAAATTGATCTGGATTAGGAAATAGCACCAAGCCAAAGATTAGCAAGGCCATAATGTCTTCGAAAGCGTGGAAACTCATAGCCTTTAAGAATTCTAGAGCTTTCTTTATCAGAAACTTAACAAGCAATCCCTTTAAATCCACTTATTGTTTCCCAATTGGCTTCAATGTCTGACTGCTTTAGATGTAAGGTTGTTGCAATGTCTTCAAACTTCGGAACTTGTTTTGAACCGGTGAAAGATATCTGATCAAGGATGGGTATCTCAAGTAGCTTAGAGAACTCTTCCATTGTAGGTACCAACTAATAATCTGGGAAAGTAAAGCAGTGATGTTTCAGATCAAAGAACTGGAATACGACGCTCATCATATCTTCTTCAAAATTAGAGATGACCAAGTCGAGTAGATAACCATGTCTCTTGATGAACTGAGAGTGGTCGGGAACTTTTGAGACTAATTCCTTGAGTTGAGAAGGTATACCCACAAAGTTGATTCGGATAGTCTTCCTGGAAGCCATAATCCTACAAAAAAAAGATAAGATAAATCCCTAGGTCCTTTAAATGGTTAGAAATGTTATGATGTTATGATGTCATGATATCATGATGTCATGTTTAAATAGCAAGAACAAGAAATTCACACAACAACCCTAGGTTTAAGGCTTGCATGAGGTATAGGTGTCAACCCTACCGGAGCTTAAGTTGGTTCAACCTATCCTACAATAGTAACCGGGTTCTATGAATATCATATCACGAATATTTCTCGCAGGCTTTATTTCAATACGGCTACCAAATGGTCGACTAAAACATCCCGAAAGTCAAATCTCAATGAGCATATCATCGAGTATCAACCAACCTCAGTCTGCACCAAAGCCGGCTATCTCACTACCTTCGAATGGCTAGGATGGGTCAATTAGGGTTCTAAAAGTTTAGTTAGTGTTTGATGACACCACGCAGATGCCAAATATTTCCTCAAACGAACATGAGGAACATCAGGACATCTAAAGTGTCTCACTGACCGTAGCCATCATTTTAACCGTTTTAGTCTACGTTGAACAGTCACGATGATCTATTGCTACTTACCTAAGAAACCTAGATCCGGGTGTAGGATCAACCACAGATATAATACCCAATCAACCCTTATAATTAAAGCAGAAAAAGCAAACAGAAAGCAATAAAAGTGATCTAAAACCCTAAGGTAACCTCTCTTTGGGTGTTCTCCCCATCAGAGTCGCTAGTTCTGTAACACGGTGGGAGAACTGACTTGTTTGTTTTGCGTTTTATCACAAATGTTGCGGATAACAATAGTCGCCACCGACTTTTCTTTTATCCAATAAAGGAAAGGTGAAAAGAACAGGAAAGACCTTTGATGGATTCTGAGTACGAGAGGTAATTATGAAAAGGAAATGTATTAGCACCCTTTCCATCCGTAGTTTTCTACGGGCTCTTAATTCCTTAGCTCACTTTTTTGAAAAAAACTTGCTTTTTGTGTGTGTGATTTGAAAAGTATTTCGCTTTGACTTCGTAATAATTCTTGTATCAGTCCTCAAGAATGTATACGAAGTGTTTGGATATGTCTTTTTTTGAAAATGTAAAGCTTTGTAAATACTCTCGTTGGAATGTATATGAAAAGTTTTTGAAAATTGTGAAAAAGTTTTTGAAGCAAAATTAGTCTTCTTACCTACTAAGAAAGGTCATTCTTGTTATTTTCCTTCTCCTTTAGGATAGTGCTATCCATACCATTAGTTGGTAGGTAACTCTATCCGTTGGATGTGAAGGGACAGGTGTAGGGTCACCGTATGGTCATTGAAGGCAACATTGTAAGGTACCTTAGCAATTCGAAGGGATGATCATCACTTATTCGTAGGTAACAACCGAGGGACGAGATCATATATTCGTAGGCAACATCAAGAGTCATCGAGGGACTATGATCTTTGTGATGATTTTTCTGAGGACTTTTGCTAATGCTACCCATACGTTTGAGGGACATGACCATTGTTTATTCGTAAGGCAACAAGAGAGGATACCCTAAGGGGTGCAAGTGTGAAAAGTGCGTTGATTTCAGATATTTATCTTGAGATTAGGGTTATCTATGTTTGATTTTATGTCTTGTCATACAATCCTATTAGCCATACATCTAAGCAGTTATATACAATTTATAAGAGGGTGCAGAAAGTAAAAGTAGAAAGATAAAGGTCCTACGCTATTACATGGCTTTTGGGTAGTTACATAATAGGAGGTTCAAAAAGGTTAATGCGTGAGGAATTAAATCTACGCTATTACAAAAATATCCTTGCAACCTATACATCTATTTCTAGAATTTAAAATGTGAAATAAGTAAATAGATAATGGAAAAAATATTCTAAGTGTTAGGAAAATGTCCGAAACCTAATTACTATAAGAAAAATATTTTGTGAGTATAAATCATTAATATAACATATTCAATAAATATATATGTGAGTATAAATTCCAGAAATCTAATTTGTAAAACCAAACACGCGTGGAACCAAAAGTTATTTGAATGGTTAAATCAGAACATGCCACGCCTGCACCGGTGAGTCAAACGAAGTCAAAGACGCCAGAGTCAAACTTCGGTCGTCTTCTCCGACTGCTACAAACACCAAACCTGCAAAATACAAAGAATCGAAGCAAGAGATTAAGCTTACCCCCCCTAAATCGACCCCTGCAAGTTCAACGGTGGCCTTAGTTTTGATTGAAACTGCTTGTACACAAAGATACGAAAGATCAAAACCTTCGTGCCCTAGCAATGGTGAAACTTGACTCCTGTGTTAAAACTCACACACAATGGTTCTAAACAATCACAAACATCAGTATGAACATGAATATATGAATTGAAATTGTTTATATTGCATAAATCGAAGGTTTGAGATTCAAGAAATATTACCAACCGGTGCAACTTCGTGGAGGCGATTCTGGGCACGACTTGGCTTGCTTAGAGACTTGGATTGATTCCTGGAAGGCTTAGGAGGATGAATGAATGCTTGGTTTGGCTTGAAAGCGGCTGGAAATTGAGAGTCGACCTTGCCCTAAACTTGAAAAATTTGAGAGCTTTGACTAGGGTTTCTTGAGCATGCAATCTGTGTCCTTTGCATCTAGTCTTGTTAGGTATATATAAAGGAACAAAATTAGGTCAAGACTTGTGAGAAAATATATGGCATTCAATGTGAAAATATTTGATTGCCAATCTTTCAAATTTGCATGAAAAGCTTCCTATTTTTCTTCAATCACATGCCATGCATTTTTTTCTAGCTTGCTTGGACTATCTTGGACCTCAAGACATTTGAATAACAAGCCCAACACGCCTTTGCACCTTGTCTTGCATTTTTTTTATATTTAAAATTGAATTTAAATGAAATAATTCAAAAATAAATGAAAGGAGGACGTGTAATTGGACTTAGAGGTCATGGGCTATGTTAGAAATAAGTTCAAATCATAAAAACCAAGGCCCATTTAAAAAAATTCAAAATTGATCAATGTTTTCTTCATGCACTTCTTCAAAATTACTAAACTTGCTCAAACCATAACTTGCTCAATTTTTATGATTCAGAGTGTTCTTGGACTTTTTAGAAAGCTTAAGATGTCCTCTAAATTCTCCTTTTGGTTTAATATTCTCCTTTTTGTTGACTTTTATAAGGACCTATAATGTCTTGGCCCATATCTCTCAAATAATGCATTTTTAGGCAAAGCTTGTGAGCGACAAAGTTGTAGAGAATTAAATTCCCTTTAAAATGAGATTTGGTGGAAACATTTCTAATGAAGTATGTGCAAGTTATGCTTGGTCAAAGTTTTGTTTACTTTTCCTTAAGAAACCCTAATTTAGAAACTTTGACTTTTGATCAATTCTTTGATTTTCTTGATGACTCATGATCAACCCTTGATAAAATTATGAATGTGACTTCAAAATCTTAATGTTGACCAAAAATTATGAAGTTTGACTGTATGTTGACCATAATTGACTTTTTGTCCAATACAACTGATTTTCAACCATCTGAGCAGTTGACTGAGCAAACTTGAGCTATGAGACTTGAAACTTGACATGGTGATGCTTTGAGACACATTAGAAGGCATGATGCTCACTTTAGACAATATAAACCATTTTTGACTTGAGAGAATCAAAACCCTAGTTGTGGGTTGATGGCTTAGGATTAGGTTCATTTGGTCAACCCTTGAGGAACTCTTGAGTTTGGAAATGTGTATTGACTTGAAAAATAGAAGGGAAAATTTTGGGGTATAACATGTTGCACCAGAATTTCAATTGGTATCAAAGCAGACATCCTGTCTGTTTCTGGATGAGATCCTAGGGAGGATACTTTCTGGTTGTGTACAAGGTAGAAGATCAGTTTGAACAAGAAGTGTTCATATTGTATGTTCCCTTTGAGTGGAGGTTGGACCTATTTGTGGAAGACTAGTGTGCATTGAATACCAACCTGACCAGAACTATTGTACCTTCTTGATGAAAGATGATGAAGCTGAAAAAACGGAGTTTAAAGTCAAACACTTCATGCGGGAGTGGAGACCTTGGATTAATCTAAGGATTAATGTTCAGCTATTTTTTAGCAAGAGAGCAAAACTGTCAAAACCTTCATGCAGGAGTGAAGATATTGATAAGGTAAATCTTAAGCTTATGTGTGTTTTGGTTATGGTATTGTTGATATCTAGTCTATAGCTTGGTGAGAAGCTACTGTATGTAAGGGGGATATATTTTCAACCCTAAGTTTCCATGTTAATACTTAAATTGAAGAGTAAGCATTATGTGTGAATTCTGTTGAAGTATTGTTATATTCCGCTGCATGACATCTGTTGTAACCCTTAAAATACAAGAAGAATTCTACGGTTCTTATTTTCTCAACAAAATATTTTGCATATTTTTTTTAACTATATTAAAAGTGTCAAAGATACTTGAGATCTTCCTCAAGTCCAATCATAAAGACATTTATTAATTGAGTTAATAAGAATCAATTGATCAATGATCCTCGAGCATATTTGTATATTATTTTGAAGACCTTGAAGGTTATCAAGGATAGTGTGTTCCTAGGAGATGAAGCTGATGTTCTATGGGATGTTAGAACATTATTTCAACAGGTATGCAACTGTCAGTTGAAGAACAGATGATCTGGGTGCTAAACAAATGTAGTGTGAGTACATATGTTTGGAACCTACTCATAATCTGGAAGAGGAGACATCTGCTTGTATTAATTGATCAGGACACGATCAACAAGTTATCTACTACAGAAGTCAGTTTATTTTTTTACCAAAGCTTATAGGAGTATATAAGTTGAGCTCAATGTACTTAAAAGGACTCATAAAGGTATTTTCTACAGTCCCTTTGTAAACACAAGATGAGCTTGTTTCTAGAAGATCCTTCTGGTCAACGGAACCAAAATTATGAAATTATATTCATGACCATAGAACAGATTATGTTTTGAGCAAAATATTGTGATTCAACCACAATGATTAATGGTCCTGAGGGTTGACTGACCTAAATATTATCTTGGAAGGGTATTGTCTGGAAAAATAAAGGGAGACATATTGCTTGAAAAATCTACATATTTTTGTTGTCATGCCTAGGTAAGTCTGTTCCAGAAACCTAGTAGATGGAATCTCCTCTGTAGGTACAGACTATGGTATCCATTATCTCAAAGTCAGAATGAAAGTCCGAAGAAAATCTTATTGAGATGTGGCTCATGGTATCCCCTGGTTATGTTAATTGTTTGATCATGGAGCTTGATCAGTTGGCAGTAGTTGTGCTTCCTATGTTCCCCAAAGTGATATGGATGAGATATTATGGGTGTTACCCCTAGAATCATACTATGATGGATGATGTCGTATCAGATTTTGGAACATCATCTTAATGTCTTCAGCCTTGAATGTTCATATTGTTGCCTGAAAGTAAGAACAAATGTGAAAAATTAATCAGTCAGGATAATCTAGTGTGAGTAGACAAATCTAATTGACTAATTGGTAAGTACTTTGACGGGAGACTAAGTACTTATAAGTATGAAACCTGAATACCAAATTCATATACTCTGTCAGGAGCTGAGTTTTTGTCTAATGGATTCATGGTATATTATGAGTTGAATGTCAATATTAAGATCATTTTAATCTTCACAAGTTTAGGATGTGTGATTTGAAGAGCTGATTAAATATTATGAGATGCATATAGATGCTTACAAATATCTTGATGGGAGCTGGATATTTGTGTGATAGCTGTGTGGAAATCTAAATCGAGATGTGATAAAGTTTGTGATGAATAGAAGAGAATGTTCTACATGAATACGTGACATCACAAATGTTGAAGACACCAGATATTAAGAAGAAGGCAGATAAGGTCCAAACTTATCTTTTGAAGATGTATCTTTGATCATACGCATGGTTGATAATGTAGTTTCTTCTATTATAAGTAACAAAGTGTGGCAATCTAAATCTTGTGTAGCAAGTAAACTAAGGATTCCTAATTTGGAAACTGTGGCAAATTCCAAATAAAGAATGCTTCTTAAATTAAGAGGACCAAAATCAAAAGTGTCCTTATTTTGTGTGACTATTGGGAGAGCAAGGGTATTTTTTACAAGCTCTAAAGTGCTAATGTAAAGGGGGAGTAATAGTATTATGGAAAGCTTCATTTTGGAAGCTAAAAGGGGAGAAGGGCTGATATTAAGGGGGAGAAATTGTCTATATGTGTTATTTTTGTTTGTGTATGGAAAGAAAGCAACTATGGTGTGTGCTTCCAAATGTTGATGATGTGTGCAAAAGAAGCAGCCATGTCTTGTACTACTGGAAATTTTTATAAAGGGAGCTAATAATTATGTTTGTGCATATGTAAATGATTCATCTGATGATTAAACATCTAATCTTTTTTATGCTGATGTGTTAAGATGTCAAGCTACTATTGAGGGGGAGAAATTACTCCTTAGCAGGCGTAATGGGGGATATATACTGCCATTGTCCCAAAAAGTCATGAAGATGTAATATGGAAGGAGTTATGTTATTGTAATCACAAAGCCAATGAAGATAGACTATGTGTGAATATCTTATGTGGAATTTGAACATCAATATTGAATCTGAAGAAGAAGTGTAATCTGAGTAAGTTTATGGGTTCATATTTTATCTCATGGCCACCTAAAAAGGGAGTTATGGCAATATGTGGACAAAAGTGAAGAGTGCCTCATGGTAAAGAGCCCCCTGATCTGATAAAGTGAGTCACAAGAAGTGAGCAGACAATGACTATTTGAATATCAAGACATCATACAAAACATGTCTCTGCATGGACAACATAAGTGAAGTGATTAATGCATGCATCAGAACTATTTTATCTCAAAAGAAACAATCAAGAGCTATTAAAGACATTCAAAGATAGCCTGGACGGTGCATAGCAAGTCAGTAACAAATTCTCAGCCTAAATTAACGCACCTTGACCAACAATTAATTTGCCGTTTATTCCTAAGAAACTGCTACCCTATTTATAAGAGATATCAACAATCCTCTAACCACAAGTGAGCATTCAACTTTTCTTCAACATGCATTTTGTTAAGGTTTGGGAAAACTGTGCCTGGATCTGGTTTGGTGAGGGTCTTCATTGTCAAATATTAGCTAAAAAGGGGGAGAGAAACAATGTCACACAGAAAGTGAAGCATGAGAAAATGATGATGCAAGAGAAAGCGAAGTTATGTCTAAGTCACAAATCATGTCACACAGCATTTCAAAATATTTGTGACTTGTGATCTGAATTTTGAACACAATTGTGACTTGTGTTCTGAGTTACCTCGGAAAATTTCAAGACATCTCTTAAGTTTCTTCTTATGCTCCTTAAGAGGTAGTTTATTTCCCACGGTCCTCTTTTCCCACCGTCTGTGACAAGAACTGGCTCTTGCCTTAAGGGGGAATGAGAGGTATATTCTTCCTCGTGTATTACTGGACCTTTCTTCCCTTTGACTTGTTGGTTTAATGGAGGGAATCAAAAACACGAGAAGATGTCGAACTAGATGTTGAGACATTGTCTTCAACTGACAGACCAGTAGTGCAGACAATGTAAACACTACTGTAGATTCCTCTGAAGTTTGCTCCCCTGCTCCCAAGACATGAAGCTACTGAAGAACACTTTTATTCGTTAATTTTTAATTGTAGTTGTTGTTGTTGTTTTGATGTAACTGCTTGTAATTATATTTATTTGTTTTAGCTAAAATTTGCCAAAGGGGGAGATTGTAAGTTCCTGGTTTTTATGTATTGGCTAAATTTTAATAAAACAAATAATGGAAGCAACAATAGATTGTACAATAGGATATTTAACTTGATGTAATCCTATTGGAATTCCCGAACATGTTGTGTTGAAGAGTTTCAACATTTGGAATAACATGTCAAATGAGATGTCGAGACATCAGACATCAGACATAACGTTATTGAACTGTCAAAGTTTGTTACAGTTCTGTTTTTTATTATGCAGAATATTCTGGGAATATTATGCATCATATGTGGCGTGTTTATGACGACATTTGTGGAGGTCTAGAAGCTAAGGAGACAAATCAAAAAGGACCTTGATTGTAGCAGAAGTTATCTGCCTGTTTGTTTTTCTGCAGAAGTTTGTTACTGTAGTTTGTTAAAACTTCAAACTATTATTTGAAGGCCCAAATCTAGTTGGATAGTAGGTTATAAATAAGCAGTTTGTAACCTAATTTTAACAAGCTAGATGATTTCTGAAAGATGTAATCTTTAGGGTTAGCCATGTAAGTGAACTACCCGGATTGTGGGATGGTCACTGATTTGTACCTAAAAGCCTCTAGGTAAAAGGATTGTTTTACTCACTCAGAAATTGTGAAGCAATGAGTGGAATTGTATCCTTGGAGGAAGTTGTGAAGCAAATCCAAGGTGTGTCCTAAGATAGAAGCTTGTTGCTTTTAATCTTAGTTAGTTTGTGATAGAAGTGTATCTTCTACTTTTCTAGGTTTGAAGAGTTGTTAGAAACCAAGTTGTTGATGTAGTGGCTGAGATGTTGACTGCTGGGCATCATCGTGATGATAGGAATTGACTGGAGATTCTCATATCTAGGATGGATTTCTTAGGTAGAAGGTTCATTGGGTAGTGATTAAGTGAAGGGTGTAAATGGGGAGTTTAACTCTGAATTAATACTGCTAATAGTGGACTTCATTTATGGCTTGGTATGGCCTCAGATGTAGGTTGGTTTGAACCAAACTGGGTGAACAATTTTGTGTGTTCTTTTGTTTCCTGAACTGTTCTTTGTACTTATGCCTTGCTGAGTTTTTATAATATCAAATAAGATGTCAAGACATCCTTATATGACATATGAGTCAGCTGTTGCACCAGAATTTCACTCTTGAACCAACTTATTTTGAAATTCAAGCATATTTCATTAGTCTTTTATGATATTATACTTTATTTGAAAAGTCTCTTATTGAGACACTACAACATTTTATACTTTAGAGTATGGTTTGAGTGTTTTTTGTTGCACTTTTCTACTGTTGCATAAAACCAAAAATGTAGTTAGACGGTAATGAGTTCAAAATGAATTGCACAAGAAAAATTGTCATTTACTTTTATTTCTAGTGACTTTACTATTCATTTCATTTATTTGATTATTTATAATACAACAGTCAAATTTTAAGGTGATTAATGTACTAATTAATGTCCTTGGAAGAGACTTATTAGTAATATGTGTTGAGAAACAAGTGCGAGTGGTAAGTTCACAATATTTGAAGAAGTGAAGGTTGAACATTTTATAAGTGAGATGACCCATAACATACCATCTTAAGGTTTTGGGAGAATATGTGGTGTTTTCTCATTTGTTTGGGTGAGTTTTGACCTTTAGGTGAGTATTTTATCCAATATGAATGCTCCCTTCTCGTGATAAATGGTCAGTGGTATTAGAGCTGATTGTTCGAGTAAGGGACCGACTCCTTGTATCGAAAATCTTCTGGAAATGGTGGTGATCAGACAGCGTGTTTCATTGTAGTGTCTAGGACGAGTAATGATGTCTTTCAATGACAGAACAAGCACAAGGATGAAAGAACTTCTGCTCGAGGAGAGTATAATAAATAGTCACACTTGAGGGGAAGATTGTGGAGAAAAAAATGTGTGTTGTAAGTCACATGTTGCTTAGAAAAGTGAAGGTTGAACACTTTATAAGAGGACTCATGCACTTATCACCTTAAAGTTTTGGATAAATATATGATATATCTCTCACTTGTTTGAACGAGTATTTGACCTTTAAATAAGTATTTGACACGATATAAATGCTCATTCCTCATGATGGGATAACAGATAGAACTTAATACTACTCCTAAATTTGCATGACTACTAAAACAAATAGTTGACATAATGTCATCTCAAATTTTTTAAGTCCTGTGTAGGTTAGTCACAATTTAGCAAGGACAAAACAAAAAGAGACCTTATATAATTATGATTTAACCTGACAAATATTTTATGAGACCCCATTTAATTATAAGTTAATTTTAAAATTTTTGAAATCTTGTACCATAGACGCTTTGTACATCCTGAAAGACGGCCTTAAATATAAAACATTGTCGTAGACCGAATAAACAATTCAAAGAATCATCCATTAAGATGATAAATAAATTTATTTTTGTGTTTTGTAATTATAGTTGAACTTATATCAAAAATGTTTTCTCCAGTCAAAGTAAAGCAAAAAGAATCATGCATTGGATTTGAAACTCTCTTTTGTCACAAACATATCCATTATTGAATCCAGCTTTCACTTTGCAGATCCAACAAAAGTATAAAGTGAAAATGAAAGGAAGTTATACCACTTACAAAAGTTCGGTGCACTTTCAAATAAAATGATGTTACAATCTCTTTATTTCTTTTAACTTTTATAAAATCATTAACCTCATCTTGTGCATATGATTGTTTTGCAACGGAACAACTCAATTCAAAGGATCACTCCATTATTAACAAAAATGATTGGAAGTTCTTCTCTTTATAATGTTTAAGACTCGATCATCATAACTAACAAAGGATTCAACTCAAAATCTTACAAAGTAAATTCTATTAAAGAGTCTCACATCACTTACGATATAACATAAAAATATTTATAAAAATTAAGACACAAACATCACCTTACAAATTAGTTCGTAGAATTGAATTCGGTCCAATTATAATTTTAAAATGGTATTTACTAAAAATAATTACATTGATTAATTATAAAATGACACCTCTCTTTTTACAAATTGATTTGTAATAATAAATTAGACTCAACTTAAATTTGAATATAATCAAAGCTTATTTGAAATTCGTTGGAGTAGTTTGTTATCACATTTTTACTATTGAACAATCTTTTATCTAGATTCACACACCAAATTCAATAATATCTATATGTGAGGGGTTTTGTTAAAGAGTCTTACATCAATTTAGATATGGTTTAAAAATTTGTTCATTAGTAAAAACAATTATCACCTTACAAAAATAGTATAAGTTTTAAGGCTGAAGTTGCATTGCGTAGCTAGAGATTCATGATGTGGTAGGGAAGAGCTTTTCAAGTGCCATGATATAAGTCTCTAATATAGTAGAGAAAGGATACATATATAAGGTTAACATTTCAATAATCAAATTAATGAGTTTGAAAAGTTTAACTTGCAAGAATGAAAATAATGAATATACATGTTATGGAATGAATATACATGGAGTGTCACATAATATTTATATATAAAATACTACTCCAGATTTAAGCAAAGACTCTTTTTTAAATTTATTAAATAATAAATATGTTTGATTTATATAAAAGACTAAATACATTTATTATTTAATAAATCTTAAAAGAAAATTTTTATTTATAAATCAAGTTGAAGGAAGTAGGCAATTAAAACCTTTCTTGCTTCTAAAATAGATTGTGAGAGATCGTCTGATCAAATCTATTGTGATTGATAGACCAATAATTCGAATCAAGTGTGAGATATCTGACAAGACTCAACATATTTATTACCTTTCAGCAAAAATATTTTGAGATGAACCTTTAAAATTAGATCGAATTTTATGAAAAAATTATCGTCTCGAAACTACTCTTAACCCTAATGACCATCGAAATCCAAGTTTCTAAATTAATCATATAAAAAAGAACTTCATAATGATTGCAAAATATATTAGTGTCATTTTCAATATGTGCTTGCCTTTTTCTTTGATTAGTCAAATTTTGTTTGTAAATGTGATTTGATGTATGCAAAGCCAAAACTATACGTTGGCCACTATAATGCTAGCCACCAACATTTGGTCTGGAAAGTACGAGTGCAGCCCATTTACTGTAGTAACATGGCCCATTAAAAACACTAGCCCATGTACTTTGTAGGGCCCAAATAGGACAACCTATCAAGAAAGATATTTTTTGCCACTCACTTTTAACTAATTTTTTATTATGAAAAACTTTTTTTTAATTAACAGAAGAATCATGTTTAAAAGTTTTAGATAAATGAGATGAATAAAAGTAATTAAAAGCGAAAAAGTAATAAAGATACTTTTATATAATAAACATTTTTGTTGTTTTTCTGTTTCTAATATATGAACGAAAGTACCCTTTAAGACTTTAACCAGCCTTTTTGGGTTTGAAATATATAATACCTATATAAATAACGATTTATGTAATAATCAAACACGATAAAAGGAAAAAAGTGAAAGTGAAAAAGTGCTTTGTGTTTAGGGTTCTGACCAGTTTTCTCTTTAATGAAGGATAGCTAGTAACAAAGCTACATAGTATAGTAGGCTCAATTTTGGAAAGCTAATCCTGAAATTTATCTTTTCTTTAGGAAAAAAGAACAGAAAAAGCACTTATTCTGGAGCCACACAGCTTAAAATAAATATTATTTGAAGTTACATTGAAATAAAAATTATTTTATTCTTAAAATTGATTTTGCTTAAATATTTTAAAAAAGTGTTACTTTAATTTAAATTAATTTTAATATTTAAGTTTATTGTTTAATTTACTTTTAGATAAATATATTTAAATATGATCAATTGGTTCTGATTTAGTTTAAGGTTTGAAAGCATCAAACTTAGAGCAAATAGTGGTAGCTTCCCATCAATAACAATTGATTCCAGATTTTTTTTGTTATACTCTTTTTTAAAAAAAAAACATTATCAATAATTTCACTACGTTAATAATAAATATTAATACAGAATTATTTATAAATAAAAATTGAATTTTATATTAACAATTTATATAATTATTATTAGTTCATTCTTCTAAGTTCGGCATAAGTTATTTTTAAATTCAAACTCGACTCGTTATTAGTTCACCAATAACTCTACTCGACTCGTTGGACTCATTTCGTTTAATATTGACATGGTTATTTCACAGACTTAAAATCCATTTTTAAAGTCTATCTTTTATATTTTTGACATTTTAAATTTTTTTTTTTTTAAAAAAAATATTAAAATAAATTAATGTTATTTGATGATATTGAAGTTGATAATGTTATTGAGGGTGTTGATAACATTAATGCTGGAAATGTCAATGTTGATGGTAATGTTATTGCTGACAATCTAAATGGTGATGAATCTACCAATGTAAATCTTGAGGATGATACTGAAAATGTTGATGAAAATCTTAATGGCGTTGAAGGAGATGGTAATGATGATAGTGATTAATCATTTGAGGACAATGAGGATGAAAGGGTGCTTGGCTTGGATGATAGATTTGATGTTGTAGACAAACCAGTTGGAAAGGTTAAGCAGATAGCTAGGAAACACATGACAACTCCAAAAAAATATATATATATTGATGACAATGGAGGTTCATCAAGTGGGGTTAGTGTTGGTAATGAAGGCCTTGAAGCTAATTATGTAAGTGATGATCTTGGGAATAGTGATTCTGGTGCATCAAATGAAGAGAAAGAACTAAAATATCTTAGGTTTAAGATGAATGAGTTATACACGGACTACAAGTTAAAAGTTGGTCTGGAGTTTGTATCTCTGCTGAAATTTAAGGAGGCAATTACTGAATGCTCAGTATTAAATAGAAGAGAGATAAAGTATGTGAAAAATGACAAGGTTAAAGTAAGAGTAGTTTGCAAGGGCAATTGTGGGTTATTGACTCTTGTTAGTAAAGTGGGGAATAAATGGGTTTTGAATAAATGGTTTGGTGCTCACACGTATAGTAGGGTTTTGAATAACACCACTGCTAACCCAAGTGGATTGCCAAGAATGTGGTGGCTAGGATGACTTCATCTGATGGAATCAAACTTGGTGATATTGTCTCTGAGATTATGAGTACTTACTATGTAGGTATAACTATGAGCAGGGCATGAAAGCCTAAGAAAATTGAAAAAACTATCGTTGAAGGTGATGCAACAAAGAAATATACACTATTGTGGAGGTATTCTGCACAGTTAAGGAGGTTCGATGCAAGGAACACCGACAAAATTAATGTTACAAGATTTGGTTCTACAAACATCTTATTGTTGTACCAATTATGGTGTATATGGCCACAATGCAAGAAGTTGTTCAGTTCTGGTGCTTGACCTTAACTTATCTCAAATATGTATTCTTACTAACTGTTTGTAAGTGATATTGATTGCATCATTCTATGTGCAAAAAAAACCAAAGAAAAAATGCTACACAAACAACGCAACCTGGATCTGTAGCAGAACAAACAACTCACTTGAACCCCAACAACCTCAAGATGAACCTTCAACTGAACAACAACCTGAAACACAATGTGATGTGGACCAAGGGTTTGAAAGGCTTGCATCATATCTTTGTGCAGCTTTTGAAACAACACAACCTCAACCTAATGTCAATGATGTCACTTCCCAGACCCTAGCTCCACCTCAAGTTACTAATGACCATGTTCCAACTGTTGAGGTTGCACCTGTAATGGCTTCACAAGGTGATGGTGACTCATAACCAAACTACATTCTGTTTGCACATGTTCAAGAGGTTGAACCTAAACCTCATGAACTTGTTCATGCACCTCCACCTAAGAAACATGTATTTGTGCCTCATTGAAATCCTAAGCCAGTTGTGTCTACTACTGACTAATTGAGTTAAAGTGTATGTTCTCAACTTTATTGATATTGGCTTAATTGTATATGTTTTTAGTGTCTTTGTTGGGAAAGCAACAAAAAAAAAGGTTACAAGGAAGTTGGATTTGAGGAGAAGTGATAGAGCAAGGGTACTCAAATGCAAAAAGCTCAAGGGAGAAAGAAGTAACACTACACAACCATGTAAATTGTATACATTGGATCTGGTCCTTAAACTTTAAATCCTCCCATTTTAAAACCCGCTATTCTGATCCCTAAACTTTACATCATTTAGGATTCAGTTGGTCCCCATCCACTTTTGTATATGGAACAATGCTGATTGGGATAAAAATAATATTTTTAATTACGTGTCATTGCTGATTGGATTAATATATTAATTAATATTTTTTATTAACTAATATAATGAATATTTTTAATTATGTTTTTGTGTAAATAATTAATTAGTTAAAATACTAAAATTAAACATATTGGGCCAAACCCAAACATACTCATTTCATTCAATAATTAGCCTAGGATCCATGTTAATGAAAGTACTATTATTGAGATATCTAAACACTACCCATATTTAAGACAAAATCGTTGTGGGACTTTAATCTAAAATAAAACACTTGCACCAACAGCTTGGACCCATCTTCAAATTGTTCCAATTTTTTCTTCTAAAATGAACGTCTAAGTTTAACTTAAATCCCCTATGTTCAAAGGTAACATATGTTTAAGTGTTTATGTTGACGTTGATGTTCATTATTCATAGATATCAGATTATTTTGACACATCAACCAGATAAATAAATTTTATGTGCAGAGCTTTAAATTTGTAATAGATTTTGTCTTGTATTTTCTTGACGTTTTATCAGTTTTTTGTACTTCAAAATTGTATTAGAACTAGGTGAAAGTGAACACTGAGGCTGAGAAACTGGGATACGAGTATTAAGGCAACAAGATCAAGCGATGCAAATTTCAAAGTGAAGAAGATGTGGACATGAGTTCACAAGTCGAGAGGATGGGGCAATTTGACTTTTTGAGTTGTGATTTTCAGTTCATGCAAAGAAGAATGCGTTATGAATTTGAGTTCACGTAGAAAAAAAAGATGTTCATCTGTTTATTGAATATGGTTTCTATTTTATTGATACATTCTCCAACTTTAAAATTATCGACTCAGTTCCTTCGTCGTTACCATCGTATACTCTTGACCCAGTTCAGTCTTCGTTTAACACTCTAGAACCACAAGATAACCATTCACTCCTTCATTATGTATCTACAAAATCATTAATGAATTTGAACTAGCTGCAGTCAATGAATTTCAATTTTTCCATCATGCTCACCCCAATTTATTATTTCATGAACGTGAACCAATTTTAATTCTTATTATTTGCTTATCTATTTTTGAGTGATTATGATTCAATAGAATAATGCAAGGACATAAATTCATATATTATGTTCTTGATCCAACATAGTTTTGTATAGTAGGCCTAGATGAATTTTCTTAAATAAACCAATAACCACCCCTTGCTACTAAAATATGGTAATTTCCCTCTAGCAAAATGACTTTGCTTATAGTTATTTTTTTATTTTTTTTCTCAACATAGCTAATGGATCAGATTTTAGTTTTCATTCTTTATTTTCATTGCTTTGTTTTTTGGGTTGGGTTGAATTATCCTTTGATGACATATCCATTGCTAACAGTTTTTGCTAAACTATGTCTTACCATCATATGTAATAGGAGATTGTCATATCAAATTGTGGAGCTTTGATATCATATTGTTGTTGATTTTAATTTTGCATAATCATATATGCATCTTTAATCAAATAAGTTCATATATATACCATTATATATGCTTCAAATTTTAGAATGCTCAATTGATTAACTTTATATGAAATTTAACTTTCAAACATTAGCTTTATGCATAAAGACTTGATAGTGGTCATTGATCACATATCATAGATTTCACTGTCTTATGTTTGGCCATTTAGAATCAAAGTTCAAACAAACATAGAAAATGATTCTTAAATCACATATCAAAGTTATCATTGTTATAAGGCATCGTTTTTGGCTAGCATACAGGGATTACTGCAGTTGGTTTTTCCTGCAATCAGAGAATTTTACTCTCAAAATTCCTATTTATCAAACTAAAAGAACATATGTATGAATTAAAAAATACTATGCAAATTCGTTCGTATTACTATTACTTAAAGTATATATAATGTAGCATCTGTCTTTGATAAACCACTGAATTTAGTGCTATTTAATTTCTATAGATTTAGAGTAATGTAATAAAAATTCAAAAAACGCAGTTGCATTCAACTTGATTCTTGTTCAAACTGTCTGGTAGTTTTCTTCCTTAACCAACACATCATAGATGGGGGACAAGTTCATAGTTGATAATTTCAAGTATATTTCAATCATGTTATAGCTACACATAAATTGTTCCCTTTTTCTTATAAACCATAAACTAATTTATTCAAATTTGTACACCTGCATACGTACACCGTTTATGTTACCTCATTTCTTGTGCAAAGTTATCAATATTTGCACCTTCATAATATTATATGTATATGGCTCTGTTGCAGTCCCAACATACCTTAAAATGTAAACTATATTAAATGTATATGGAAACTATATAATTTGTCGAAACTAATTTATATGTAAACTATCTAATTTATTTGGTCAGAATATTGCATAATAAGCCATAATATAATTCATATGCAAACTATATATTTGTTGAAACTATTTACATGTTTTAAAAACAACTTCAAAACTAAATAAAAATTATTTACCAACTTCTGTGAGTTTTATCACTGAAAATTCACTATTTTCACGGATCACTATCACCACAATTATTTTTTATCCTATAACTCAATTAAAGATGCTAGAGTTTTAAAATTTCAATTTTGTAGCAAATTCTTAGGTGCTAAAGTCGGGACGGACCCATAACTTTTAAATAGTGAGGGCAAATTCATATACAGTTTTATTCCATTAAAAATATTAGCAAAAAACCAACTAATTGATAACTATATATATATATATATATATATAGAGTTTTGCAAAAAATTATATTTAGGATATCTATGGATTCAGAGGCTCAAGTTAACTGTCTTGAGCTCTAAGTTATGTGTCTTACTTATCCCTCAGTCGGGAGTACTATTTATAGAGATGTATGGACCTCTTTGCTTGCTGCATGTAACTGTTGTGGACCTTCATCATGCATAACTGAAGTGCCTTAGAGCCCTGTAACATCTGCCGCTACCAATGATGGCTAATAAAGTAACGCACGTCGTTAGGTGTAATAGGACAGTTACGTCTTTGAAGAGCCGGCCTTTCCATAACATATTCATAATTGCCGAGCTCGTCGTAACCCCTGGGTTTGGGGTATGAGCCCGGCAGTTGCCTCTTTGTCTTCGGCTATGCTTGAATCATCGGTTCTCGGGCCTTATAGCCCGGATATGCACAACCTCATGATTAAGGGTATAAGCTCGGTGAAATTCCCCTGTTTCTACCTGACTGGTTGTGCATATATCTTGATTAACCTCTATACCTCGGGCAGTAGATTTTTTGCACGAACATAAGCCCCCCGAGCATGTGACTTTAATCTTGAAGTTGTGACACCCCAAATTAATTCAACTATTAAATAATTAGAAATTTAATTATTAATTTAATTAAAGGGTTAATTATTAATATTTTTGGATTTATTGATTTAATTAATTAATTAAATAGAGGGAGTATTGGAGGTGTGAAGTGGAATTGGGAGGTGTTAGAGTAAAATGCTCTAATTAATCTAATTTATTTATTTCTATTATTTGGAAAAAAAAAAGAATAAATAGAGGAATAGAGGAAATAAAAGAAGGATTTGAGAATTAGGATTGCATTCTACGTGCTTTTGGAAAAGAGAAGAGAAAGAGGAGAAAAAGCCAAATCGTCGGAATTCGAAGATTCATCGCGAGGTAAGGGGGGATTTGATCTAATTATTACTCCTTATAGGTTTTGATGATCAATAGAATAATTCAATCCGTTAGGAATCTCGAATTAGGATTCTAGGTTGTGCCCTACCATTATAATCCGACGTAAAACCATGATTGGAATTATTATGAATGATTAATTTATGTAAGATTAATCTAGGCTAATTAGAAAGAAAATTATGTGGTCAATTGGATGTAAAAACGCATTAAATAATTCTGTTCTGGTGTATTATAAAGTTTGGTGATGAATGGAATCCATAGGAATTCGTAACAGTGAAGAAAAACTGAGTTTTTGATGAAAAACAACAGTATGGGTCGACACATAGCATTATGGATCGATGCAAGCAGTGAAAATTTAGAAAACCAGAAACGTGGAAAACTTATGCATCGACTCATGAAGCTATGCATCGACTCATAGGAAGAAAATTTAAGCTATGCATCGACACATACGTGTTATGCATCGACACATACTGAGCCAATTTTGAAAAATGCAGAATTTTTAACTGTATGCATCGATGCATACGACCTATGAGTCGATGCAAGCAAGTTATGTATTGACACATGAGGTTTTGTGTCGATACATACTGTACTGGGACATAACATGATTTTCTGAGAACGGTTTCGGTCATATCTTTTGGACTGTAGCTCCGATTTAGGCGTAGTTGGTATCGTTGGAAAGCTTAGAACGAGTACTATCTATTAAAAGTATTTTCAAAACTAGTAATTGAGATCTTGAAGGATTAATATAGCTTTCGTAGCAAGGATTCATTGTAAATTGGTGAATTATTCGTTGCGTATATGTGTTGTATGTTAATTCCATGTGTTGTAATTAACGTTATATGTTCATGATTTGTTGTTATCATGTATTGTGGTTGTTATTGGTTATAATTGAAATAATGTTGTGTGATCATACTCCGTGTTTGAATTGTTGCATGCTTCTGATGTGCATGCATAAGCATTTTGGAAATGGTTCATTCCCATTGTGTGGAATTGAATTTGCAGTGCCAATAACCGTAACCAATGGATAGTGGTGGTGAGGCTAGATTCTTGACCCAGTGGTGTATGGGCTAATCGTTGATTGACGCTGTTTCCGAGGTGTAAGCGGAACAGGGTGTGGACTTGGTTCGCGTTTGGTACCACATGCATTGAGTCTGCATTGCATATGTAATTATAACATGTTAGGATCGTTTCCAGTGTTATAATTGCATTGATTGTTGTTGTATGCATAATGATCTGTGTGGATTGTATTTGTGAATCGTATTCTGACGAAGCTAATTGCAGGTGGAATAATGTATTGATTGTTTTATTGTTTTAAAGAAATGTATAATGCATTTTAATCTTGATGAAATCTCACCCTTACTTTGATGATTTCAGATTGGAGTGATTAGATGCTCGGGAATTGGTGAGGATGGCTCATAGAGCTGTGCTATTTAGATAGTCTGCGTGTCAGTGTCATGCTCTAGTAGTTGTAACACTGGGGACGATCGTTTTGGAATTTTATGGGTTTACACTTGTTTCTTTTGAGTTATGTTGGGGATAACTATTGATTGAATTATCCCGGATTTTATGTTATCTTTCCGCTGTGTTAAACATAATCATTGGTTTGAATTACATTTAATAAGTTCTTCAGTAAAAGCATGATCATTGGTTTGTTGTTTTGTTATTTTTGAATCTTTAAAATTGTGACGCCCTTTCGTTATGTTAAAACTCTGATTAATTATATAATTCGCGGGGAAATTAGAAGGGGTGTTACAATAGTGGTATCAGAGCATAGTCGATCGTGTCTTAGAGTCTTTATCCCTTTTGTATGCAACTAGTGCAAGGTAACACTGTTGATACTTGTGTGTTGATGTGATTGTTTTGTAATGTTACAAAACAATGGCCGGAAGAGGTAACGAAAGAGACGATGTTGCTATTGCTGAAGCCTTGGAAATGTTAGCTGGTGTGCTTGGAGGAAATCTGTTGGGAGCTGGCATTGGTGCTGATAGACAATTGGGAAACTTTTAGAGGAACAATCCTCCGTTGTTCAAATGCACTCATGATCCCGAAGGTGCTCAGAGACTGTTGAAGGAGATCGAGAGGATCTTCAGGGTAATTGACTGTGCGGAAGAGCTGAAGGTGAGATATGGTACTCGCATGCTGACAGAGGAAGCCAATGACTGGTGGGTTGCTACCAGGACTGAAATGGAACAAAATGGTATTGCACTAAATTGGGCTGTGTTCAGGAGAGCTTTTCTGAGGAGATACTTTCCTGAAGACATTCGGGGCAAGAAGGAGATTTAATTTCTGGAGCTCAAGCAGGGCAACAAGTCTGTGAGTGAGTATGCTTCAAAGTTTACTGAGTTGGCGAAGTACTATGCTCATTATGCTAACGATGCAGATGGAGAATTTTCCAAATGTATCAAATTTGAGAATGGTCTTTGCGATGAGATCAAGCAGGGTATCAGGTATCAGCGCATCCGGAGGGTTTCTGATTTAGTATACTGTAGTAGGATTCTAGAAGAGGATCTTGCTAGTACTCGGACGAATGCTCAAGGACATGTTGATCGTAAAGGAAAACAATAGATGGATCGTGGGAAACCTTATGATAAGAATAACCAGAGATCCAAAGGTTGGAAGAAACCTAGTGGGGGAGATTCTAGTGCTCCTATTAAGTGCTACATGTGTGGTGAAATGGGGCATCGAGCTAACGAATGCAGGAATGATGCGAAGAAGTGCAGCAACTGTGGAAGATTTGGTCATGTAACTAGTGAATGTAGAGCAAGAAAGGTGACTTGTTACAACTGTGGCGAAGAGGGTCATACTCATCCGCAGTGTACTAAGCCAAAGAAAGAGCAAGCTGGTGGTAAAGTGTTCGCTTTGTCAGGATCATAGACTAAGCCAAATGATCAGTTGATTAAAGGTACATGTTTTATTAATGGCATACATTTAATTGCGATTATTGATACTGGAGAAACACATTCTTTTATTGCTTTGGATTGTGCTAAAATATTGAACTTGGATATTTCTAATATGGATGGAAGTATGGTTATTGACACTCCTGCGTCGGGTTCAGTGACTACTTCATATGTTTGTAGGAATTGTCCTATTGTAATTTTTGGTAGAGGTTTCGGTATGGATTTAGTGTGCCTACCGTTAGAACAACTTGATATCATCCTTGGAATGAACTGGTTGGAATTCAACCAGGTTCATATCAATTGTTTTGAGAAGACGGTTATTTTTCCTGAAGAAGCTAGAGTTGAAGATGTGACTATGTCAGTTAAGTAGATGAATTCAGCTGTTAAGGATGGTGCTGTAGTGTTTATGTTGTATTCTTCGACGGAGGTGAAAGGAAAAGCTAAGAGTTGGGAATTACCTGTTGTGAATGAATTTCCAGAAGTGTTTCCGAAAGATGTTAGTGAATTGCCACCTGAGAGAGAAGTGGAGTTTGCTATAGATCTAATTCCTGGAACTAGTCCGGTGTCGATGGCGCCTTATCGCATGTCGGCATCTGAATTGTCTGAGTTGAAGAAGCAGTTAGAGGAATTTCTTGAGAAGAAGTTTATTCGTCCTAGTGTTTCGCCGTGGGGTGCTCCTGTGCTGTTGGTTAAGAAGAAGGAAGGTTCAATGAGACTGTGCGTTGATTACTGGCAGTTGAACAAAGTTACGATCAAGAATCGATATCCATTTCCGAGGATTGATGATTTGATGGATCAATTAGTTGGAGCTTGTGTATTCAGCAAGATTGATTTGAGATCTGGATATCATCAAATTCGCGTGAAGACGGAGGATATTCAGAAAACTGCATTTAGAACGAGGTATGGACATTATGAGTATTCTGTTATGCCGTTTGGAGTTACTAATGCACCTGGTGTTTTCATGGAGTATATGAATAGGATATTTCATCCGTAACTTGATAAGTTTGTGGTGGTGTTTATTGATGACATTCTGATCTATTCGAAGAATGATGAAGAGCATGCATAACATCTTAGAGTTGTGTTGGAACTGTTGAAAGAGAAGAAGCTGTATGCGAATTTATCTAAGTGTGAGTTCTGGTTAAGTGAAGTAAGTTTTTTTGGTCATGTGATTTCCAAGAATGGCATTGCTGTTGACCCTACTAAGGTAGAAGCGGTATCTCAATGGGAAGCGCCGAAGAATGCTTCTGAAATCCGTAGTTTTCTTGGTCTTGCAGGTTACTACAGGAAGTTCATTGAAGGATTTTTGAAGTTAGCTTTGCCGTTGACTAAGTTGACCAGGAAGGGTCAGGTATTTGTTTGGGATTCTGAATGTGAGAAAGGATTCCAAGAGTTGAAGAAGAGGTTGACTAGTGCTCCGATTCTAATTTTGCTGAATCCGGCAGAATCTTTTGTTGTGTATTGTGATGCATCATTGATGGGTTTAAGTGGTGTTTTGATGCAAGATAAGCAGGTTGTGGCTTATGCTACGAGACAATTGAAAGTTCATGAAAGGAATTATCCGACTCATGATTTAGAATTGGCAACTGTGGTATTTGTTCTGAAATTATGGAGGCATTATTTGTATGGATCTCGATTTGAGGTATTCAGTGATCATAAGAGTCTGAAGTATCTATTCGATCAGAAAGAGTTGAATATGAGGAAGAGGAGATGGTTGGAATTTATCAAGGATTATGATTTTGGTTTGAATTACCATCCTGGTAAGGCAAACGTTGTTGCAGATGCATTGAGTAGGAAGTCATTGCATATGTCTATGTTGATGGTGCGTGAATTGGAATTGGTTGAGCAGTTCAGAGATTTGAGTTTGGTATCTGAAACTACTTCTGATAGTGTTAAGTTGGGTATATTGAAGCTGACTAGTGGTATTCTTGAGGAAATTCGAATTGGACAAAAATCTGATGTTGTTTTGGTGGATAAGTTGACATTGATTAACCAAGGTCAAGGAGGTGAATTCCGAATTGACGAGAACGGTGTTATGAGATCTGGTGACAGAGTTTGTGTTCCGGATATTGCAGAACTTAGGAAGAGTATTTTGGAAGAAGGACATCGTAGTGGATTGAGTATTCATCCCGGTGCTACTAAGATGTATCATGACTTGAAAAAGTTATTTTGGTGGCCTGGAATGAAAAAGGAAATTGCTGAGTTTGTTTATGCTTATTTGGTTTGTCTGAAGTCAAAGATTGAACACCAGAAACCGTCAGGATTGATGGAACCGCTGTTTATTCCAGAGTGGAAATGGGATGGCATTTCTATGGACTTTGTATCTGGTTTGCCAAGGACAAGGAAGAATTGTGATTCTATTTGGGTTATTTTTGATCGGTTGACAAAGTCTGCTCACTTTATTCCGATAAGAATGGATTATCCGATGGAAAGGTTGGCAGAATTGTATGTTGAGAAGATTGTAAGTTTGCATGGTATTCCTTCTAGTATTGTGTCGGATAGAGATCCGAGGTTTACGTCTAAGTTTTGGACAGGGCTGCAAGAAGCGTTAGGTACTAAGTTGAGATTGAGTTCCACTTATCATCTGCAGATAGATGGTCAGACGGAGAGAACGATTTAGTCGTTAGAGGATTTGTTGAGAGCTTGTGTGTTGGAGAAAGGTGGAGCTTGGGATAGTTATTTACCATTGATTGAGTTTACCTACAACAATAGTTTTCATTCGAGTATTGGTATGGCTCTGTTTGAGGCATTGTATGGTAGGAGGTGTCGGACACCGTTGTGTTGGTACGAATTTGGAGAAAGTGTTGTGATTAGACCAGAGATTGTCCAACAGACTTCGGAAAATATTAAGATGATTCATGAGAAGATGAGAGCTTCTCAGAGTCGCCAGAACAGTTATCATGATAAGAGGAGGAAGGATCTCGAGTTTAGTGAAGGAGATCATGTGTTTATGTGAGTTACTCCGATGACTGGTATTGGTCGAGCTTTGAAGTCAAAGAAGTTAACTCCGCGCTTTATTGGTCCGTATCAGATTACCAAGAAGGTTGGAAGAGTTGCTTTACCGCCGTCGCTTGCAAATTTGCATGATGTCTTTCATGTATCTCAATTGAGGAAGTACATTGCTGATCCGTCTCATGAGATTCAGGTAGATGATATACAAGTGCGAGATAATCTGACTGTTGAAGCATTACCAGCGAGAATTGAGGATCGGAAGGTGAAGCAGTTACGAGGTAAAGAGATAGCATTGGTGAAAGTAGCTTGGGGAGGACCAGCAGGTGGAAATGTAACTTGGGAACTGGAGAGCCAGATGAAAGACTCGTATCCCGAACTTTTCGTCCAAGGTATGTTTTCGAGGACGAAAACTTTTTTTGGTAGGGGAGAGTTGTGACACCCCAAATTAATTCAACTATTAAATAATTAGAAATTTAATTATTAATTTAAGTAAAGGGTTAATTATTAATATTTTTGGATTTATTGATTTAATTAATTAATTAAATAGAGGTATTGGAGGTGTGAAGTGGAATTGGGAGGTGTCAGAGTAAAAGGCTCTAATTAATCTAATTTATTTATTTCTATTATTTGGAAAATAAAAAAAAGAATAAATAGAGGAATAGAGGAAATAAGAGAAGGATTTGAGAATTAGGTTTGCATTCTACTTGCTTTTGGAAAAGAGAAGAGAAAGAAGAGAAAAAGCCAAATCGTCGGAATTCGAAGATTCATCGCGAGGTAAGGGGGGATTTGATATGATTATTACGCCTTATAGGTTTTGATGATCAATAGAATAATTTAATCCGTTAGGAATCTCGAATTAGGATTCTAGGTTGTACCCTACCGTTATAATCCGACATAAAACCATGATTGGAATTATTATGAATGATTAATTTATGTAAGATGAATCTAGGCTAATTAGAAAGAAAATTATGTGGTCAATTGGATGTAAAAACGCATTAAATAATTCTGTTATGGTGTATTATAAAGTTTGGTGATGAATGGAATCCATAGGAATTCGTAACAGTGAAGAAAAACTGAGTTTTTGATGAAAAACAACAGTATGGGTCGACACATAACATTATGGATCGATGCAAGCAGTGAAAATTTAGAAAACCAGAAACGTGGAAAACTTATGCATCGACTCATAAAGCTATGCATCGACTCATAGGAAGAAAATTTAAGCTATGCATCGACACATACGTGTTATGCATCGACACATATTGAGCCAATTTTGAAAAATGCAGAATTTTTAACTGTATGCATCGATGCATACGACCTATGAGTCGATGCAAGCAAGTTATGTATTGACACATGAGGTTTTGTGTCGATACATACTGTACTGGGACATAACATGATTTTCTGAGAACGGTTTCGGTCATATCTTTTCGACCGTAGCTCCGATTTAGGCGTAGTTGGTATCTTTGGAAAGCTTAGAACGAGTACTATCTATTAAAAGTATTTTCAAAACTAGTAATTGAGATCTTGAAGGATTAATATAGCTTTCGTAGCAAGGATTCGTTGTAAATTGGTGAATTATTCGTTGTGTATATGTGTTGTATGTTAATTCCATGTGTTGTAATTAACGTTATATGTTCATGATTTGTTGTTATCATGTACTGTGGTTTTTATTGGTTATAATTGGAATAATGTTGTGTGATCATATTTCGTGTTTAAATTGTTGCATGCTTATGATGTGCATGCATAAACATTTTGGAAATGGTTCATTCCGATTGTGTGGAATTAAACTTGTAGGGCCAATAACCGTAATCAATGGATAATGGTGGTGAGGCTAGATTCTTGACCCAGTGGTGTATGGGCGAATCGTTGATAGACGCTGTTTCTGAGGTGTAAGCGGAACAGGGTGTGGACTTGGTTCCCGTTTGGTACCATATGCATTGAGTCTGCATTGCATATGTAATTATAACATGTTAGGATGGTTTCCAGTGTTATAATTGCATTGATTGTTGTTATATGCATAATGATCTGTGTGGATTATATTTGTGAATCGTATTCTGACGAAGCTAATTGCGGGTGGAATAACGTATTGATTGTTTTATTGTTTTAAAGAAATGTATAATGAATTTTAATCTTGATGAAATCTCACCCTTACTTTGATGATTTCAGATCGGAGTGATTAGCTGCTCGGGAATTGGTGAGAATGGCTCATAGAGCTGTGCTTTTTAGATAGTCCGCGTGTCAGTGTCATGCTCTGGTAGTGTTAACACTGGGGAACGATCGTTTTGGAATTTTATGGGTTTACACTTGTTTCTTTTGAGTTATGTTAGGGATAACTATTGATTGAATTATCCCGGATTTTATGTTATCTTTCCGCTGTGTTAAACATAATCATTGGTTTGAATTACATTTAATAAGTTCTTCAGTAAAAGCATGATCATTGGTTTGTTGTTTTGTTATTTTTGAATCTTTAAAATTGTGGCCCTTTCGTTATGTTAAAACTCTGATTAATTATATAATTCGCGGGGAAATTAGAAGGGGTGTGTAATACGGTGAACTGACTTTGAGATTTTTGTATCGCAAATGTGCGGATAGCAAGAGTCTCCACCGACTTTTCTTTTATCCAATTAAGGGAAGGTAAAAAGTACAGAAAAAGACCTTCGTTAGATTTTGAGTAAGGGAGAAGGTTATGAAAAGGGAAGGTATTAGCACCCCTTTCCATCCGTAGTTGTCTACGGGCTCTTAGTTGCTCTTAGATCACTTTAAAATTGTGTTTTCTGTGTGTTTGACAAAAATGTTTTGAAAAGGCATTTTGCTTTGACTTTGTAATGATTCATGTAGGAATGTATACAAAGTGTTCGGAAATGTTTCGTTTTGAAAAGAGTTTGAACTTTGACAAAAGTGTGAGGTGTGAAAAGTATTTTGATAGAGCAAGCAACTAAAAGTCTTATTACCTACTTAGAATGGTCGTTTTCATGTTATTTTACTTTCCTTTAGAATAGCGCTATCCGTATCATTCATTGATAGGTAACCCTATTCGTTGGATGTAAGCGGGACATTCGAAGGGACATCGGATGGTCATAGAAAGCAACTTGTAGGAAGTATCCTAGTACATTTGAAGGGACTATCATCATTTTTCGTAGGCAACAATCGAGGGTCAAGATCATGTATTCGTAGGCGACATCGTGGGTCTATGATCTTTGTATCGAAGGGACTATGATGATTTGTTTTGAAGGCAACGGTGCTAGAATACCTCTACGTTCGAGGGACTTGACCATTTGAATTTGTAAAGGCAACGAGAGAGAATTACCCTAAGGGGTGCATGTGTGAAAGAGTGTGTTGATTCAAATATTTTTATCTTGGAATTATGAGTGATCTATGTCCGATTTTATCTTGCCATACACGCCTAATTACTAGCAGTTTATAGGGTGCAGAAAGTAAAGTGCGGAAAGATAAAGTCCTACGCTATTACATGGCTTTGGGGCAGATACATAATTGAAAGTGCGAAAAATAAAAGTCCTAATTAAACTATTACATCCCATAGGCAGTTACATAATTGGAAAAGAAAAGCAATAAAAATCGTCCGAAACGGTATAACCTGTGAACATATGCAAAATCGGAAAACGGAAGAAAGTTGCATAAGAGGAAAATGTTAGTAAAAATAAGTAGTTTTGAATGAGAAAAAGTTTTTGTGTTAATAATGACATTAATATGATAAAATAATTTTTTGGTAATTTTTGGAGTTGATTTGATAATTTAAAAAAAATTAAAAGTCATTTAAATGATTAATTAGAAATTAAATTAAATATGCATGCAAAAATAAATATTTTTATATTAAAAATTAAATAAGTATTTTTCTGAAAATCAAAGCACAGTCAGCGCATGGGACCCATCTGTTTATGAACGAACGAATCAGAACACTCCATCGCGCCACGCCAGCCTTGCCGGTCTTCGCCTCAGTCAACGACGCCGGAGCCCTAGCTCCGGTCGTCTTCTCCGATCAAGCCAACCTTCAAACCTGCGAAATAGCAAAAATAAATGGCAAAAGAGTACCCTATCCCCCTAAATCGACCATTCTGAATTCAATGGTGGTGTTGGTTTTGGCTGAATCGACCTGTACAAGCCGGTTCGAAGAAGACAACTTGAAAAACCCTAACTATGGCAAATCGTGATTTTTACGTGCAAGCTTCAAAATGATGGCCCAGATCATTCATATGGAACCTCATGAACACATTAGAACGATTAGTTTTGATTAAAACACACAGATAATAAAAATGCAAAATCAAGAAAAATATGAATATGTATGAATGTGTATGGCTCGATTCAAGCAGCTTTGACCATGGCTTTTGGTGTGTACTTACTCAAACTTACCCTAGGAACACAATGGAATGGTTTTGGATGGCTGAAAGTGGTTGGAGAATGGAACACGATTTTGACAATTTTGAGAAAAATTTGAGCAAAGTAAGGGTTGTTGTAGGGGCTAGGGTTTCGTCCTTTGCTTTGTGCAATATGCTTGGTATTTATAGAGTGAGGAATGAGTGCAAAGAGAGTGAAAAAAGATATGGTATACAATGTGAAATTAATTCCTTTCAAATAAAATCAAATTTTGAGAAAATTTGATTTTCGCTTCCATATGCCAGCTAGCACGAAATTGGCAAGTATTGTGGGCTATCTTGGACCTCAATTTTGATAAAAATCCAATCCTTTTGAAAATATATCTTGTTTTCATATTTTATATAATTGAAATTTGAATTAAATGGTTTTAAATTCAAAAATAAATCAATAAAATAGAATGTGGTCATGGCAAAGCATCAATAGGTCACAAATAATATTATGATCAAGTTTGGATCATAAAATTATAGGCCCATTTGGAAAAAATTGGATTTTGACAAATATCTCCTTTTGTGCAATTGTTCAAAAATGCCCAACTTCTGAATGGTGTATTTTGCTCAATTTTCCACATTTTTGAGTGTTCTTGGACTTTTTAGAAAGCTCTAAGTGTCCTATAAACAACCTCTTTGGTTTCATCTAAATTGGAGTTTCCATGCTCAATAAATCTTCAAAACAAAAAGTTGACTTTGAAAAGGACCTGAATGTTTTGATCCATACCTTCCAAATGAAGCATTTTTTGAACATTCTTGTGAGACTTGAAGTTGTAGAGAATTTAATTTCCTTCAAAATGAGAGGTGGTGGAAAAATTTCTGAGAAAGTATGAAGATGTTATGCTCAGTCAAAGTTCAGTTGACTTTTCACTGAAAAACCCTAATTTGGAAAGTTTGACTTTTGAGCAAATCTTGAGTTTTCTTGATGAATCATGATCAACCCTTGATCAAATGATGAATGTGACTTCAAAATGAGGATGTTGACCAAAAATCGAAGTTTGTTGTATGTTGACCACATTGACTTTTGTCCAATCCGATTTTCAACCATCTGAGCAATTGTCCGAGGAAACTTGACTTGTGAGGCTTGAAACTTGACATGTAGAATCTTTGAAGCATATGAGGAGGCATGATGAACATTGGAGATGTTGGAAGTCTATCTTAATCTGAGAATTGTCAAACCCTAATTTGGGTTGATTGTCTAGGAGAGGGTTTGTCTGATCAACCCTTGAGGAATCCTTGAGTATGGATGTATGAAATGTCTTGAGGAATAGGAGGGAAAATTTTGGGGTATGACAGCTGCCCCTGTTCAATCTTCTTGTATTGGAAGGGTTAGATTGGCGTGCTTGCCTTTCGTGATCTGGAGGTAGAAGATGATTGAACACTCGAGTACACCTGAAAATTTGCACTCGCTGGTGATGGATGCGGGAATGGGCTTATAGATGCCATTTGGAGAAGGTGGAGACTTCAGTGGGGAATGAGTCGTACGCTAGACTCGAGACGTTGTCTGAATAGGAGAACTGGCGGAGATGGGCTTACGATGCCATCTGGAAAGATCGATGGCTGGGGAGTGAGCCGTACGCTAGGCTCTGTAGATGTTCTTGAAAGTGGAAGGAGCATAGAGATGGGCTTAAGATGCCATCCGGAGGGAGTCGTGCGTTAGACTTCGTGCTCATCTTTGAATGAAGTTATTGGCTTGTATTGGTTTTTAACCAAATATGCAGCATTCTGAAAGGGGAGAAATGTTGAGAAGTAATCGGAGATGGGCTTAAGATGCCATCCAAGGCAACTGAGTCGTATGCTAGACTCTGTAGTTGCCGTTGATAATAAGAGAGAGTCAGAATACATCTTCGTGTTGATTACTCTGAGGGGATAATAGTTGGCAAAATGTGGATAGCTTCCCTGTTGTGCTTCGGGTATTGATCCAATGCCTGTTATCGGAGGATAACTTGTGATCGTTCGGATAGTTTTCCCGTCTGGCTTCGGGTATTAATCCTGGATCTGTTGTCGGAGGACAACTAGGGCGGTCGTTCAGATAGTTTTCCCGTCTGGCTTCGGGCATTAGTCCTGGACCAGTTGTCGGAGGACAACTAGGGCGGTCGTTTAGATAGTTTTCCCGTCTGGCTTCGGGCATTAATCCTGGACCTGTTTGTTTCAGAAGTGATTTTCACCTGTTTTGGAAAAAACAAAAGAAACTTTGATAGAATATTGTTAGTCTTATGCAAAGTATGATGCATGACAATGTGTATGAATGATATATGCACAAATTATGACTTTTTATGAGTAATGTATGAATGATAGATGTTGTGGTATTTCAGAACATATCCATCTTGAAGAAGATGCAGACATTCTGCTTGGGGATTCCTGGCTTCTCTGTTGGGACGAAACGGATTGGAAACCCTGCTTTTAAAAGAGAAGAAAGATATCCCTGATTCTTCCGATGCACTATCCGACCAAGTTTCGAGCCTAGATACTGTGCTGCTGAGAATGGTAGAGACCGAGAGACGTGCTACTGAGGATCTTGTGCATAGGCCCTGTTGGGGAGAAAATTAGGAGGCGCTCTACTAGGGACCTTGCGTGCAGATCTTGCTGGAGAGCATTTAACAGCTGCTGGGAGACCGGGTTAGAAGGATCTGGAGCCCATCGAAATCTCTGGCTGGGGAACAAAAGATGTAGGTTTCCTCCGATGCACTATCTGACCAAGTTTCAAGTCTGGATACTGCTGCTGCAAGGGAGGTGATGATTGTCAAGAGGTATTTTGTCGGGGATACCTCTGTTGGTGATGAATCGTTACTGCTTGGAAATCTGTTGTCACATGGTTTAGTTGAGTGGAATCACTGCTCGGGGACTAACGTATACTCCACTGGGGAAGGTTTGTAGTGAGCGACACCTCTGTGGGGATCATGCTCTGTAGGGGAATGTTTTGGTGACCTTCGTCGTCATCTCAATTCCTAGAGCCTGTAGTAATTACTTTCGTATGTTCACTTTTCGCATGCTTGTGAATAGATATTTATTGTCAGATGCATATAATCATTCAAAGCAAACGTTGGACTTTATGCAAACAACAACAGTGAAAATTGTAAAGAGAAAGAAACTTGTGTTTATTTGAAATATGGCGTATGGCCAAGTAGTTTGTACACAAGAAAGGTAAAAAGCTATGCGGAAACAATCTCGTTAAGTTCCAACTATGCTAGTACTCATATATTTCAACTATCTCATCTCCTTGCTGTCAGTAGAAAGTGAGTAGACTGATCTTCGCCATTTGAATCTTGAATGCTGATGGTAGTCTGGAAGTAGATAGGTGATCTGGATGAGACATAGTCGTACGCTTAAATCCCTAACTTTTGCCTAGACCGCCCTTTCGGGTTTTCAGTCTACCGAGATACCCTTTTTTGCCCAAGCCGCCTTTACAGGTTTTCGACCTGCCGGGTGTACATGTTTTGTATATATCCTTAATTTTTGCCCGAACCCTTTTGGTTCGCCAGGATGCCCTTATTTTTGCCTAGACCAGTCGACCTAGCGGGTCTCATTTATGCGTAGTATTTTTTGACTATGTCTGCGTTCACAGGGTGTGGGAAGTCTTCACCATCCATGGTGCTAAGTATCATAGCTCCGCGGAAAATCCTTGACTACAAATGGTCCCTCATAGGTGGGAGTCCATTTTCCCCTGGGATCACCTTATGGAAGAATGATGCGCTTGACTACTAGATCACCGACTTGGTAGACTCGATGCTTGACCTTCTTGTTAAATGCTCTGATCATTCGCTTCTGATAGATCTGTCCATGGCAAATGGATGCGAGTCGTTTCTCATAAATCAAATTAATCTGGTCAAGGAGAGTCTGGATCCAATTGTCTTCGCCTAACTCTGCGTCCTGGAGGACTCTAGTTGAGGGTATCTGAACCTCGATGGGTAGGACCGCTTCCATACCGTATACAAGAGAGAAGGGGGTTGCCCCTGTTGATGTTCGTACTGTAGTGCGATAACCATGAAGAGCGAATGGTAACATCTCATGCCAATCCTTGTAAGTCACTGTCATCTTCTGTATAATCTTCTTAATGTTCTTGTTGGCGGCTTCCACATCGCCATTCATCTTAGGCCGATAAGGAGAAGAGTTGTGATGCTTGATCTTGAACTGCGTGCAGAGTTCAGTGATCATCTTGTTGTTGAGATTAGAACCGTTATCTGTGATAATCCTTTCGGGAGTGCCATATCGACAGATAAGATTATGTTTGATGAATCGAGCCACAACACTCTTGGTAACAGATGCGAACGAGGCTGCTTCTACCCACTTGGTGAAATAGTCAATTGCCACTAGGATGAAACGATGTCGGTTGGAAGCTGTAGGCTTGATTTCTCCAATCATGTCAATGCCCCACATTGAAAAAGGCCAAGGTTAGAAAATTGAGGTCTTGGAGGTACGTGCACTTTGTCTTCAAAATCGTGGCAAGATCGAGCATAGCGGTGACAATCGACTTCCATGGTGGACCAATAGTAACTTTGTTCTCAAAATCTTCTTAGCCATCGTATGACCACCGGAGTGGGTACCAAATCGCCGTGTAACTCTTCCATGATACGTCCTTTTTCGTCCACATGAGTAAGCACAAGTCGTGGTTGCGCTTGTATAAGATGTCGTTCTTGAGGAAGAATTTGGATGCAAATCTTCTCAAAATTTCTTATCATTGTGAGATGCCCTGCGGATATTCCCGAGTCTCAAGATACCTCTTCACGTTGTAGTACCAAGGTTTCTCTTCGTATCAAGCTCATAACAATATCTTTGGTTCATCAAACTTCTCAATGATGATCGGGGAGCCTCGTTGTCCCATCGACCTTGAACATAGAAGACATAGTAGCTAATGCGTCAACCGATTCTCTTCTCGTGGAATGTGATTGAAAGTGATCTCTTCAAAGTAGGGATCAAACTCGAACATGCTCGACTGGAATGAGATTCGGATGCTTCGTATCCCACTCGCCTTGTCGGTGATCACTAAAGCCGAGTCTCCATACACTTGTAATAAATTGATTCTTAAGTCAATAGCGACTTTAATACCCATAATGCACGCCAGATTCGGCCATGTTGTTAGTGCAACTAAAACATAATCTGGCGGTGGCGTGTGTCCTGTAGGGATGTAATGATGACGCCAATGCCATTGCCAAGTGCGTTTGAGGCTCCATCAAAGACCATGGTCCATCGGGATCCTTGTTCAGGTCCTTCGTCTGGTCCTGGTTCTTCGCAATCTGTAACTAACAAAACATCTTCATCGGAAATTAACTACATAGGCGATAGTCATCTACGACTTGATGAGCCAAATGATCGGCTACCACACTTCCTTTGATCGCTTTCGAGAAGTGTCTTGGATGTCGATTCGGTCAAGATCATCGCCATCTTGCTATTCTTGAGAGCTGGTTTCTCAAATATGTATTTTATCGGATCCATCTTGAAATCAACAAGGTAGTGTGAGTCAACATATCTTGTCTTAGTCGTGACAAAAGCGCAAGTTTTCTCGAGCTGTGAGTATCTTGTTTCACAGTCGGTAAACTTTTTGCTAAGGTAGTATATTGCACACTCTTTTCGACCAGACTCGTCATGTTGCCCCAAAACACACCCCATTGAGTTCTCTAACACTGTCAAGTACATGATAAGAGGTCTTCCTTCGGCGGGCGGCATCAGGATAGGAGGATTCTATAGGTACTCTTTGATTTTGTCAAAAGCGATCTGGCAATCGTCGTTCCATTCTACCACTTGATCTTTCTTCATTAACTTGAAGATTGGTTCACAAGTAGCAGTTAGATGTGCAATGAATCTGGCAATGTAGTTCAATCGGCCCAAGAAACCTCTGACTTCCTTCTCGGTACGGGGCGCTGGCATTTCTTGAATAGCTTTAAACTTGGCGGGGTCAACTTCAATACCTTTTCCACTGACGACAAACCCTAAGAGCTTACCGGATCTGACTCCAAAGGTGCACTTGTTAGGATTGAGTCTCAGTCTGTACTTCTTCAACCTGTCAAATAGTTTCCGTAGATGATCAAGATGTTCTTCTTCTGTATGTGATCTAGCTATCATGTCGTCGAAGTAGACCTCTATCTCGTGATGAATCATGTCATGAAATAACGTCACCATAACACGCTGATAAGTGGCACCCGCGTTCTTCAGTCCGAACGGCATAACCTTGTAGCAGAACGTGCCCCACTGTGTAACAAAAGTAGTCTTCTCCATGTCTTCAGGAGCCATTTTGATCTGATTGTAACCAGAGAAACCATCCATGAAGGAGAAAACCTTATGCTGAGCAGTGTTGTCAACCAGAACATCAATATGAGGAAGCGGAAAATCGTCTTTCGGACTTGCTTTATTCAGATCTCTATAATCCACACACATTCGTACCTTGCCATCCTTCTTGGGCACAGGCACCGCATTTGCAACCTTGTGGATAAGTAACAAGAAACCGTTGAGCGCTTCATAACTTCGGTTTTAATTTTCTCGACATCTCGGACGCATACGACGAACCTTCTGTTTCACTGGGAGAAAACCTTCTTTTGTTGGCAATCTGTGTACTACGATATCAATGTCTAAACCCGGCATGTCTTCTTATGACCAAGCAAAAACCTCAATATAGTCTCGTAGCATCTGGATCAATCTTTCTTTAACACTGTTCTCAAGACCCGCTCCTATCTTGATCTCTTTACATCTTCATCGATCCAAATTCACAACTTCAACTGGCTCTTCGTGTGGCTGTATAACTCGCTCTTCTTGTTGTACCAGTCTGACAAGTTCTCCTGGCACTTCACAATCTTCCTCACCTTCGTCTTCGGCTTGGTAGATTGAATTATCGAAGTCATATTTAGCAATAGCATAGTTGTTATCAACGAGATTCGGAGTGATTCTGCAGTGTATCACGTGGGTGTGTGTAAGAAACACATAGCTTTTTGAAGGGGTGATAAAGTAAAAGAAAGAAAGCAACAAATAAATGCAAAAGTTCAACGATTTTATTGAATGAAAATATGCAAATGACAGATAATAACCCTCACAAACGAGCCATGATGCCCCGGGTAAGGCACTAGGCTTTAGAGTTTATTGTTCAAAACATAGAAAACACGAAAAGCAAAAACAAAAACAAGAGCAATTACTCCTGTCTAAAGGAGATTGGTATGACGTCTTCAGTCTTCCAATTGTTGAGCCCATTGTCTGGAGTTGGGAAGATCCAATCACTGATGTCGAAGTCGCTGTTGTCGTCTTCTATAGCATGGATTCCACTGGCTGATGCAGAAAGGAAGTTGGCCGGCACGTTCGCGGCGTATCATCTTCTGACCTTTGATGGTGAAGCCTAAACCAGTCTTGTCAGATTTGAAGGGAAGATCGGGGAGCTGACCCCAAATAGTACTACCTCCCTCTTCAACTGCTACTTGAGCATCTTTCAACGAGGCCATCCTAGGCGGAACTTGTGTAACTTTAGGAGTGACAGGAGAGTCAACAGGCATGACTCTGGGGATTGTTTCAAAAGCTTGACAGGGAGTCTCGAAGAATTCACCCTCCATCTCGAGGTATCGGAACGACTGTAGATGACTGACCATATATTCCTCTTCACCGCATACTGTAACAATCTTCCCTTTAACCGAGTATTTCAACTTCTGATGCAAGGTAGAGGTATGCGCCCATGTATCCAAGGGCGTCCAAGTAGGCAAGAGTAAGCTGGACGGATGTCCATGACAAAGAAAGTGGAATCAAAAGTCTGAGAACCGACTTTAACAGGCAGAGTGAGTTCTCCAAGTACTGTTCGTTTAGAACCATCAAAAGCTCTCACAATTATATCACTGGGCTTCAGAACCAAACCTTCAACATCAAGTCGATCAAGCGGTCTTGGGAGGATATTCAAAGCGAACCGGTATCTACCAAAACATGAGACAATGTAATGCCTTGCATTTCCAGAGATGTGCAAGGCTTTGTTGTGTTTCTTTCGGCGAGTCGATCGAGATCGACCTAGGCCGTTGTTGGCAGCCGCTAGCAATACAAACTTCAAATTGATCGGTAGTAGTGTCTTGCAGTATGTGAGCATTCTTCAGAAACTTTACCAAGGCTTTAGCATGAGCCTCAGAGCACAAGAGTAGAGCAAGCATAGAGATCTTGGACGGAGTCTGTCCCAACTGTTCCACGACATTGTAGTCACTCTTCTTGATGATCTTGAATTTCCTCCATTTCTTGTTTGAGGTGTCTTGATAACTTCCTTTGGTACTTGGTGGCGGGATGAGTCTGGTTCTTTCCCTCTAGTCTCGCTGGTTGAATAGGCTGGAATGCTGAGTCGATGTCTTTTGGAGAGATCTCGAGAGAATACTCTTCCGATTGGTCACCTTACTTGATCCAGTGATGTTGTCAATGTCAGGAATGGTAGCTTCAATGGTCGGAGGGTCTTGCTTGACACCATGATAGTAGACATCAGATCCATAATCCCAAGGAATAGCTTTATCAGAGGAATACGGAACTGGTCTGGGAGAAGTAATGATGAGAGGTGCCACGCTGGGCACAGGATCAACAGAGGAAATCCTTATGGTGTTAACATCAGTATAGTCTTCTGGGAAATCGTCACCCCATCCGGTTGCCTTGACATCTTCAATAGGAATCTTGTAGCTCTCAGGAACAGTATACTTCACCATGTAATCAATCTTTCCACTTGGCTGCCCCAAGGTATCCCATGCAGACGGTACAGTTTCATTCACGTCTTCGATCTTCAGTTTCTTAGACATGTCTTCACACAGGCTCTCCTCAGGTGGTTTCAGGAATAGTATTTCACGGTTATCCATCATGCACTGAACACGTCTTCTCAACCAAGCACATCCATCAGGTGCAAATGGGCACCAACTTCTCATCACTGGTTGACAGGCTTGCAACAAATTCTTCTTAACAGTCATCAGAGGAATGGTCAAGTCATCTATGTTGAAAACGTAAGTATCCTCACCAACAGCATTGGAACCTTTGTCATGGTTAGGCATAGGCGCTTTGATCACATTCGGAGTCTCAACAGGAGGATCAAACTCAATTTGCTTAGCTTCAATCATATCTTGAATCTTGTTCTTTAGAGCCCAACAGTTGTCAGTGTCGTGCCCTGGGTTGTTGGAGTGATAAGCACACTTAGCATTGGGATTGTATCTTGGAGAGGAAATGTTGATGTTTTGAGGAGGATCCGTCAAGGTAATCAGCTCTGCTTTCAACATGTGTTGCAAGGCTTGCGACAATGGCATGTTGATCTTCGTAAATTGTCTTCGTGGCGCGTTCTGGTTACGTGCGTTGTCTCACTGAGGTTGTGCTGATGTAGGATTGGAGATCACAACTGCCCCAGATTGAGCACGGTTGGTCTTGGCTCGGCTTTTCTGACCATACACAGCATTAGTTTCTTTCTTACCACCAAAAGATCTCTTCGCAGCATTTGAAGATGTCTCTACTTGAATCTTCCCACTCTTGATACCAGCTTCAACACGCTCTCCTGTCAATATCAGCTCGGTGAATCCGGCCGAAGAGTTTCCAATCGTATGATTAAAGAATGGGCCTGTCAGTGTTCCCATAAACATATCAACCAACTCCTTATTGGACAAGGGTGGTTGAACTCTGCCTGCTAGATCTCTCCATTTCTGAGCATATTCCTTGAACTTCTCATCACGAACCATAGACATGCTTTGTAGTTGCATGCGAGTGGGTGTCAATTCACATGTACTACATCATGCGTAGAAAGCATCCGCTAAGTCACTCCAAGTGCGAATAAGGTCATTCTCTAGCTGATAATACCACTCCAATTGAGTTCTGGACAAACTCTCTTGGAAATAATGCATCCATAACTTTCTGTCATTAGTGTAGGGGTTGATCTTCTGAACATAGGACTTCAAGTGCAGCTTCGGACAAGAGATGCCGTCATACTTGGCAAAAGTGGGAACTTTGAACTTGGGAGGAATCACCACACCAGGGACAAGGCTCAGATCATCAAAATTCAACCCGGACATCTTCAGGTTTTCCACAGCATTCAAACGGTCTTCAAGTTGCTTGTACTTGTCATCTTCATCAGAGTACTGACTATTATCATATTGATCTTCTCTCTCTTTCTCAAGCTCACGCTGACTGCTTTCTTCATTGCCCTTGACGTTCCCCTCATTCTTGACACTTCCTTCTGAGAGCTCTATTCGGCTGACCACTTTAGGACCACCTTTGTATCGTCTGCCCATGTTGAGAACACCAACGACCCTCTTCTTTTTGTTGATGAGCTTCTTCAGATCTTCTTGGCCTTGGACCAAGCTAGTGAACATCTCTTGGAACTGAGCATTCTGAGCTTGGAGATCTTTGACAGTCTGTTCAAGAGCCATTTCTGCTAAAATAAATAGCGAGAAAATGAGAAAACCAATCTTCAATGTACCTGTTATGAGATGTTATGCCATGATATGCGATGTTTATGCAAATGCAATGCAATGTTTTCAAGGACCTTAGAGATTTAAATTTGTTAAACAAGCACGAACAAACATTTATTAGTTCTCTTTTTATTCTTTTTCTCTTTTTAAGTACAAAAGATAGTTCAAAACAATAAAAGAAAAGCATAAAAATCCTAAAGCTCTAAGTCTCCCATGGGCGCTTCCTTTTGGTGCCGAGGTAGGCGTTGATGTTTCGCTCCTCGTGAAGTAGCTTTGTCAACTCTAGCACTTTCTTCTCGCTTGCGTAGCACTGAGCTTCAAATGTATCCCTTTCTTCTTTAAGTTGAATCCAGGATCTCTCCAAGTCTTCAAGATCAGTAGGCATGTCAGGATGGAGAACAGTATAGGGTACGTCACCTATAGCAACAGGTTCCATAATTACTGGTAAAACAGGCGTGAATGGCATCATGAGGTTTTGAGCTCGAGCTCTCACCCATTTGAGGTAAGGTTCCCAAGGAATGGAGTTTTGGTGCCCCAAAGTCTTGGTATCAGTCTTCTTTACCATGCCCAAAGCATGTATGAACCTTCGTCGGTAATTCTGGAGATCGTGGTTGTAATCGAACACAATATCTTGGAGAAGCATATCATGTGGACCATCTCTTCGAGCAAAACCAAACTGACGTAGAGCTAGAGAAGGGTTGTAAGTAATACCTCCCATTATGCCAAAGAGTGGCACATTAGGGAATTATCCACAACGTTCAATGAAAGTGAAGTCTTTTTGAGAGAAAAGATTCCAACGGATATCTGAATGAGAGAGTGACATTAGCCTTTGAGACCACTTCAATCTTTGCTCGTTCTTCAAAACTGATGGAGGAAGGTGCGAAATAAACCACCTGGAAAGTAACGGTATACAACACATGAGAGTTCCTTGTCCCTTAGTAGTACGAGTGTGGAGAGAATGTAGGATGTCTCCAAGTAAAGTAGGCACAGGATTACGGGTAAGAAACAACTTGATGGCGTTGACATCTATGAATTGATCCGAATTAGGAAATAGAACCAAACCATAGATTAGCAAGGCTACAATGTCTTCAAATGCATGGAAACTCATAACTTTGAGGAATTCTCGGGCTTTCTTAATTAGGAACTTAGCAAGTAAACCCTTAACTCCGCTTCTAGATTCCCAATTGGCTTCAATGTCTGAGCGCTTTAGGTGTAATGCTGATGCGATGTCTTCGTACCTAGGAACCTTTTCTAAACCGGTGAATGGCATTTGGTCAAGAATAGGTACCCCAAGTAGCTTAGAGAACTCTTCCAAGGTAGGAACCAACTGATAATATGGGAATGTAAAGCAATGGTGTTTTGGATCAAAGAACTGGAATAGGACATGCATCATATCTTCTTCAAAACCGGAGATAACCAAGTCAAGCAGATAACCATATCTTTTGATGAACTGAGCATGATCGGGAATCTCTGAAACCAATTCTTTGAGCTGAGAAGGTATACCCATGAAGTTGATTCGGATAGTCTTTCTAGAAGCCATAATACCCCTACAAAACAGAGGAAAGATAAATCCCTAGGTCCTTGAAATAGTTAGATATGATATGCAATGCGATGATGTCATGATGTCATGTTTAGCACACACAAACAATTCACACAATGAGCCTAGGTTTAAGGCTTGCAAGAGGTATAGGTGATTACCCCACCAAAAGCTTGAGTTGGTTCATCCTATCCTATAATAGTAACCAGGTTCTAGGAATCTCATATCATTGATCTTTCTCGTAGGCGTTTATTTCAATACGACTACCAAGTGGTCGACCGAAAATATCCCAAAAGTCTGATCTTAATGAGCGTAGCATCGAGTATCAGACAACCTTAGTCTGCACCAAAGCCGGCCATCTCACTACCTTCTAATGGCCAAGATGGGTCAATTAAGGTTCTAAAAGTTTAGTTAGTGCTTGATGACACCACGCAGAAGCCAAATACTATCCTCAACTTGGAAATGAAGTGTATCAGGACATCCAAAGTGTCACACTAACGTAGCCATCATGTTGACCGTTTCGATATACGTCTAACGGTCGCGACGATTTATTGCTACTTACCTAAAAGGAAACCCGGATCCGGGTGTAGGATCCCCCACAAAATATGATACCCAAGCAACCCTTAAAGATAAAGCAAGCAAGTCAAACAAAAAGCAATAAAGGTGATCTAAAAATCCCTAAGGTATTCTCTCTTTAGGGTGTCTCCCCGGCAGAGTCGCCAGTTCTGTAATACAGTGAACTGACTTTGAGATTTTTGTATCGAAAATGTGCGGATAGCAAGAGTCGCCACCGACTTTTCTTTTATCCAATTAAGGGAAGGTAAAAAGTACAAAAAAGACCTTCGTTAGATTCTGAGTAAGGGAGAAGGTTATGAAAAGGGAAGGTATTAGCATCCCTTTCCATCCGTAGTTGTCTACGGGCTCTTAGTTGCTCTTAGATCACTTTAAAATTGTGCTTTTTGTGTGTTTGACAAAAATGTTTTGAAAAGGCATTTCGCTTTGACTTTGTAATGATTCATGTAGGAATGTATACAAAGTGTTCGGAAATGTTTCGTTTTGAAAAAAGTTTGAACTTTGACAAAAGTGTGAGGTGTGAAAAGTATTTTGATAGAGCAAGCAACTAAAAGTCTTATTACCTACTCAGAATGGTCGTTTTCATGTTATTTTACTTTCCTTTAGAATAGCGCTATCCGTATCATTAGTTGATAGGTAACCCTATTCGTTGGATGTAAGCGGGACATTCGAAGGGACATCGGATGGTCATAGAAAGCAACTTGTAGGAAGTATCCTAGCACATTTGAAGGGACTATCATCATTTTTCGTAGGCAACAATCGAGGGTCAAGATCATGTATTCGTAGGCGACATCGTGGGTCTATGATCTTTGTATCGAAGGGACTATGATGATTTGTTTTGAAGGCAACGGTGCTAGAATACCTCTACGTTCGAGGGACTTGACCATTTGAATTTGTAAAGGCAACGAGAGAGAATTACCCTAAGGGGTGCATGTGTGAAAGAGTGTGTTGATTCAAATATTTTTATCTTGGAATTATGAGTGATCTATGTCCGATTTTATCTTGCCATACACGCCTAATTACTAGCAGTTTATAGGGTGCAGGCAGAAAGTAAAGTGCGGAAAGATAAAGTCCTACGCTATTACATGGCTTTGGGGCAGATACATAATTGAAAGTGCGAAAAATAAAAGTCCTAATTAAACTATTACATCCCATAGGCAGTTACATAATTGGAAAAGAAAAGCAATAAAAATCGTCCGAAACGGTATAACCTGTGAACATATGCAAAATCGGAAAACGGAAGAAAGTTGCATAAGAGGAAAATGTTAGTAAAAATAAGTATTTTTGAATGAGAAAAAGTTGTTGTGTTAATAATGACATTAATATGATAAAATAATTTTTTGGTAATTTTTGGAGTTGATTTGATAATTTAAAAACAATTAAAAGTCATTTAAATGATTAATTAGAAATTAAATTAAACATGCATGCAAAAATAAATATTTTTATATTAAAAATTAAATAAGTATTTTTCTGATGATTATGCAAAAAATAAATTTTTTTTGGTGTTTTTTAAATGAATGAGAAAAAATATTAAAGATAAAATAAATTGGATGGAAAATATTAAAGAAAAATAGAAAAATATGAAAATATAAGTTAGTTTTGCAAAAGAGAAAAAAATAGTTGGTCCTGACCAGGTTCGAACCTGTGACCTTTGAGGGAATCTTCACTTCCAAACGCCTTAACCACTGCGCCAACATGTCTTTTGTGTTTGGAAATTGGAACCAATGGTTTATAAGTGTACGCGTGTCATGAGATTTGAAAATCAAAGCACAGTCAGCGCATGGGACCCATCTGTTTATGAACGAACGAATCGACTCCGCCACGCCTCCGGTCTTCGCCTCGATCAGCGCCGAGCCCTAGCTCCGGTCGTCTTCTCCGATCAATGGTGGTGTTGGTTTTGGCTGAATCGACCTGTACAAGCCGGTTCGAAGAAGACAGCTTGAAAAACCCTAACTATGGCAAATTGTGATTTTTACGTGCAAGCTTCAAAACGATGGCCCAGATCATTCATATGGAACCTCATGAACACATTAGAACGATTAGTTTTGATTAAAACACACAGATAATAAAAATGCAAAATCAAGAAAAATATGAATATGTATGAATGTGTATGGCTCGATTCAAGCAGCTTTGACCATGGCTTTTGGTGTGTACTTACTCAAACTTAACCTAGGAACACAATGGAATGGTTTTGGATGGCTGAAAGTGGCTGGAGAATGGAACACGATTTTGGCAATTTTGAGAAAAATTTGAGCAAAGTAAGGGTTGTTGTAGGGGCTAGGGTTTCGTCCTTTGCTTTGTGTAATATGCTTGGTATTTATAGAGTGAGGAATGAGTGCAAAGAGAGTGAAAAAAGATATGGTATACAATGTGAAATTAATTCCTTTCAAATAAAATCAAATTTTGAGAAAATTTGATTTTCGCTTCCATATGCCAGCTAGCACGAAATTGGCAAGTATTGTGGGCTATCTTGGACCTCAATTTTGATAAAAATCCAATCCTTTTGAAAATATATCTTGTTTTCATATTTTATATAATTTAAATTTGAATTAAATGGTTTTAAATTCAAAAATAAATCAATAAAATAGAATGTGGTCATGGAAAAGCATCAATAGGTCACATATAATATTATGATCAAGTTTTGATCATAAAATTATAGGCCCATTTGGAAAAAATTGGATTTTGACAAATATCTCCTTTTGTGCAATTATTCAAAAATGCCCAACTTCTGAATGGTGTATTTTGCTCAATTTTCCACATTTTTGAGTGTTCTTGGACTTTTTAGAAAGCTCTAAGTGTCCTCTAAACAACCTATTTGGTTTCATCTCAATTGGAGTTTCCATGCTCAATAAATCTTCAAAACAAAGAGTTGACTTTTTGTTGACTTTGAAAAGGACCTGTAATGTTTTGATCCATACCTTCCAAATGAAGCATTTTTTGAACATTCTTGTGAGACATAAAGTTGTATAGAATTTAATTTCCTTCAAAATGAGAGCTGGTGGAAAATTTTTTGAGAAAGTATGAAGAAGTTATGCTCAGTCAAAGTTCAGTTGACTTTTCACTGAAAAACCCTAATTTGGAAGGTTTGACTTTTGAGGAAATCTTGAGTTTTATTGATGAATCATGATCAACCCTTGATCAAATGATGAATGTGACTTCAAAATGAGGATGTTGACCAAAAATCAGGAAGTTTGACTGTATGTTGACCACAGTTGACTTTTTGTCCAATACAATTGATTTTCAACCATCTGAGCAATTGTCTGAGGAAACTTGACTTGTGAGGCTTGAAACTTGAAATGTAGAATCTTTGAAGCATATGAGGAGGCATGATGAACATTGGAGATGTTGGAAGTCTATCTTGATCTGAGAATTGTCAAACCCTAATTTGGTTTGATTGTCTAGGAGAGGGTTTGTCTAATCAACCTTTGAGGAATCCTTGAGTATGGATGTATGAAATGTCTTGAGGAATAGGAGGGCAAATTTTGGGGTATGACAGGGTGTTACAGAAGGCTCATGGTCGACAAATGAAAGCATGAATCTTGGCCGAGGTACACTCTGATTATGGACACATCATCACGCGTGTACTCTATGCTCCAGCTTACCCAACAGTCACCTAGACTCCTAGGCGTAATTATAGCGGTAGTGGGTTTTAAATTTCATTCACGCTTCCTCTTCTCCTTCTTAACGTATTTCTTCCTTTTTACAAACCTATTTCCTTTTTTGTTTTTTGATTACAAAAACCCCTCTTGCAGTCGCTCTCGCTTGGAAACTTCTTCTTCACTGCTCTTTGTTCAATTTCCACTTTAACAGGTATTTCCTTCTTTACTCTTGTTTATTTCATTGTAGTTCTTCCCTTAGAGAGATGGTTACGATTAGAGAGTGTGACGATTAGGCTAATAGAAAACACCTAAGTAGCGATGGGCGTAGGGCTATATGGGAGGAATTCATACAAGAGATGAGGGACGCACTAGGTGTAGAGGAACTCGAGATGGTTATGAATAAAGTTTACTCTGAAGTTCTAACCTTTGAAAGTGATTCTGATCCTGATTCTTCAGGTTCAGTGGAGCTCTTGATGGAGACCAATAAAACTTTTAGTGAAAAAGTGCTAGGTTATGATCTCAACACCATGGATGAAGTAGAGATTGCTAAGCTCCGCTCTCTGTGGAGCATATCCTCGACTGGGAGTGAGGATTACGTAGTTCTGGAGGCTTGCATACCCGGTGAGCGTGTCTTCATGTCCCGGCCTAAAAGGGTAGAGAATGAGTGGTTTTATTTTTATGTCAGGGTATTGTAAGATACAAATGTTCGCATTCCCTTCACCGACTTCGAAGCGGATGTACTAAGGACGGTGAATGTGGATCCTTCATAACTTTGTCCCAACAGTTGGGGTTTTATTAAAGCTTTTGAAAAGATATGTAAGGATTTAAGTATAACTCCCAGAATCAAGTTGTTTTTCTCCTACTTTGAAGTGAAGAACGTAGATACCGGGGGCTGGGTGGCCATTAGTGGCGTTCTGAGGATGAGCTTTCTACAGGCTATTACCTCCAACTATAATGGCTTCAAGAAAGATTCCTCCTGGTTAGATGTGGTCCCTGGTGTCCCCAAGTTATCTATGGAGCTGACGATCACCACAAATTTCCCTTATACTGAACAGGCAACCCTCTTCCCATCTCTAGTTTTGATTATGATAAGTTGCGTGACTCAGAGACCAAATCTCTTGAAGTTTTAGATTCCTTTCGGCCGATCAGGGTTAAGGACTTCTCACCTTTACCCAATAAGGACATCCCGACCTTTATTAGTAAGGTACTTTTAATTCCTCGCCACCTAGAAAACTTTTTGGTTCTTTTCTTGCATATTTACTTTCTTATCTTTATGCAGACAAGATGACTGACCTCTCAGTGAAAGAATAAAAGAAGTTGATGGTTGCAACACGGCCTTCCTGAAAGCATGCTAGAGTTCCTTCCGAGTCTAAATTAGACCTGTCCGACCTGGAGATTCGTGCCCCAAGAAAAAGAAGAACACCGACCCTAAGGCTGGAGGTGTCGTGGTCAGTGTCGCGGTTACTCCTTCATCACCAACCAAGCATGCTCCAGCCATTGAAGATCTTCTTGAGAAGACTCCAAAGCGGCATAAGACCATGATGACCAGTGGAATAAATCATGTCTATTAGGAGGTTTAGGCATTGATGAAAGAGACCGGTGATAGCTTATCCCCCACCTCATATGAAAACAAATTCTGGTTCAACGAGTTTGATGGCGTAAGGTTTCTCTATGATCAGCTCAATGCCACTAAAGACGTCAACAAGGTAAAGAGCCTTGGGCCCCAAAAGCTCACTCAACACCTTATCTCATATTTGATGAGGTGTGCAGTTTTAGCTCGGGTTTGTTTTAGTCCGGAGACATAGTGGAGTCAAGGTGTTATGACCTCAAGAAGGAGGTCCAGAGGCTGATCGACAGTGAAAAGTCATTTGCCAAGAAAAACTCTAACTTGGAGGAAAATGTGCTTGAGGACAACAAGAGGATCAAGTCTCTGAATACATAGATTACAACCCTCAAGGCCTCGGCTACCGAGCTTGCAGCCGGCCTAGAAGCTTCGAAGAAGTCTTGTGCTGATTTGAAGAAATCTCTAGAGAAGTCCTAGACTAATGTTCTCAATGTCGGAGATATGGCTTTTGACCGGGAAAAAGACCAGGTGGCCTGACTCTAACCCGACCTGGATATTTCTGTTGTGGACTTTTTCAAGGTTATAGTGGACATGAAGTTGGTGGAGGTCAACGATGGTGATGAGACCCTGGCTAATGAAGAACAAACCACCATCAATGCTTCACAGCCTGAGAATGCCGAAGGATCTTAATTTGCTTTTTTGATTGCTCATGTTAGTCACCCTTTTTGGAGGGTGCATTTTATATAATTTTTGAACATGCTTGTTGACAACCGCCCTTTGGGCTTTATTATCTTTAATCGTACTTTTTTGTTGCTTTAAACATTTTTGTAAAATTTGATTTTTATTTACCATAACAACTTTATTTTCCGATTTCTATTTTTCCATTTTTATGCATGGATAGCAACTTTATTTTCCGATTTCAGTTTTGCCATTTTTATGCATGTGTAGCGGCCAAAACTACGAGTATAAGCCATTGAGTTGACTTAACTCAAACAATAACAAAAGAGTCGCCACTGCATTTTTATTTTATCCAAAGGACTAGGAAAAAGAGCGAATAAAAACCTAAAAAAAGATCAGAGATCTGGGACCCGGGGTTAGTTATGCAAAGGGAAGGTGTTAGGCACTCAAAGCATATACAGTACTCCACAAGAACCTTTTTGAAAATTTGTATATGTGTGCTAAAAAAAGAGTATGTGTACAAAATTGAGGGTGGGGAGAAAAGAAGTATTTTTTTACAATTTTTGATTTGATAGAATTTCCAATGAGTTCCAGACCTACATACCAACAATGTGCAATGTTGAAATTAAAACCCAATGTAGTTCGGGTAAAAAATACTAAAGTTTTGTGTTGGTCGATTTTAAGAAAATGGTTTTTTAGAAAATACACAAAGGACTCAAAAAGTTTGAATGAGGTTAGGTGTTTTTTTAGTCTTAACAAAAGAAAAGCCAAAGTATTATTAAATGAATTGAAAGTTTTATTAAGAAAAAGAAGTTTGAAAATGCATGGACCTAAGTCCAAGTTTTTTATGAAAGCGATCCGAGTTTGAAAACAAGAATCCTTTGAAAAAAGAGGGAAGATTTTGAAAATTAAAGAATATGGGAGGAGATGAAGAGGCTAGTATTTGACATCAAGTATATGACATAAAGAGCCAATACCATATCCCATCCTTTGGATTACCACATAAGCAACAAGTAACCAGACAAAAAAAATCAAGCTTCAGATAAATCAATGCGTCGGATGAATTCACGCCTCGAGAAAAGAAACGGACAGAGTAACGGCTGTATTTGGAGGAAATCCACTCTTAATCGAGTATAACGAAATAACCTGCATACAAAGATAATAACAAAGCAAGATAGTATAAACCAAGGGCACAAAAATCTCCAAGTTGAGATAAGGGTCCTAATCCTAAGTCCAAAAGTCAAACTCCGAGCATAAGGATAGTAATCAAGTCCAATTAAAAGTTTTTTATGTTAAAGTTGAATTATTAGGTATGTTGAAAAAGAAAAATAAATCTCAAATGAGCAAATTTAAAATAACAAGAAAATAAAATGCTCAAATGAGAAAAGGAAAAATGGCATGAAATGTAAATGCTAAAAGTAAAGTGCATTAAGTAAAGAGCATAAAATAAAAGGAAATTAATAAAGTTTAGAAAGATGACCATCTTGAAACTTGTCAAGTATATCATTGAATTGTTAGTAATTAGTTGTCAGCAAGGTGACCATGTTGAAACTTGCTCATGAAGACTTGTCAGAAGCTTGATTAAAATCAACGCGACCACACGACAAGTTTCAATTTCTTTTTGTCAAGTATATCACCGGGTTTGGAATTGTCACATCACTTGATCAAAGATGATTGAGAATTTCAAATGAACAAGGTTAGTGGAAACTTGCTAGAAGCTTGATTAAAAAATCAATACGACCACACGACAAGCGCCACAGCTGTTGAACCAAAATCGAAGCTCAAGTCATCTTTTGGGGCTTATGTTTAAACATTGAAGCTCATGCCACCAATTGATCACTTTTCCGAATCAGGACAAAAGAAAAAAAAGAATAAGATGGATGTCGCACCCCAAAATTTACCCTCCTAAGTTCAGAACTTCGTCTTCAGGATTAACTTTAATTGATTTAGGGGTTATTGCAGTTCCATGAAGATTTGACTATGTTTCATAAGAATTGAAGTTGTTGGTTTGTTATGCATTCCAATCATTTTATAAGAGAAGAAGGTGACTGATGGAATCAAGTTGATTTGCTTAAAAATACATGTTTCAAAAGAAGATTGGTGCTCAAGCTGTTCTGTGCAATGATTCAAACGGACTCCATTTCAAATCTTTCAAATGTCAGGTATTCAAATATTCATTCAAGAATCTTGATTCATGATAAAGCGGATAGATTCATCTGTGTTTGGTTCCTTGAAATACAATTTCCTACTTAGAAAGAAAGGAAACCTTGTGATAACATTCATTCAAGATTGAAGGATAAGACTTGAATATAATTCATGGTATATTGTTCAAGTTTTCAATTTACAATTGGTCAAATCCTTAGAATCCGAATCATTTAGGATGTTTTTCTTTCATTTGTTCAATTTACAAGGAATGGTTTTCAAGCTTGTATTCATTTATCTCAAGTTACAAAGAATCGTTACAAGTGTGCTGTTAGTTTTACAAGGTTCTACAAAAGAAATCCTAAATCCTAAAAACTATATTATAGCGGTGTCTTCGAATCGTCACCATCTTCTTTTCAAGCTCTCCTATTCTTGCTCTATCCATGTTTTTCATCCATCGCCATTCGATCTTCAAGTGTTCCATCTTTGATCCAACCTCCACCGTCACATGAAATAAGAAACAAAAGAACACAAGTTAGAAGTTACAAAAAAGAAACAAAATGCACGAATTTATCAAAGAATCGTTTGTCAAAATCATCATTAGGCGTTGGCGGGAATCAGGTTAATTGCTAAGCCTCAGAATCTTGTTTAAAGATTAATCATTGGCGAAAAACGGTTTGTTTGCAAATCGTGGGCTAACCCGGTTCACAAGCAAGCAAACGAAGCGACAGTTTTAAATCCCGAACAGCAGCATACAAGAGGCAACAGATTCGATTCCCACAAGCACATAACGGCCAACAAGCATAAATCGGGTCACAGTTTGATTCAAAAAGGCATAGCAACAGAACAGGCAGCATATATCCAACAATATAAAGCCCAGCAGCACAAGCAAGATTAAAGTCAATAGAACAGGCAGCAATCAAAGTCAAAGTTATCAGCAGCAGTATGGGCAATTAAGGACTCAGAAAGTCATCATTTACAGCATGGGCATTGGCAATTAAAACAAGCAACAAGGTAAGGAAAGAGCAGACAGTATGGCCAAATGCAGAGCAGAGTAGGACAGCATGGTGTTAGACCACAATTCAAGCAACATGGACAAGCTAAGACCAAATGGTATATCTGTTCAGGATATAAGAAAAACTACCAGAAAACTTAGACAGTTCAGAAAAATTAAAAGGAGAGAGTTCATTTTCTAAAACCAAGAAAACTCTCAAGAACTCACATACTCAAACTAGAAAACTCTCAAGACACAGTTCAACCCCAACACAAGAAAAAGAAAGAAAACCTTGTTTTCCAAACCATTTCAAAAAAAATCAAAGTATTAGCATCTGTTCTAGAGAAGCAATAAACCAAAAGTGCAGCATCTGTTATGTTCCAAAACCCAACCCAGCAACATAACACAATCGAAAAAAACGCAGACAAAGCATCAAAACAACAACATTCATCATTTTCCAACCAAACGCCTTCAGAAATCGTTTTCTCAGAAATCATATATTCTGAAAAATTGAGAAAGAAGAAGAGTTTTAGAAAGGTATTACCGGGTTTTGACGAGGAGGTTGCGATTTCCGTCGCCGTCCTTTCCCCTTTCCGTTTTCATCTGTCCAACAATCAGTCCCAACAACCTGTATCAAACAATCAGAAATCAAACACAAACATAATCAGAAATCAAAACACCACAGATCAGTCAAACATGCAAACGAGATCGAGGGAGAAGAGTAACAGAGGGGGACGATCGCGGTGAGGAGTCGCGGCAAGAGAGGGATGAACGGCGACGGTGAGAGAGACAGGACGCGTGAGAGAGTGGAAACCCAGACCGGGTACGTGAGAGAGAAGAGTGAAGAACCAATGTTTTGCCCCTTTGGAAAGTTGTTTTGTTTTAATTTCTTTCTTTTTCTTAAAATCAAAAATATACAAAACAAATTCTTTTAATTCTTTTCTTTTAATTTTATATTAAATCTGATGGTGACAAGTGTCACCACCTTGTTTTATAAGAAAAAAAATCTGTTTGTTTTGTTTTATTTACATTTTTTAAAATAAATTCTTTTTTAAACAAAAATGTAGTATTGAACAAAAATGTATGTGGTGTAATATTTATTATTTTTGAACCGTCGGAGTACTTTGGAGTGGAAGCATTGCACTCAACTCACCGGCATATGGAGGTATTATGAGCCGGTCAAAGATCAGATGGATTTCTTTTCGCACCATCCAGAATAACTGCAATACAGGCTATTTCTGAATTTTCATCTATTTCCATTAATTTATTTTATCGTAAATAATATTTTATTGCGATGTACTAAATAATTATTGGATCTGATAGTTTTTATTTGATGGCTTATCGATTAAATTATTAGTCGATTTTTCATCAAACAGAAAAAATCATCTCTAATAATTATTTAAATTTCCGATTGTATTGTATGGTATTTTGTCTATTTATTTACTCATTCAGTATTTATTCACCAATGTACACTTTGCACACAATCAAAATTAAAATCAATTTGATTTCATCCTGATTGGCTCATATGCCGATTTCTTAAAGGGTCTCATGGTTGGGGATGGGCATGGCCATCCTCACGAGATTGGTTAAAGCCCTTGTTGCTTTAATCGATCATAACCCGAAAACAACATTGGTCTATATACCAATCACCATGCACCAGGGTCTCATGGTTGGGGATAGGAGCACCTATCCTCACGAGGTTAATTAAGTTCATATACTTGATTAATCATAACCCGCTTCCATTTCATCTCAGCACGCGTATCAGAATATTTTCGCAATTAACTTACAAACCTCGATCCAATGTCGAGTGCATTTTCAAATTTCTTTCATAAGAAAACTCAAGTGTTTAAGCCGTTGGATGCTAGTCTAATTGTTTAAACGCTTGCAAAAAAAATGAACTTCGAATCTTTAAGTCGTTGGATGCTAGTCTAATTGCTTAAAGATTCTTAATAACATGAACTCTTGGTTTCACTTTACTCTTGTTTTTAGTATTTGAATCGTAGGATGCTAGTCCTATTGTTCGGTACTTTTCACCCATAAGTCGACACTTACAAAAACCAAAAATCGTAGGATGCTAGTCCTATTATTTCTCCTCCATTTCGCATTCCCCCGCGTATCAAACTTCAAAACACTTTCATAATTAACTCACAAACCTCGATCCAATGTCGAGTGCATTTTCAAAACTCTTTCACAATAAAAACCCAAGTATTTAAATCGTTGGTTGCTAGACTAATTGTTTAAATACTTGTGCAAAATGAACTTCTAAGCTTTAAATCGTTGGATGCTAGTCCAATTGTTTAAAGGCTCTTAATAACGTGAACTTTGTTTCACTTCACTCTTTCATAAGAAAAAACTTTTTGGATGATAGACGACTCGTGCGAGCATTCGTTCCTCGGGTTTCTAGTATTTGAATCGTGAGACGCTAGCCTCGTTGTTCGGTACTTTTTCATCCACATAAAAAACAATTCAACTCATTCAAATTCTTTTCACGCTCATATGCGATCATTAAACTCTTTTCCGACAAAGAGTGTGCAATAGTCGTTTCAAATACGAGCGAGGACTTAAGCTTTTCAAACAAACAAAACAAGTCCTAGCTCAAAGCATTTGAAACGTCTAAACGCACGATTTTTCATATAAAATCAATACAACCAATTAAAACCTTTTTAAGAGGAACTACAGAGTTTTGACTTTCCCATTGCACAAGGGAATATGTAGGCACACGGTTCTGAAACCGTGTCAAACTCAAAATAATAATAAACAAATTCTGTTTTCTTTTAGCATCCATAACTTAGTAAACACACACACAAACGCGCGTAGAATTAAATGGGTCCCATCGAGTACGATGGATGTAAGGGGTGCTAATACCTTCCCCTTACATAACCGACTCCCGATCCCACTTTTTGGTCACGTAGACCGCCTTATCCGCTTGTTTGGGGTTTTATCTATATTTTCCCGTTCTTTTTTAGAACAAATAAAATTAGGTGGCGATTTCACTAGTTTTCGAGAATTAAAGATTTTTGAAAATCGAGTTGCTTCAATGGAGATGAAGGAATAAGTTACAATTTTATAATCCATCAGATGAATTTATTCGGTCTAACTTCGTCAAAATCAACCAATTTTCTTGGTGGATTTGGTCAAGAGACTTATCAACATCCAAATTTCATTGATGTTGAGGAAATCTATGACTCCATATAAATTCAAAATTAGCAAAGTAAAAAAAAGAATTAAAAGAAATTTAAAATACAATTTGAAATTAGGTTATTTAATTGGATTTTATTGACGAAATACATAAATAGTATTCATACATCAAAATAAAATTCCAAGAAAATTACCTAAAGTCAAACAGAGGTCAACAAGTGTTGACAAAAATTTCCATAATTTTTTAAAGTCAAAACTATTTTTTTAAATAAAAGAAAATGGTGAAATAAACCAAAAATAGCAAAATCAGAAATAAAAATTAAATGAGGTTACCAATATTTGTCAAATGACCATTGGATCCTTCCATAATTTTTTTTCCAGAATTTTTAAATGTCAAAAAACTATTTTAAAACAATTAAAAATACTAAATAAAAGAGAAAAATCATAAAAAATATGAATCAATTGTGTCACTCAACCAATTATCTGTAGCGATCGCTACAAAGGAGAATCCGGAGGAGAAAAATCTTCAACATCCTATTTGTTTCAAGCGACCTCCAAGTCTATAAATAGGGCCTCAATCCTCATTTTTTCACACGCTTTCTTTTTCACTTACCTTACTGTTACTCTGCCGAATTTTCTCAGTACCATTTATTTTCAATTTTATTTTACTGATTCCGGTTTAGATTATTTAGTAGTTTCTACTTCTATATTCTCGTAGCAATTTCTACATTGGGGATTGCTGCGAACCTTTGTTGATTCTAACCTTACGTTAGAATCGTGTTTTATATTTTTCTTCATCGCATTTATTTTTCGGAGCAGCAAAGAGCAGATCTCACCGACCTGTGGGAGACACCTGAAGTTATCCAAATATTCAGCTATATTATTTTTCAGGTTTAATTTAATTGTTTTTATTTATTAATGCCAAAATTGTCTGAAATGCTTGGGTTATTTAAATTGTATGATGTTATTTTTTTTTGCGCTATTATTGAATCGTATAACATGCTAGGCTAAATTTATTTATCGGTATGTAAGATCATATAGCCGACGGGGTTTAGCAACGCCATTTGATTTGTTCCTTTTAAAAGAATAATTTTTTGGTTTCAATTACTAGTTTTAAATATTAACTATTTTATTACGAGAGTAAAATACAGATAGAAGTTAGGATCAATAAAACGAGAGTTTGAGATAATAATTGGACAATAGTAATTGTGCATCAACTTAAAATACAACGAGATCGCTTTTAAGTTGATTAGGTTTTATTTGCTTTCAAAAACTATTTTTAAGCTCTAATTGATACAACGAGAGCGCTCACTTAGCTTTGATTGTAGGATTTGAATCAATAAACACGAGAGTGTGAAAAGAGGGTTTTCAAACAAATATTTTTTACTGAAAACTATTTTAATAATCCGATTTGAGTCAATGAGTTGCTAAATCCTTGAAGTCTGACCTTTACATACCGATATTCCCCCTGGAATCTAAACTAGATTATAATCAGTTAGGTTTCTTAACCCCAAATCAATTACATTATTGGCCTTAGATTTACGTAGTAACCTAAGATAACGATAGGTCAACATTTAGTCCCTTGGGATTCGATAATCTTTAAATATACATGCGATAGGAATGTATACTTGCGATCTAGATTCTTTAAGTCACACAAAGCCGCGATCAAGTTTTTGGCGCCGTTGTTCGGGACTAACAAGTCGATTTCATAACTCTTTTAGTTACGCTGTAGAGACTAAGTCACTATTCCAAATTGTATGCCAAGTACTCACTCTAGAGGCGAAGACTTAGTATGATACGGTGGGAGAACTGACTTGTTTGTTTTGCGTTTTATCGCAAATATTGTGGATAGCAAGAGTCGTCACCGACTTTTCTTTTATCCAATTAAGGGAAGGCGAAAAGGACAGGAAAAGACCTTTTTTAGATTTTGAGTAAGGGAGACAGTTATGAAAAGGGAAGGTATTATCACCCTTTCCATCCGTAGTTATCTACGAGCTCTTAATTGCTTATCTCACTTTATAAATTTCTTTCTATGTGTGTGTTTGAAAAGATGTTTTTGAAAAGGAATTTCTCTTTGACTTCGTAATGATTCTCGCTGGAATGTATACGAAGTGTTTGGAAATATTTTGTTTTGGAAAATGTTTAACTTTGTAATGATTCACGCTAGAATGTATACAAAGTGTTTGAAAAGTTTTTGAAAATAAGTGTGAGGTGTGAAAAGCATTTTGATAGAGCAAGCAATTAAGAGTCTATTACTTACTCAAAATAGTCGTTTCCATGTTATTTTTCTTTCCTTTAGGGTAGCGTTATCCATACCATTAGTTGGTAGGTAACTCTATCTGTTGGATGTAAAGGGACTTTTGTAGGGTCATCGTACGGTCATAAAAGGAAGCATGTAGGTATACCTTAGCATATTCGTAGGGACGATCATCATTTTTCGTAGGAAACAATCGAGGGACGAGATCATATATTCGTAGGCAACATCGAGGGTCATCGAGGGACTCTGATCTTTTTATCGAAGGGACTATGATGATGTTATTCATAGGCAATTATGCTAAGATATCTCTACGTTCGAGGGACATGACCATGTTATTCGAAAGGAAACAAGAGAGGATACCCTAAGGTGTGAGTGGGTGCAAAGAAAGTTTTTGTATTCAGATATTTATCTTGTATTTAGAAGTGATCTATGTTGTTTTTAATCTTACCATACACGCCTAATTACTAGCAGTTAAATATGTACATAAATTAAAGTGCAGAAAGTAAAAGTGCAGGAAAGTAAACCCTAGACTATTACATGGCTTTGGGGCAGATACATAATAGGAGGTGCGGAGAGTAAAGGCAGAAATGTAAATCTACGCTATTACAAAAATGACCTTGCGACCTATACATCGATTTCTAATATTTAAATGCGAAATAAAAGAAATAAATTGCAAAGAAAAATGTCTAATGATAAGAGAAAATATCTAAACCCTAATTGCGAAGGAAAAATATTTTTTGATATTTTTTGGATTGATTTTAATGTAGAAAAACCTAATTTTAAGTTAATTATTAATTAATTATGAAAAATAATTTAAATTGTGAGAAAAATAAATTATTTTTATGTCAAAATTAATTAAATATTTAATTAACTTAAATCTGAAATTAAAATATTTTTGTGATTTTTGAAAAGGTTTTAATTAATTTTTTGAAAGAAATTAAGAAAAATATGAAAATTAAGAAAAGTTTGGAAATAGTGAGAAAAAGAAAGGTGTGGCGCTGGGGATCGAACCCCAGACCCCTGGCTTACCAACACGCGCTTTCACCATCTGAGCTAGGTTGTCAAGCTGTTATCAAAACACAATCAATTGATTATAAGTGTTAAAACATGTTATATTTGGAATTTTCAAAACAAGTCAACAGTGGACCCCAGTGTTTTAGAAATGGACGAATCAGGACACTGCTTTTTGACACGCAAGCAAGAGAGAGAGGGTCACGCCAGAGCCAACTGGTCAAACGGCCAAGCGACGCCAGAGTCAACACTTCGGTCGTCTTCTCCGATGAGGAAAATTTTGAAACCTGTAAAATCAACGTTAACTGAAAAAACAGAATATCCAAATTGACTAATTAAGACCTTGCGATCTCACTGGTGGTGTTAGTTTTTACTAAAAAGGCATGTATCATTGAATACGAATTTTCTCAAGCTTTAAGCCCTAATCATGGTAAAACGTTATTCCTGCATCAAAATTTCACAATGATGGTACTAAACAAACCCATGCATGATTATTAACACATGTATATGCATTGAAACGATTAATATATCATGAATTAAAAGTTTGACATCGAAAGAAATAAGCAAACCGGTGAGGATCGGATGGAGAGTTTCAGTGTGTTGTAGGCTTCAAGAATGATTGGGAATGACTCCTGCAGGTCTCAGGAACACGATGCAACGCTTGGTTTGGCTTGAGGAATGCAGTGAATAGAGTTTCGATCTGCCCTAGTTTCTTGAAAATTTTGAAGGATTTAGGGTTTTTGTGGAGGGAAGCATTCGTTGTCTCTTGTGTCTGATCTTGTGAGGTATTTATAAGAGAATAGAATTAGGTCAACAAAAGGAGAAAATATCTTGCATTGATTAAGATATAATTCCTTGAAAATAAAAACCAAATATTGCCTTTTTGGGTCTCTAATCTTTCCTATCAAGTCTTGCATGAATTTGGAAATCCTTATGGGCTTCCTTGGTCCTCAAGATGCTTGGAAAATAATCCCAACATGTCATGACCTCACTCTTTGTATTTTATTTTATTTAAATTGAATTAAAATTAATCAATTTCAAAATAAATCAAATAAATTAGAGGAGGGCGTGTAATTGAGTTTTCAGGCCATGGATAATGTCAAGATCAAGTTTGGATCATAAAATCTTAGGCCCATTTGAAAAATATTTGCATTTGCTAGGTATTTCTCTTTATGCACCTCCTCAAAAATGTCAAACTTGCACAATTTGTATATTGCTTAATTTTCAACATTTTTGAGTGTTTTTGGACTTTTTAGAAAGCTCAAGATGTACTGTAAACACTAATTTTGGTTTCGTCTTCATTAAAGTTCCCATGTTCATGTACACTTCTTTGCAAAAAGATGACTTTTTGTTGACTTTTAGAAGGACCTGTAATGTTTTGATCCATAACTTACAAATGAAGCATTTTTGGCCAAATCTTGTGAGACATGAAGTTGTAGAGAATTGAATTCCCTTCAAAATGAGCTTTGGTGGAAAAATTTCTGATAAAGTATGTGAAAGTTATGTTTGGTCAAAGTTCTGTTGACTTTTGTCTAAAAAACCCTAATTTAGAAACTTTGACTTTTGATCAAATCTTGACTTTCCTTGAGGAATCATGGTCACACCTTGATAAAATGATGAATATTACTTCAAAATATTGATGTTGACAAAAAAATATGAAGTTTGACTGTATGTTGACCATAGTTGACTTTCTGTCCAATACAACTAATTTTCAACGATCTAAGCAATTGGATGAGCAAATTTGACTTGTAAGACTTGAAACTTGACATGGTGATCCCTTGAAGAATATGATGAGGTATGATGACCACTTGGAGCCTTGGAAATTCATTTTGAATTAAGAGAATCAAAACCCTACTTTGGATTGATGCTTAGAAGAGGGTTTGTTTGGTCAACCTTGTGAAATCCTTAAGTATGGAGATGTAAATTTTCTTGAGAAGCGGGAGGGAAAATTTTGGGGTATGACACTTAGTGCTACCAATTCTTGAACTTGAGAGCTCTTTTATTAGAAGACACCACGTACGAGTATCTCGTACAAATCAATTCCTTTCCCAATCTTCTATTTCCGTCGAAACAGTTGAAGAACTAGACATGGGTGATCAGCCACGTCCGCTCAAATCATATGTCATTCCATTGCAAGAAGAACCACATAACAACATTGCTTCTCCTGCCATCGAGGCAAATAACTTCAAACTCAAACCTTTTATATTGTCCGCTGTACAATAGGACCAGTTTTCTGGTGGTTCAATGGATGACCCTAATCTACATTTGTTGATGTTTCTATAATATGTAGATACTGTGATACGGTGAACTGACTTTTTAGTGTTTTGTATCGCAAATGTGCGGATAGCAAGAGTCGCCACCGACTTTTATTTTTATCCAATTAAGGGAAGGTAAAAGTACAGAAAAAGACCTTCGTTAGATTCTGAGTAAGGGAGAAGGTTATGAAAAGGGAAGGTATTAGCACCCCTTTCCATCTGTAGTTATCTACGGGCTCTTAGTTGCTCTTAGATCACTTTAAAAATTGCTTTTTGTGTGTTTGACAAAAAAATGTTTTGAAAAGGCATTTCGCTTTGACTTTGTAATGATTCATGTAGGAATGTATACAAAGTGTTCGGAAATGTTTCGTTTTTGAGAAGAGTTTGAAGTTTGAAAAAAGTGTGAGGTGTGAAAAGTATTTTGATAGAGCAAGCAACTAAAAGTCTTATCACCTACTCAGAATTGGTCGTTTTTGTATTGTTACGTTCCTTTAGAATAGCGTCATCCACACCATTAGTTGGTAGGTAACTCCATTCGTTGGATGTAAGCGGGACATTCGAAGGGACATCGGATGGTCATAGAAAGCAACTTGTAGGAAGTATCCTAGCACATTCGAAGGGACTATCATCATTTTTCGTAGGCGACAATCGAGGGTCAAGATCATGTATTCGGAGGCGACATTGTGGGTCTTATGATCTTTGTATCGAAGGGACTATGATGATTTGTTTTGAAGGCAACTGTGCTAGAATACCTCTACATTCGAAGGACTTGACCATTTTGAATTCGTAAAGGCAACGAGAGAGAATTACCCTAAGGGGGGTGCATGTGTGAAAGAAGTGTGTCGATTTCAGATATTTTTATCTTGGAATTATGAGTGAGCTATGTTGATTTTAGTCTTGCCATACACGCCTAGTTACTAGCAATTTATAGGGTGCGGAAATTAAAATGCGGAATGTAAAGATGCGGAAAGATAAATGTCCTACGCTATTACATGGCTTTGGGGAAGATACATAATTTAAACTTTGCGGAAAATAAAAGCCTAATTTAAACTATTACATCCCATAGACAGTTACATTATTGGAAAAAATAAAATGATAAAGAAAAATCGTCTGAATCAGATCAACCTGTAAAAGAATGAGAACTCGGAAAATACGGGATGGATCGAATAAGAGAAAAAATGTTAGAAAAATGCAAGTTTTTAATTGGAAAAAATATGACATGCTGGAAATAATATAAATATGCTAAAATAATTTTTTGGTATTTTTTAAATGCAATTTAATAATTAAAAATGAATTAAAAGTGATTTAAATGCAAAATTATGAATAAAAATAAATATGCATGCAAAATTGTATTTTTTAATTTTATAAATTAAATAAACATTTTCTGGAAATAAGGTAAAAAGAAAAATAATTTTTGATGATTTTTTAATGCAGAATAAAAATATTGAAAAGAAATTAAATGATATGCAAAATATTAAATAAATTAGAAAATAGAAAAATATGAAGAAAATGCAAGTTTTGTAAAAGAGAAAAAGAGAATGGTCCTGGAAGGACTTGAACCTGTGACCTCCTGGAGAATCTCTTCAAAACAACGCCTTAACCACTGGACCAGAGTGCACTTCGTGTCATGGGATTGGAAACATGTGATTATATGCGTATACGTGTCATGGACTTTTTGTAAATCAACACAATCAGCGTGCGGGCCCCAGTCAGCACGAACGAGCGAATCAGAGCAAGCCATTGTGTCACGCCACCCCGTGCCGGAGTCAGCCAGGTCAACGACGCCGGAGCCCTAGCTCCAGTCGTCTTCTCCGGCGACTGTGATTTTAAAACCTGCAAAATACGAAATTTAAGAGGAAAAGAAAGGTCTTGTCCACCTATTTCGACCCTTCTGAATTCAATGGAAGTGTCCGTTTTGACTGAATGGGCCTGTGCAAGCCGGTTCAAAGCTTCTCCGTTTAGAAACCCTAAGAATGGCAAAACGTGATTCTAACGTCTAAACCCTCGAACGATTGCCCAGATCTCATCCATGGAGCCTCATGATCACATTGAAAGCATTAAAATCGATTTACACACGCAGGATAATAAAATGCAAAAATCAAAAAGTTTTGAATATGTATGTATGTATGTGCATCGATTCTGGATGGTTTGATCAATGCCAATAATGTATTCTTACTCAAACTTCGATTTTGAAATGGGCCTGTGCACGATGGAATGATGTTTGAGGGCTGAAAGTGGCTGGATTTTGAAATTCGATTTTCTCAAGTTTCTTGAAATTTTTTGCAAGAATAAGGGTTTGGCTTGAGCTAGGGTTTCGTGTCCTTGGCTTGGCATATTGCTGAGTATTTATAGAGGCATGTGAGAGAGGAAAAAGAGTGAAAAAAGATTGATCCATCAATGTGCAATATTTTCTCTTTAAAACAAATCAAATTTTGGAAAAAATTTGATTTTCCTTCCATGTAAGAGGATAGCACGAATTTGGTAATTGCTATGGGCTATCTTGGACTCCAAGCATGATATAAATCCAACCCATTTGAAAAAATATATTATTTTCATATTTTATATAATTTATTTTTGAATTAAATGTTCTAAAATTCAAAGATAAATCATAAAAATAGAAAATCACCATGGCCAAGCATTTATGGGTCAAGAATAATGTCATGGACAAGTTTGGATCAAAAGATTTTAGGCCCATTTGGAAAATTTTGCATTTTGACCAAAATGTCCTTTTGTGCAATTGTCCAAAATTGCCCAACTTCTGAATAGTGTATCTTGCTCAATTTTCCACATTTTTGAGTGTTCTTGGACTTTTTGAAAAGCTCTAAGATTCATCTAACCAACCTTTTTGGTCTCATCTCAATTGGAGTTTCCATGCTCAATATATCTTCAAAACAAAAAGTTGACTTTTTGTTGACTTTGAAAATGACCTGTAATGTTTTGAGCTATTCCTCTCAAATGAAGCATTTTTTGGACATTCTTGTGAGACATTAAGTTGTAGAGAATTGAATTTACTTCAAAACAAGAGGTGGTGGAAAACATTTTGAGAAAGTATGAAGAAGTTATGATCAGTCAAAGTTCAGTTGACTTTTCATCTAGAAACCCTAATTTAGAAAGTTTGACTTTTGAGCAAATCTTGAGTTTTCTTGATGAATCATGATCAACCCTTGATCAAATGATGAATGTAACTTCAAAATGAGGATGTTGACCAAAAATTATGAAGTTTGACTATATGATGACCATAGTTGACTTTTTGTCCAATACAACTGATTTTCAACCATCTGAGCAATTGTCTGAGGAAACTTGACTTGTGAGGCTTGAAACTTGACATGGAGAATCTTTGAAGCATATGAGGAGGCATGAAGACCATTGGAGATGTTGGAAGTCCATCCTGATCTGAGAATCACCAAACCCTAATTTGGGTTGATTGTCTAGGAGAGAGTTTGTCTGATCAACTCTTGAGGAATCCTTGAGTATGGATGTATGAAATATCTTGAGAAGATGGAGGGCAAATTTTGGGGTATGACAAATACAATCAAAGCTAATGGGGTCAGTCAAGAGGCGATAAGACTACGTCTTTTCCGTTTTTCACTAAGAAATAGAGCCCAAGCTTGGCTCCAGTCTCTACCTGCTAAGTCACTTACCTCTTGGAATGAGTTGAAGAAATTCTTTCTTAGGCAATATTTCCCACCAAGTAAGACATCTATGCTAAGATCCCAAATAAGTGATTTTCGACAAAAAGACAACGAGTCTCTTTTCTACGCTTGGGAAAGATACAAAGAAATGTTGAGGCTTTGTCTACATCATGGCCTATAATAATGGTTAATTATCCATACCTTCTACAGTGGTCTCCAGTATAACACGAGATTAACGATAGACGCCGCCACAGGTGGAGCACTTCTGGATAAATCCTATGCTGCAACCTACGCACTTATAGAAAGTATGAATCAAAACCACTATCAGTGGGGGAGTGAAAGAGGTCAAGTAGAAAAATCTCCTGGAGAGAAAGCACCAACGAAAGGTGGTATGTACGAGATCAGTAGTCTTGACAGCGTCCATGCTAAGGTAGATGTTCTCGCCCAATAGATAGAAAGCTTAACCGCAATACCTCCAACCATCGTTGCTACCATAACTCCAAACTGCGAGATATGAGGAGTACCTGGACACGCTGTTGCTGAATGTCAACTCTTAACAGGAACTCCCATCGACCAAGTGCATTATGCTCAAGGAAACCCTTACTCGAACACATACAACCCAAGATGGAAGAATCATACCAATTTCTCATATAAGAACACTAATGTGTTGTATGCGCCTGCCCAAGCACCCTCTATACCACCTGGATATCAAAAAGCACTTGCAGCCGCTCCTAATATTCCTAGGAAGTCTAACCTCGAACTAATGATAGAGAATTTTATTGCTACACGAGCTCAAACCAACAAGGATTTCCTAAACCAAAATATTCACACTAGTGAGCAAATCAAACAGTTAGTGAATAAAGTAGATGCTCTAGCAACCCATAACAAAATGTTAGAAACCCAGATCTCACAAGTGGCCCAACAACAAGCACCTAGTGTTGCACCTGCTGGTACATTTCCAGGTCAACCTCATCCAAATCTGAAAGGACATGCTCATGCTATTATACAGCAAAGTGAGACTGAATATGATGGACCAACTGATCCCAGACTTAAGAATTCAGCCATGTCCCAAAGCTCTGGAAAAAATAACTGAGAAGGAAAGCGAACACAAAAGGGAAGGAGAAGGTAGGTGATGGAGAGCCAGTAGAAAAAGAAAAACCCTATATGCCTCCGCCACCTTACAAACTACCAATCCCTTATCCTTAAAGGCTCACTCAATCTAGAAGTGTAGGGCAATTCAAGAAATTTGTTGAACTTCTTAAACAACTGAATATCACAATACCATTCATAGAAGCTATCACTCAGATGCCATCGTACGCTAAGTTTCTCAAAGAAATCTAGTCTAACAAGAAAAATATAGAAGATAACGAGACAGTTACACTCACTGCCGAGTGTAGCGCAATCATTCAGAACAAAATGCCTCAGAAGCTAAAGGATCCTAAAATCTTCTTTATACCCTATAATATAGGTAAGTATGTCATAGACAAATCTCTATGCGACTTAGGCGCTAGTACCAGTGTTATGCCCTTGTCTATATCTAAAAAGCTTGATATGGGAGAATTAAGACCGACTAAGATGTCAGTACAACTAGCAGATCATTCTATGAAATACCCCGTAGGAATTCTTGACAACATTCTGGTACGCATAGTCAATTCTATATCCCTACAAATTTCATTGTTATGGACATTAAAGAAGAAAGTGTTACCCCTGTAATACTGGGAAGACCATTTTTAGCAACTGTTGGAGCTATTATAGATGATAAAAGAGGAAAGTTAAATTTTGAAGTTGGAGAAGAGAAAGTCGAATTTATCCTGACACAGTTCCTACAAGCCTTGGCTGTAGATGATATGTGCTATCTTTTAGATGTCATAAACGAATGTGTCAAAGAGATGTATTCAGGAGGAGAACCCCATTCCGAAACTATGAAGATGCCCCTGATTTTTTGAAGATGATATTTGGTGTCCCGAATATCGAGATGACAGTTTAAGTGAATGTTTAGCACTTACACCAAATCATATGCCTTGTCCGAAGAAACCCAGTTTGGAGCTTAAAGTTTTACCCAAAACCCTAAGATATAAATTCCTAGATCTCGAACTTAAAAGACCAGTGATAGTCAACACAGACTTGGGACAAATTGAGACTGAAAAACTATTGCATGTTTTAAGAAAATACCCATTTTCTTTAGGATATAACATTGCTGATCTAAAAGGAATAATTCCTTCCATCCGCATGCATCGTATCATGCTGGAAGACGACTACAAATATTCTAGAGAACATCAGAGAAGAATTAACCCGATCATGATCACTGTAGTAAAGGATGAAGTAACCAAACTTCTAAATGCATGAATCATCTATCCAATCTCTAATAGTCAATGGGTTAGTCTGGTCCACTGCATACCCAAGAAGGGAGGAATCACAAGCACGATGAACAAAGCTGGATAAAATATAGCAAAAAGAGTCGTGAGTGGAGCCAAAATGTGTATTGACTATAGAAAGATAAACAAAGCAAATCAAAAAGACCATTTCCCTCTACCCTTCATTGACCAAATGCTCGAGCGATTGGCTAAGCATTCCTACTACTGTTATTTGGACGATTATTCAAGATTCTTTCAAATTCCTATCCACCCTAATGACCAAGAAAAGACAACATTTACGTGTCCTTATGGTATGTTTGCTTATCGACGAATGTCGTTCGGACTATGTAATGCGCCTGCAACATTCCAAAGATGTATGATGTCCATCTTTGCCGATTTTAGAAATGATATCATGGAAGTCTTTATGGATGACATCTCTATATGCAGGAAAAGTTTTGAAGGATGCTTGTCAAACTTGGAAAACGTATTGGAGAGATGCGTAGAAGTAAACCTAGTATTGAACTGGGAGAAATGCCATTTTATGGTTGTAAGTTCCAAATTATATGGATTGGCTATATTTTAATAAAACAAATAATAGCAGCAGCAATGATTTGTACAGTAGGATTCTCAACATATAATCCTATCTAGAGTGCCTTAACATGTTGTATTGAAGAGTTTCAACATATGGAACAACATGTCGTATGAGATGTCGAGACATTAGACATCAGGACATCACACTACAAAAACTATTAAGGTTGTTGCAGTTCTATTTTAATTAGTGCAGAATATTCTGCATCTTATGTGGCGTGACTTTGAACGCATATGTGGAGGTCCAAGAGCTAAGGAGAAAGATCATCAAGGACCTTGATTGTAGCAGAAGTTATTTGTATTTTTCTTTCTGCAAAAGTTTGTTTTTGTAGAAGTTTGTTACAACTTATGCTGTTATTTTGAAGGCCCAAATCCAGTTGGGTAGTAGGTTATAAATAAGCAGTTGTAACCTTGTTTTAGTAAGCTAACAGGTTTTAGAAAGGTGTAGTCTTTAGGGTTAGCCATGCAAGTGGATCACCCGAATTGTGGGATGGTCACTAATTTTTACCTCGAAGCCTGTAGGAAAGAGGATTGTTTTTACTCACTCAAAAGTTGTGAAGCAACAAGTGTAGTTATGTCCTTGGAAGATGTGAAGCAATTCCAAGTTTGGTTTGTGTCACTGGAGTGACTATTTTAGGTTGTGTTTGAAGTATGGTATCTTCAAACTATTTTAGTTCTGTTTGGAGTGAGGTATCTCCAAGCTGATTGTGTTAGGAGCCAAGCAGTCGATGCAATTGCTGGTGTGATAGTAGTTGATAGACATCACTGAAGTGATTGGAAGTGAGCGGAGGATTCTCATATCTAAGTGTGGTATCTTAGGTAGAAGGGTCATTAGGTAATATGATTAAATGAGGAGTGTAAACAGGGTGGTTTCCCTCCGAATTAATACTGCTGATAGTGAACTTGATTCCTTGCTTAGTATGCCCCCAGATGTAGGTTGGTTAGAACCGAACTGGATTAACAATTCCTTGTGTTCTTTTGGTTCCTGCTTTTAATTGTATGTTCTACCTTGTCTAGTTTATAATCGGATCAGATGTCACGACATCCTGAGTCTGGAACAAGAAAGTTAAATTCAAAGACTTCATGCGGGAGTGAAGAGTTTGGATTGTATTGTTTATCCTCAGCATAGAGATAGGAGTTATCAAAACCTTCACGTGGGAGTGAAGACATTGATAAGATAATCCTTATGTTTATGTATTACCACATGGTTAGGATTTTGGTTGGGTCTAGATTGTTGATTGATGAAGAAGCAAGCAGATTGTAGGGTTGATTTACTTTCAATCCTTATGTGTCATGTAACACCCGTTTTATTTAAATATTATATTATATTAATATTTTTGAACTATCGTTTAACGAATTGTTTTAGCGACGAAAATAATTATATTAATATCTATTAATATATTTGGCGACGTTCCGTTCGGTTCGGTAAAATATTATTCGGACCGATATTTAATTCCCCGGTATTTTATTAATAAATTGAGTTAAAAATATGATTAGATGATATATTTAGTATATTAAGAATAGAAGAGGGGTATATGAGCAATTTACCAAAGTTTGGCTAGTAAAAACATATTACATATAAAATCATTTCCTCCACCCATTTTCCTAACACAACACCAAAACACAAGTTTAGAAGTTTGGAGAAAAGCTAGGGTTTTGGTTGAGAAAGAAGAAGAGAGCAAGAAGAAGAACAAGGCTTGGTTGCTTGGTTGAGGAATCATCAAGAACACTCAAAGCTTTCTAGGTAAGAGGTTTGATTTCTATCTCATATAGTTAGGGTTTGTTAGTGATAGTTTAGATTGGGGAAAAATTGATAGTTGGTTTATAGGGTTTTGTTGAGTGATTGTTGAAATGTTTAGAAGAGTTGGATTTGTTGTAGATATTATGGGTGTTGTTATTAGTGTTGTAGTGTTTGGATTATAGAATGAAAATAGAAATGAAAATAGGAATGAAAATAGAAAAGAAAAACTTAGCAGAAAAACTAAAAAAACAGAAAAACAATGGAAACTGTAAAACAGCAAAAACGCAGGGTAAAATGAAAAACAAAGAATGGAATGGAAGTAGGAGGGGGAGGCGCCCACCTCCACTAGTGGGACGACCCTATGAGGCACCCGCCTCCATTTGGTTAAAGGCAATGGGGACGTGCGTCCCAGGCAAGGAGAAGAGAAACGCAAATTTTCTCTGTTTTCCAGTTTCTATAAATTGGTTTTCTGTTTCTGTCAAATAAGCTACCTGCATAATTTACTTGTAAATACATTCTGTTTTTCACAAAAAGTCCAATTCCACCTAGTAATATTTGGTCTCCATAAAATATAATTAGGGGATAAGATATTCGATTAAATTTAGAACCCGATTATGTTTCGATTTCGGTAAATTCGACGACGGAGCAAGTTGCTCTGAATTCAACGAAAATTGACGTGCTAGCTAAGTTTTACGTGTAGAACGTAGTGGTGAAGTTAGTTTTTCGAAATTGTGAGTTTTTACGGAACGACCCGAAATAGGCTAATTTACGGTAAATTGACCCGGATTGTGTTTTAGTCAATTTAAGACATATATGAACTATCCGATTTTGAAATTGATGTTTATAAATTATGTCGGTAATCAAGAATGGCTTTCGCGACGGTTATTGGTGTTTTTAGCTATTTTTCCATTTTTGGAATTAATGGATTAATTGATAATGATATTTGCGACGATGTATTTAATTATGCATACTTGTTGTTTATGCGATGCGATGACATGTTTATTTGATATGAATAAATATGGCGATGTGGACTTTATGTCAATTGTGATGAGCGATGATGATGTGTTGATTGTGTGGTCTTTATTTATTGAGTCACATACATTGCATAAGCGACGAGGGCTTTTATGCCAAGCGACGATGGCTTTTACGCCAAGCGACGATGGGCTTTATGCCAAGTGTTCCTATTTATGGACAAAGCGACGGGTACCACATGCATAACATAGTCGTGTCTCATGGAGTCGGTTATGTTTATGTTCGAGTTGTTTATCATTGAGTCTTTAATTGATGAATGATGATTGAATTGCGACGGTACATGATGTTTTGTGTTGATGTGAATATAATGATTATGTGATGGAGTTAAAGTGCTAATTTATACACTAATGCTAATTTGAAGTATGTAAACTTTTAATGCGTGTCGGCATACTTTATTTAACTTATATCAATTGTATTTCCAAAAACTATCCATATATGCTATCATGCTTTTAATTATATGTTTTGGAGTATCTCACCCCTTTGCTTGTTTTGTCGTTGCCTATATATTGGTAACGTGCAGGTGACCCCCGAGGATGAGGAGGATTAGCTCGAGTCACTTTATTTTGTGTTGTTCTGCTCTGGTCGTAGTAACACTCGGGATTTGGGCGACGCCATTATTTTGATAGGATAGTTTGTGTATACTATCTTATTATGTTATAACCTTATGTATTAATGACAACATGATGTTATGTATATTTTGCAAACATATCCGCTATGCTGTGAATATTCATATGTATATATGATGAATTATGTATGAATCGGTATATCCGACTTTTGATGTGCATTGTAATGCTAATTGTTGGAAAAGCGAAGATGTGATGCCTCAATTTTATTTAATGAAATTTTGAAACTCTGATTTTATTATATAATTACACGGGGTAGAATTGGGGTGTTACATGTCATGCTTACAATCAAATTATGGAGTAAGCATGGTGTACATTTTGTTGAAGTATGGCTATATTCTGCTGCATAGCCTCTTATGCAACCCCTATAGTGAAGGAAGAACTCTAGGGCTATTTTTATTCAACAAAATATATGGAAGATTATTACAGCTATAGTAAAAGTGTCAAAGATGCTTGATATCTTTCTCAAGTCCACTCATAAAGGCATGGATTATTAAAGTTGGTGGGGATCAATTGACCAATGATACTCATATCCATCTGCAAAGTGTTTACCTTGAAGACCTTCATGGATGATGTGTTCTCAAAAGATGCAACAGATGTTCTACTGGCTATTAGAACATTAGTACTGGTATGCAGCTACCAGTTGAAGAATAAATGTTCTGGTTCTAAACTAATGTAGTGTGAGTACATATGTTTGGAACCTACTCCTGATCTGGAAGAGGAGACATCTGCTTATCAGTTGATTATGAAACGATCAATAGGTCTTTATACTCCAAATGTCAGCTTATTTCTGACCTAAGCTTATAGAAGTATTAAAGTAAAGCTCAATGCATGGAAGAAGACTCATAATGGTATACACTTCAGTTCCTTTATGCATAATCAAAGTGAGCTTATTTCTGGTATTTTCTTCTGATTAAAGGAACCAGATATATGGAATTTTATTCATAACCAAAAAACAGACTTGGAGTTGAATACTTTGTCTCAATCACAGTGAAATATGGTCATGAATGTATACTACCCTAGTTATTATCCAGAAATGGTAGTGTCAATAAGAATCAAGGAAGTCAGATTGCTATGAAGAATCTGACTATTTTAATATCATGCCATAAGTAAGTCTGCTCCAGAAACTTACTTGAGGGAATCTCCTCTATAGGTATAGACTATGGCTTCCATCATCTCAAAATCAGAATGAAAGTCTAAAGAAAAGTTAATTGAGATACGGCCTATACTATTCCTTGATATGTCTGGATGTAAAGTTGCTAAGTCACTATGCTCTTTTGTCAACCCTCCAAGTGTTATGAATAAGATGTTAACCAATAACCATAATGGATGATGTCGTATCAAATGTTAAAATATCACCTCATTGTCTTAAGTTATTGAAAGTTATTTATTGCCAAGAAAATGCAAGAGTGGAGAGGAAATCAGTCAGAATGATCTAGTGTGAGTAGTTAATTTTACCTGACTAACTGGTAAGTACTTTGACGGGAGACTAAGTACTCATTAGATGTGTAGCCTGAATTCAGAATTCATATACTCTGTCGGGAGCTGAGTATTTGTATGAAGCATTCATGGTCTATTGTGAACTGATCATCAACATTAAAGTTCAATGTTATCTTCACAAGTTTAGGAAGTGTGGCAATGTTGTCTGGTGATTTAAAGAGTTGATTGAACCCTAGGAAAAAACATATAGATGCTGTTAAATATCTTGATGGGAGATGGATATTAACAATAACTATGTGGAAATCTAAATCATGAAGAGAAGAAGTATGTGATGTGTAGAAGAGAATGTTCTACATAAAGATATAACATCACAACCATTGAAGACACCAGAGAGATAAGGTTTTGACTTATCTATTGAAGACAAATTTATGGTTATACACATAAGGTTTCCTCTATTACAAGTTATAGAGTGTGGCAATCTGAATCTTGTGTAGCAAGCAAACCAAGGATTCCAAATTTGGAAACTGTGGCAAATTCCAAATAAATAATTCTTCAAAGACAAACATCAAAGATGTCCTTAATTTGTATATCTCAAGGGTAGTAAACCTTATGGAGATCATCAAAGACAATGTAATTTTGCTTCTAATCGTATGGACAGTCTTTCAAAGACTAATCTTTTCAAGCCAGAAGAACAATGTCAAAGAAGAAGTCAGGACATAACTCAAAACATGTTTTATCCTTGAAGATCAACAGGGATAGTTCCTAAAATTCTCATCCAAAACATGTATTGATGGTGTGTGAAGCAACTCGTTTTTCAAAAATCATTTAAGTTTTCAAAAAAAAAACAATGAAATCGCCACCTAATTTTATTTGTTCTAAAAAAGAACAGGAAAATGTAGATAAAACCCACGACATCAGATAAGGCGGTCAACAAGACCAAAAGATATGGATTCGGGAGTCGGTTACACAAGAGGAAGGTATTAGCACCTCTTACGTCCATCGTACTCGATGGGACCCATTTAGTTCGAAGTGTGTTTGTGTGTGTAATCGCTAATTTCTAAGTTATGAATAAAAAAAGAAAAGGGGTTTGTTTATTATTATTTTGAGTTTGACACGGTTTTGAAACCGCGTGCCTACGTATTCCCTCGTGCAATGGGAAAATCAAAACTCCGTAGTTCTTGTTGAAAATGTTTGAATTGGTTGTGTTGATTTTAGAAGAAATATTTTTGATGACCGCATATGAGCGGAAAAAAAGAATTTGAATGGGTTGAATTGATTTTAATTGTAGATGACAAGTACCAAAACGTTAGGCTATCATCTAACGATTCGAATACTCGAAATTGGTGAGTGAGCTCGACCAATCATCTCTCATCCAAAATCTTTATTAAGAAAAGGGTGAGGTGAAACAAAGTTCACATTTATTAAGTGTATGGAATAAAAGTATTTAAGTCATTAGGCTATCATCTAATGGCCCAAATACTTTAAATTTAATTAATCGTCGGGCTATCATCCAACAATTTAATTAAATGCCATGACACTACATTTTTTGTTTTAGAACATGGGTAGAAGTTTTTAGTTTATTAGGCTATCATCTAACAAACTAGAAACTTCAATTTGTTTAAATTGTTAGGCTAACATCTAACAATTGAAACAAATCCCATCCAAGTGTTCTTTTTTTTTATAGAAAAATTGATTTAAAGAAAACAAATTCTATTAATTATTTTAATTTTAAAGTGTTTTAAGAGTTCGATATCGGACGAAGAGAAGTAATGTTTCGGGTTATGATTAACCAAGTATGTGGACTTGATTAACCTCGTGAGGATAGGTGATCCTATCCCCAACCATGAGACCCTGGTGCATGGATAATTGGTATGTGGACCAATGTTTATTCGGGTTATGATTAATCAAAGCAACGAGGGCTTTGATTAACCTCGTGAGGATGGCCATGCCCATCCCCAACCATGAGACCCTTAGAGAATTTGGTATGGGTAACCAAAAATGAGAGATCGGAGACGTTGTTTCTTTTATATTAATTTGTGAGTGGAGTGTACGATTGCGCAGTAAAACATACAACCGGATAAAATAATAAAACGGATAATAAATAAAATTAACACACAATACAATCGGAATTTAAATAATTATTAGGATGGATTTTTTCTACTTGATAAAAAATCAACTAATAATTTAATCGATAATTTAGCAAATAAAAATTATCATATACTAATTATTATTTAATACATCAAAAATAAAAAATACTTGCATAATAATTAATTTAAAGAAGGAATTTAGAAATGGGCCTATAATTGTAGTCAAATCTGGAGGTGTGAAGAGCAAAGCTGAGCCCAAGCCCAATAGCTTGCTGGATCTTGTATGGAAGCTCCATGGCAATGCAAGGTGGACCATCATTCTGGAGCGTCGGATCTGGATCTTAACAGATCTGATGGCTATGGAGGAGGGTGCAAGGTTGCTACCATGTATGTACCTGCATCGGATGACAAATAGGCCATACAGACGGTGACAAGTGTCACCGTCTGGCTTAACTAAACCAAACAACTCCTAATTATATTTAAACTAAAAAACTAATCTAGCTCTTTTTTTTTATAAATTAAATAAAATAAGACTAATCCTAATTATTCTAAATTAATACTAACTTAAGCCCTTTTACAAAATAAATTAACATAATAAAAAACACTTCAGTTTTTTGTCAAAACACTCTCATCCTCTCAATCTCTCACGATCTCTCATCCTCCCTCTCTCACGATCGTGACCCAGAAACTCGTATCTCTCTCGATCTCACTGTGATTCTCATCTCTCTTGCTTGCGATTCCCAGAAACTGACCCATCTCTCTCTCGATCTCACTGTCGTTCACGATTCACTAGGAACAGTCTCTCATCTCTCTCGAACTCTCCGTTCTCTCTTGCTCGCGATTCACTGAGAACTATCTCATCTCTCTCTCTATCTGTTACTGTTATTGTTGATTTCTCAATATTTGTGACGGCGGTGATGTTTATGCGAAAATGAAAGAATCCGGGAGAGAAGGAGAAGGATGGCGACACAGAGTTCGCAACCTCCACCTCTCTCTTCAAAAACGGGTATTACCTTACAAATCACTTCTTCTTTTTCGATTTTTCTGAAGGGACTCTGTGGGAAAATGATGATTTTTTGCTGTTTGGGGGTTATGAATCGTAGTTCAGTTTTGGTTTTTTGGGTTTCTTGAATGTTGCTCTGTTTAGGGTTTCTGTTAGTGGCTGCCCTTGCTTTCTGTGCCTTGAATGCTTTTATAGTGTCTGCACTAGGGTTTGGCTGGACTTTGGTTGTTCTGATTTTATAGGAATGAGGCCTTACGAAAATGCTTGTTGGGCTTCCAATATTTGCATTGGGCTGATGATTCGACTATGTTAATTTTGATGTATTGGTGATGTTTTTGATTATGTTAAATTTGTTGATCTTTGTTTGTGGTAAAACTCTGACCAAAATGGTACCTGCCATTGCTGCCCTGTATTGATGTTTTGTACTATGATGTTATGCTGAGTTATATTTTTGCTTTTTCCCTTTTTACACCTCCTACTGTGAACCAATGTAATATGGTGAACTGACTTTGAGATTTGTTTTCCTTTTGATCGCAAAAAATGTTGCGTATAGCAAGAGTCCCCACCGACTTTTCTTTTATCCAATTAAGGGAAGGTGAAAAGAACAGGAAAAGACCTTCGTTAGATTCTGAGTAAGGGAGAAGGTTATGAAAAGGGAAGGTATTAGCACCCTTTTCCATCTGTAGTTATGTACGGGCTCTTAGTTGCTTTTAGCTCATCTTTAAAAATTGTTTTCTATGTGTTTGACAAAAATGTTTTGAAAAGGAATTTCGCTTTGACTTTGTAATGATTCATGTAGGAATGTATACAAAGTGTTCAGAAATGTTTTGTTTTGAAAAGAGATTGAACTTTGACAAAAGTGTGAGGTGTGAAAAGTATTTTGTTTGAGCAAGCAATTGAAAGTCTTATTACCTACTCAGAATGGTCGTTTTCGTGTTGTTTTACGTTCCTTTAGAATAGTGCTATCCATACCATTAGTTGATAGGTAACCCTATTCGTTGGATGTAAGAGGGACATTCGAAGGGACATCGGATGGTCATAGAAGGCAACTTGTAGGAAGTATCCTAGCACATTCGAAGGGACGATCATCACTTCTCGTAGGCAACAATCGAGGGATGAGATCATGTATTCGGAGGCGACATCGTGGATCTATTATCTTTGTATCGAAGGGACTATGATGATATATTTGTAGGCAACGGTGCTAGGATACCTCTACGTTCGAGGGACTTGACCATTTAATCGAAAGGCAACGAGAGAGAATTACCCTAAGGGGTGCATGTGTGGAAAGAGTATGTCGAATTCAGATATGTTATCTTGCAATTAGAAGTGATCTATGTTGTTTTTATCTTGCCATACACGCCTAGTTACTAGCAGTTTATAGGGTGCGAAAAATAAATTGCGGAAAGTAAAGTGCGAAAAATAAAGTCCTACGCTATTACATGGCTTTGGGGCGGTTACATAATAGGAGTGCGGAAAGTAAAAGTCCTAATTAAACTATTACATCTCATGACCAGTTACATAATATTGAAATGAAAAGCGAGAAAAATTGTCCGAAACATTACAACCTGTGAACAGATACATAATCGGAAAATATAAGAAACTCGCATAAGAGAAAAAATGTTAGTAAAAATAAGGTTTTTGAATGAGGAAAAAGATTTTTGGTTAGTCATGCTGATTAGATGATATAGAAATTTTTTGGGAATTTTCTGGATCGTTTTTGATAATTAAAAGCAATTAAAAGTCAAATTAATGGTTAATTAGTAATTAATTAAAATATGCATGCAAAAATATTAATTTTAATGTCAAAAATTAAATAAGTATTTTTCTGATTAAAATAAAAAAGGAAAATATTTTTGGTGATTTTTAAATGCATGATAAAATTGTTTGAAGATTAATTAAATTGAATGGAAAATATTAAAAGAAAAATAAGAAAAGTGTTAGTTATGAAAAGCTGTAAAAAAAAAGTGTCACTGTCAGGGATCGAACTCATGCCTTCCTCTCACATACGCTGCCTTTTGTGAGCTAGCTTTGTACGTGTTAGAAATATGAAACAAAAACGTTTTAAATGAAAATAATTTCTGATTGCCAGATCACGCGCGAAGATCTTCGTCTTCTTCGTTTGAATTTTCAAACAGATAGCGTCGGTCTGGTTCGACGCTAAGGCCCCTGAAAATTTCTAAAATCACACACAAGTAATATAAGTGCATTATGAATACATGGATCGATTCGTTTTGATCCACTGATCATGCTGGTGGTCTTAGTTTTGTCCAATTTTACGTATTTCAGGAAGCCCCAATTTGAGCAGATGAACCCTAATCATGGTGGATTTCGATTCAGGTCTCTAAACTCCAATTAAACTATGCAGAAAGTTTCAAAACTCCATTCTAAACACAAACAAAGCATCAAAACACGTTAAATATGCATGAAAATTAAAAATCGAAATTGAGTTTGAAAGTGCAAACCAAAATCTGGAATTCGTGATTCTGGATGTTTGGGTGGCTTGTGAGTATCTGGATCGATTCAGGAGACCTCCAGGGATGCAATGGAATGCTTAGAATCGATTGAAACAACCTGGAACTAGGGCTGCAAGTTGCTTGAGAGACATGGGTTTTTTGAGTTTGATTAGGGTTCTTAGAGGCAATTTTTCTGTTCTTTGTTCATGTGTATGCTTCAAGTATATATAATAGATGGATTTTGGTCAGAAATCAAGAGAAAATAATGAATCAATCAATGGAAAAATATTTGATTTGGTATAAAACCAAATCTTGCCTTTTTGATCCAATTTTCATCAATTCTCTTGCCAATCAATGCCAATTTCGAATTTTCCAGCTTTGAAGGTTTGCTTGGACCTCAAGAATGAGAGAAAAATCCAATTTGCATTTAATTTTGATTTTCTACCTTTTATTTTAATTTAATTGGCTTTTAAATGATTAAAATCCAAATTAAATAGAAAAATAAAGATAAAATTCGTGGCCTTGGGCTTGGAGGTTCCAAATTAGCTGAGGAACAAGTTTGAATCAAGAAAAGTTAGGCCCATTCGCAAAATTTTGGATTTTGACAAGTATTTCTCTTTGTGCACCTCTTCAAAAATGCCCAACTTGTGCAAGGTATATCTTGCTCAATTTTTATCATTTTTGGGTGTTCTTCGACTTTTTAGAAAGACATAGATGTCCTCTAAACAACCTATTTGGTTTCACCTCAATTGGAGTTTCCATGCTCAATAACACTTATTTACAAAAAGTCGACTTTTTGATGACATTGAAAAGGACCTATAATGTTTTGATCCATACCTTCCAAATGAAGCATTTTCTGACCATGCTTGTGAGACATGAAGTTGTAGAGAATTGAATTTTCTTCAAAATGAGAGGTGGTGGAAAAATTTCAGATAAAGTATGAGAAAGTTATGCTCAGTCAAAGTTTAGTTGACTTTTCACTAGAAAACCCTAATTTGGAAAGTTTGACTTTTGATCAAATCTTGAGTTTTATTGATGAATCATGATCAAGCCTTGATCAAATGATGAATGTCACTTCAAAATATGGATGTTGACCAAAAATCATGAAGTTTAACTGTATGTTGACCACAATTGACTTTCTGTCCAATACAATTGATTTTCAACCATCTGAGCAATTGTCTGAGGAAACTTGACTTGTAAGGCTTGAAGCTTGACATGGAGATTCTTTGAAGCACATGAGGAGGCATTATGACCATAGGAGATGTTGGAAGTCCATCCTGATCTGAGAATTGCCAAACCCTAGTTTGGGTTGATTGTCTAGGAGAGGGTTTGTCTGGTCAACCCTTGTGAAATCCTTGAGTATGGATGTATGAAATGTCTTGAGAAGTAGGAGGGCAATTTTTGGGGTATGACAACCAAGAATTAAACTTCTTTAGGATTTGTAGTAGCGATTTCGTAGACAATGATTTGTTATGAGGCTTGTTGTTGAACATGATCCAAACCCGACCTTGATTCCCTGATTCCTGCTAGAGTTCCCTAATGATGAGATTAGGAAAATTGTGTAATGCCTTGTATTTTCACTGCTGCCCGTTACTTGCTAACCATTTTTCTTTCTTGTTTCATGAATTGCAACGATGGTGTGGATGGATGGTAGAGGAGAACCTTGGACGAGAAGGCAAGGCTTGAAGATGGAGCAAGAAGGCTTGGAGGAAAGGAAAACAACGAGGATTTCCGTTAGAAAATATAGGATTAGGACATAGAACATGTAATATTTGCTTGTATGTTTGAACTTAAGGCCAAATAGCTTGTATGCTTAGAACTCTTGGCCAATATGTACTTGTGTTTGTAATCTTGAACAAATAATTCAAAACTTGGAAGTTTCTTGAAGTGAATTTGAATGGCAATTTGTATTATGCGAATAAATGAGTTTGAACACAATAATCTTGCCAACTTTAATTGAATGTTGAGTTTGGAATTTTGATTCTACTTTGTAAATGGGCATTCTTTGAATGTCGTCTTAGAATTGAATGAAACTTTGAACCTCGAACGACACAATTGGAAAAGATGAATTTCGAATATTGAATGTATTTGCTTGAAATTTGGCTCTTTGAATTGAGACTTGTTTCTTATGGTTGGCCAAAAAATTCCTTGAAAGCCCTTGATGGAGAAATCATGTTATAGATATAACTAGGCCATAGGACATAAAACATGGGATAATATATATTCGGGAAAAACGTCATAGAACATGAACTCTCCTTGCATATTCATGAAGTAAATCCATGTAAGTTGATGAATTATTCATGCTATTTGAAGCTTACGGGTGAGAACGAAAACTTGAATATTTGTGAAAATAGTATCTCGAAAACATTTTCAATTTCCTCAATCCTCTTTCAAACTCAATAATGCATTGAATATGAATTATAAAAGCTGATAATCTTGTAACCCAAAACCTTGAAATCCAAGCTATCTTGCAATTAAAATAACCCCATTTGAATGATAGACGCCATCTTAATTTAAAACTCAATCCTTCAAGAAAGTTTTCAAAGAAAATTGTAACCCATGTGAGCAATTCTTCGACTTCACCTTCTAAACCTTTTGATGAGCAAAAAACCACTTGTGGAAGGAGATAAAATTCAACGTGACCTCTAAGACAGAAACCCACACATAAGATCCGATGGATAGGAGAAAATAAGATTTATTGCTAAAACCTTGTCATTCTCAACTTTCCTGGGTTGATTGAAAACAACAAACATCTTCCATATCTTGTAAAATAATTACCTCAAGCCAGTCCAAACCTAAAACCCTAGAATCAATGACATCAATGCATGCATGTGCAATAGTGGGTACTTTCCAAACACAAAATGATGCGAGTTTGAATTTTGATCACCCTAGATGCAAGTAATGATGCAGATGTGATGAGCGAATGAATGTCTAAAGAGAGTGGCCCAATGGAAACATATGCAAATGAATGCAAACCCTAAACCAGGTAAAATTGGTATAGGAGGGCAAATTTTGGGGTGCAACAGTGTGTATCACTTGTTCTGACTTAGTGCATATTTCAACCAATGCACAAACTCACCTGAAGCAGTTCTTATTGAAATAACATCTCTTGATCAAGTATTAAGAGTCATTTTCTTTTAAATTTCTCTTGTGTCCTTGGTTGTGTCTCTCTTATCCTCCGTTTGTATATGAGTAAAATTAGTGTCTATGTAGGCTATGTCTGTCAACTTGTGAAAAACATAGGGAAAAGGGTAGTGTTCAGACATTGTTAAGTCTGAGGTCTTTTCTTTGCAGTTGTTTTTGAAAAGATGCTAATTCAGTTTTTTTTCTACCTTGAGTCTTATTTTGAGTCTTGAACATAAAGTGTGTCTTGTGTTCTAAATTATCCAATATATAGATCTAGTTTTCTATGTCTATAAATGGATAGTCCAACTATTTGTATTATTTAATGGAGTCTCCTCTGATGTCTAAAAGTGGAAGTTGTATCAGTGTGTGTCATAGGTAGTTCTAATGTTGAGGGGGGAGTATTTCACATTTCCTTCCTCATACTGTATGAATGTCCCAAAGAATGTTGGAACATAAAAATTAAATAAATTGAAGAAAGTCTTATCATAAACACAACATTACACTATAAAAGGATGTTAGAGTAAATAAATTCTGACTATGACTTGATTGTACAAGTAAGAGTATCATAAAACCATAATATTATTCAAGCACTCAAAAGAATCTGGTAAAAATCACAAGATACGATATCTCAAAAAGAAGAAATTTGGATGGGTGAAAGAAGAGGTGGCAATCACATGCCCCTGTATGATGTACAACAGATGTTGGAACTAACCCCATCAGAAGGAATCTGGCAGAAATCAATAAAGTCATAGTTAGTTTGGACAATACATGTTTGTCTCTAGAACAGTCCTTCAAAAAAAACTTGACCACGTGTTGCACCCCAAAATTTACCCTCTTTATTTAGGCTTATGTTTCATCATAAACATCATAGTGCATTGCATTCATACATTGTGATAGGATCAAAGTTCTTTGGGTTCTCAAGTCCTCTACAGGCTATGGAGGTTGATTGTGTTTGCGTTTTTTTCTAAGAGAGTCTCATGCTCTCACGTGTTTGGATCTTTCAATTCACAATGATGTATTATATCTCAAGACATCTCATTCATCTCACTGATTCCTTAAGAGTTGAAGTTTTGCAAAGGATTGATGAGGAATTCATATGTGGCATTCATCTGATGAAATTAGGGTTTTGGCTCGTTGTGAAGTTTAGAGTTTTGCTAAGTCTATTTCTTGAAGTATCATCTTCCTATTATCATTTGAGTTATCATGGTTCAAATAATTGCTCAATACATTAACAAGATTTGAGGTTTTGAAGCTTGATTGGCTATCTCCTAACACAAGGTGCAAAATTAGGGTTTTGGATATAATCAGGATGTCTTCAAATTTTCACTCAAAATTGATTTCATATGTTTCTATATGTTGTTGGGCATCCATGGTTGAAATATTCAGGTTCAATTTTGATTGGAAGCAAGTCAATTGATCAAAAGGGGCAAAATGGTCATTTTGGTTAAAATCAGTCAAAGTCAGAAGTTGGCCAAGTGAACGTTTGGTCAACCATTAATTCAAATATCCTATTTTTCATATTTCATGGTTAAATTCATCATTGAATCAAGGAAATTGAAGAAATTAGGGTTAACTTGTTCTTTGAGTTATTGAAATGTCATAAATTTCTCAATTTTTATCTAATGGTTGCATACCATACATTTTTGGAAAGATTGGAAAAAATGCTACAAATTTGTAAATGTCTAAAATTTCTCAAAAATGCACCATTTGAGAGATATTTGAGTTAGAAGTTCCATGCACAAAACATGCAAGCTTGCCTTCTCTTGGTCATCCTGCACGCGTACTTTTGAAAAATACATGGTGTGCATAGTGTAAGAGCTTGTACCTTTTGATTTAAGTCCAATCTTGAAAATGTGCTCGTGCATTTTAAAGAAGAGGTGGAAATCATATGCCCCTGCATGATGTACAACAACTGTTGGAACTAACCTCATCATAAAGAATCTGGCAGAAATAAATAAAGTCAGAGTTAGTTTGGATAATACATGTTTGTCTCTAGCACAGTCCTTCAACAAAAGCTTGACCACAGACTTCAAACGTTCTTATATATAAAGGACTCCCCTACCTTTACTCTCAAGAAAATCATTATTTCTTCAACATCATGAAATTTGTTCGAATCTGGGGTTGTTGTGCCTGGCTATGGTATTATGAAGGCTTTCATTGTCAAATTTTGGCTAAAATGGGGAGGAAACTGTATTGCAAATGCACTGCAAGAGTGTCACTACAGCTGTAATTTCTGATCTCCTCACTGCTACAGAGAAAGATACATGTCCATAAAAGATACCTATAAAAATATCTTGTGACATGTGTTCTGAGTTTTGTTCCTCATCATTGATTGAGGAAACACAGTTGTGACATGTGTTCTGAGTTACCTGAAGACAATCTCTCATGTTACTCAGGAGGTATTTTAACTGCTAATCTAGCACCGAGTCTCATCCTCCATGTGACAATTAGCTAAACGGAGAAAAGAAGATGTCAAGTTGGATGTCCAAACATCCCAAGAAACTCAAGACTTGAAGCTATAAGCAGAAGACCAGATTTTAATTGTAAATTGTTATTTGTAAAATTGTTTCTGCTACTTTAAACTGCTTGTATTTGTAATTATTTGTTTTAGCTAAAATTTGCCAAAGGGGAAGTTTGTAATTTCCAAATTATATTGATTGGATAAATTTTAATGTAACAAATAATAGCAGCAACAATGATTTGTACAGTAGGATTCTCAACATATAATACTATCTAGAGTGCCTTAACATGTTGTGTTGAAGATTTTCAACATCTAGAACAACCTGTCGTATAAGATGTCGAGACATCAGACGTCAAGACATCAAGCTACAGAAACGGTTAAGGTTTTTACAGTTCTGTTTTAATTAGTGCAGAATATTCTGGGAATATTATGCATCTTATGTGGCATGACTTTGAAGGCATATGTCGAGGTCCAAGAGCTACAGAGAAAGATCAGCAAGGACCTTGAATGTAGAAGTTATCTGCATTTTTGTTTCTGCAAAAGTTTCTTTTTGCAGAAGTTTATTATAGCTTATGCTGTTATTTTGAAGGTCCAAATCCAGTTGGGTAATAGGTTATAAATAAGTAGTTGTAACCTAGTTTTAGTAAGCTAGCCGGTTTTAGAAAGATGTAGTCTTTAGGGTTATCCATGTAAGTGAACCACCCGGATTGTGGGATGGTCATTGATTTTTACCTCGAAGCCTGTAGGAAAAAGGATTGTTTTTACTCACTCAAAAGTTGTGAAGCAATGGCTGTAGTTATGTCCATGGAAGAAGATGTGAAGCAATTCCAAGTTTGGTTTGTGTCACTTGAGTGACTAGTTTAGATTGTGTTTGAAATGTGGTATCTTCAAATTATTTTAGTTGTGTTTGGAGTGAGGTATCTCCAAGATGATTGTGTTAGGAGCCAAGCAGTCGATTCAGTTGCTGGTGTGATAGTAGCTGATAGACATCACTGAGGTGATTGGAAGTGAGTAGAGGATTCTCATATCTAAGTTCGGTATCTTAGGTAGAAGGGTCATTGTGTAGTCTGATTAAGTTGGGAGTGTAAATAGGGTGGTTTTCCTCCGAATTAATACTGGCTTGGTATTCCCCCAGATGTAGGTTGGTTAGAACCGAACTGGGTTAACAATTCCTTGTGTTCTTTTGTTTCCTACTTTTAATTGTATGTTCTACCTTGTCTGTTTTATAATGTCGGATCAGATGTCACGACATCCTGAGTCTGACCCTAACCAGAATTTCAATGGTAAAATAAGGAATTGTACTTGGACACATAGTGTCTAAAAAGGGGATCGAAGTAGACAAAGCTAAGATTGAAGTAATAGAAAACCTCTAACCCCCAAAGACCATAAGAGAAATACGAAGTTTCTTAGGCCACACCGGTTTTTACAAACGTTTCATAAAAGATTTCTCGAAGATTTCTAAACCGCTCACCAACCTCTTAATGAAAGAAGTCGAATTCATCTTTGGTGATGACTGCCTAAAGGCATTTGAACGGTTAAAAGCAGTTCTCATATCTGCACCTATCATTCAACCACCTGATTGGAGTCTACCATTCGAGATAATGTGCGATGCAAGCGATTATGCAGTAGGTGCAGTCCTAGGACAAAGAAGAGACAAAAGCTCCATGCAATATACTATGCAAGTAGGACTTTAGATTCTGCACAGATAAATTACGCCTCCATATAAAAGGAAATCTTAGTCGTCGTTTTTTCATTAGATAAATTTCATTCCTATCTAGGAGGAGCAAAGATAATTATCCACACTGATCACGCAGCCATTAGATACCTATTAGCTAAGCAGGATGCCAAACCAAGATTATTAAATCTTACTCTTACAAGAATTTTATTTGGAAATCAAAGATAAACCAGGTTCCGAAAACCTGGTAGCTGGCCATCTGTCTAGGCTAGAAAATCTTAAAACTGAAGAGACACCTATCAATGACTATTTTCCATATGAACACCTAGTAGCCTAGATAGAATCCAAAAAACCAACTAGAGAATGCCCTGAATTTTGCAACAATAACGAGACAACTGAAGTAGTGGAAGTTGTATCTACTCAAATCTCACTGCCTTGGTATGCTGACTATGGCAACTACTTAGAAACGAGAGTTCTTCCACCCGATCTAACTTATCAACAAAAGAAGAAATTTTTCCATGATCTAAAACACTATTATTGGGACGAGCCTTTACTATTCAAGCGAGGTCCCGATGGTATCTTTCGTCGATGCGTTTCAGAGAGAGAAATAGAGAACATAATTTCTCATTGTCATGAATCCCTTTATGGTGTCCATGCTTGCACTTCAAAGACCTATGCGAAAATTCTACAAGGCCTTTGTTGGCCTAGTATATGGAAAGATATCTGTGCTGCAATAATAAAATGCAACCGGTGTCAACGCATTGGTAACATATCTAGGCGCGATGAGATGCCTCAAAAAGGTATCCTAGAAGTAGAAATCTTTGACGTGTGGGGAATTGACTTTATGGGACCTTTCGCATCTTCTTTTGGCAACAATTACATACTAGTTGTAGTAGATTACATATCTAAATGGATAGAGGCAATAGTCTCTACAACAAATGATGCACAAGTAGTGATTAAGCTATTCAAAAACATAATTCATCTGAGATTCGGTGTGCTGAGACTAGTCATCAGTGACGGTGGCTCTCATTTCATTTCCAGAATTTTCGATAAACTCTTAGCGAAGTATGGAGTCTGACATCGCGTAGCAACACCTTACCACCCACAAACAAGCGGGAAAGTGGAAGTCTCTAACAGAGAGATTAAGCAAATACTTGAGAAAAATGTTTCCACATCTAGGAAATATTGGTCGTCTAAGCTACATGAAGCATTATGGGCATATAGAACAGCGTACAAGACACCCATCGGAACTACACCTTTCAAACTAATCTATGGAAAATCATGCCATCTACGAGTAGAACTCGAACATAAAGCCTATTGGGCCATAAAAACTCTGAATCTAAGTTACAAAGCTACTGGAGAAAAGAGAATTCTAGACATCCATGAATTGGAAGAGCTTAGGATAGATGCATACGAGAATGCCAAAATCTACAAGGAACGAACTAAGAAATGGCACGACATACGCATCTCTAGGAAAGAATTCAATGAGGGTGATGTAGTAATCCTATTTAACTCCAGACTTAAATTATTTCCAGGAAAACTTCATTCTAGATGGTCATGACCTTTGAAGTTATTAAAGTACTCCCAAGTGGCGCTGTTGAAATTAAAGGAAAAGTCAGTGACCCGTTTATTGTGAACGGGCAACGTTTGAAGCACTACCATTGTATCGAAAATAGAGACTACTCATCTAGCCTGAGATTTATACAACTGCCGGCTGAGTCACCAAAATAGTTTTTCGATTTTCAAAATAGGTCGAGCTTCCGACATTAAACAAAGTGCTTTGTGGGAGGAAACCCACCTGTTTTATTAAAAATTCTATTTATTAAAAGTTTTTAATTTATTTTCATTTTTTTTTAATAAAAAAAAATCGGTTCTTTTCTATTTTTAGGCATTAGGACGATGCTGATTTAAAACTATTTTGATTACTTACCGGATTCACATTTCTTCTTCTTCACTAATTTTCGCTATGGATTTTTCTGAAACTATACTTGTTGCCTTCGTGAGTGATGCGTAGAAAAGGTGTTATGAGATGCTTGTTCAGAGAGAGATATATACCACCATTTTTGTGCATGATCCCACATTGTCCGCATTGGGCATCAGGGAGAGTGTCCGCTATATGTTTAACCAGATTGGTTGGGATTACTTTATTCATCATCAGTAGCCTACCTACCGCAACCTGAAGCTGGATTTCCTCAGTTCCTTGCACTATAACCATGATATTGGTTTAGGATTGGTCAGAGGGTTGGTTTCATTCAGATTGTTTGGTTTTACTCACAGGTTCACCATCTGTTAACTTGCTGCTCTTTTGGATTTCCCGGTTAGTGCTGATGTTGTCATTGAGATTCCTAATGACGAGTTTATGGACAGCCAGCTTGACTATTTTTAGGGAGAGATATCTGATCTGCGATAGGAGAGCTCTATTCCTAGACACTCATCAAAGATTCATAACCCCGCCATTAGCTATTTCAACATGATTATGGCATTTACCCTATTTGGAAAACCTCAGAATGATACCTCAGTGTCTAAGGAAGAGTTTTTATTATGTTTTGTGTGTTTGTGTCCAGACCGGTAGTTGGCGCATTGTTTATGCTTGCTCGTCTCCTGAGTATAGCCCAGGCTCCTCATGGCCCAATATGTGTTGGTGGCTTAGTGACTATGATCGCTAATGCCCTATTTCTGAGAGATCCATTGTCCCGTCTGACCCCTTCTGATGACTTTATCCCGCTCGACTTGTCTCTTTGTTTTAACGTTGGGATGATCAGATATTTAGAGTCGAATCATTTTTAGTTGCCGATTCATCACGAGCCAATCTACCACTTCACACTTCCTGACATTGCGCGATCTAGTGTGCATGACAGGAAGAATTGGATTTATGACCTGGAAGGAGTAGTTGAGAATGACATGGAAGAAGAAGAGTCTGGTTTTTTGACACCGCCCCACTATTATGACCCTCCAGCAGGATTGGACGAGTCCTACCCTGAGATGATAGAGATGATCGAGATGATAGAGGCTGATCCTGTGACACCACCTTTACTGGACTTCCATCCAGCTTGGGATCCACCCACAGCTCCTGCTGCTGCTGCTGTCCATGTTCCTCAGACTGATTACGCTACTTCCATAGATGCTCTCGCGACGGAGATTGTTGTTATTCGTTCAAATGTTACTATCCTCCGCAGAGATTTGTATGGTTTCACGGATCTAGTTACGGCGAATCTAGATCACCTTTTTCAACAGTTTAATTCTAGAGGTGGTTGATTTATGTTTTTAGAATATTGAGGGCACTGTTTTCTCTAGGTGTAGGGGATGAGTGTTTATTTAGGATTTCTAGTTTTTCATTAGCATCAGTTTTTATTTCCTAGTTAGAATTTCTGTTATTTATTTTGGTTATTTATTTTTCAGAATTTTTTTATTTGTTTTAGTATTTTTAATATCAATATTTATTTTCCATTTATTTGTGTTATCAGTATGTATTATTCATTGTGCTCTGCTATTATATATTATGATGCCATTGTGTTCACCTAAAATAAAAAATGCATGCATGTTAATCTAGTAGACCAAGTAATATAATTAAACCTTGAATGATACACCTAATTGTCACTTCATTGTCTCCTTGCATGATAAATTTATTATTCCCACTAGGCAATGAATTGACACACTCATGCCATGCCACGGTCAACAAGAAAAGAATCTCTTGCATGGATGACAAACTGGCCATTGCAGGCACGAGATTCTCTTGGGAATCAAGACCTTGTAACGACTGTTACAAAGGAGGCATGTGTGGCATTCAACTTGAAGCCAGGTGTAACGATCGTTACACCTTCATTTTCTCCAACCACACAGACATTATAAACTCAGCCAACCTTTGTTTCCTCATTCAATTTTCAATTCATACCATTTCAAACTATTTCAAACTTTCCATCCGTTACATTTCCATTCCACACCAATAAACACCACTCTAAATACCATTTAATACCTCCACTCATCTTCTCTTCACCATTAAAACCTTGCTTCTATATAAACTCTTGAAGAAAATTTCACCATTACACCAACTTTCTTCAACAACTCTTCTACCTTTTAAACAATATCATTTCCAACACCTTTCCCAAATGACCAGAAGAGCTCATGAAGAAAGAGAGGAGCCAGACCTCACTGATATGGTATTCAGAAATGGAGCTGCCAGACACCAACAAGGGAAACTATATCGAAGGTTTCATCAGAGAGGTATACTTCCAATAAAGTATATCGACGCAAATTGTTTACGTGACTTGGGATTGCTTGAAAGTGTGCAATTTTTGCACCACGAATCTGGTTTACACCATATTTCCACTATGAATCTTCCAACTTATGAATCTCTCACGCTGGAGTTCTTGAGTTATTTTTCCTACCAAACACCATCTACTCCAGAAGCCGGTCAGTATTTAATCGGCGCAACAACTTTCAGACTATTCAACACGGAGTAAACCATGAACCAAGAGACTTTGAGTCAGATAATCCACTTTAACCATGGTGAAGGGATGGAATATAGAATTCCTCCTGATGAAGATTTGACAGCAAGATCGTTCACAATTTGGGAACGTTTAATTGGTAGTCATGTTAATGATTAGGCTGAGCTTTTATCCACCCACATCCACAACCCGTGCATCCATTATTTTCACCGTGTTCTAGCCAATACAATGTTCGGGCGAGCAAACAAGAACTAGGTGAACGCCAGGGAAATGTATTTTTTGCACTGCACCTTTACTCCCGATCTTAGTATAATTGTTGCTTCGTTCTTTCTCAACCACATCCAATCACTTTTATTGAGAAACGCCAGCACATCACCTTTCTGTATAGGGTGTATAGTCACCGCTATTGCCCAATATCTGAATTTGCAAGACAGGTTGGAACAACTACCTTATTGGCAAGCTGAGTTTCTAGATATTGATTACTGCCAGTCTGGTCATATTTTCAAAGCAAGAAGGGATGGAAGGTACAACCCGATGGTGCAGCATAGGGTCGTTCCAGGCATTATTCTGCCAACTCCGGATATAACAAGAATTGACATTGCTGCAAATTGGATTTATGATCTTCAAGCACCAGCCCCTGGAGCGAATGTGCAGAATAATCAAGCAGGAGTAGGTAATGTTATACCAAAAGTGAATCAACAACCACCCCAACCAGCCACAAGAACAATAAGCAGGAAATAATCCTACGCCAGCCACCATTGAAGCAATCTATGCATCGCTTTTACTTCAAGATCAGTGTCAACAAGAACTGATGCAGATGATGCAAGAGCTTCAGCGTCATCAACATGACACCGCCTATTGGAACCATCGTGACATTTCAGACCTGACTGATGAAATGCGCTACTTGACATTCTGTGTTGAGGGCCTGCTGTTACCTAAAATTTCCTAAATACGTTTAAGGGCATGTGTTAAAGGAAAACATCCTTACAAGTTAGGGGTCGATCCTGAACGAATATAGGTTCCTTAGGAGAATTTATGAAACCAAGTCAAAGATGTCAAAAAGAAGTGTGTCAACCAAGAGAGTGAACCGAGAAATTGGTCGATTTGACCAAAGTATCAAATAAACCTGGAAAAAGTCGAGATCGACAGACAGAAGAAAAAAGGGGTCAAGACGAATGTGTCGAAGATGAAACACATCGACTGGATGGATAAAGAAAGGTTGTTGGTCAATTCGACATATTATGGGCTGAGTGAAAGAATTAATTGAAGTTCAGATGTTGTCAAAGACGTGGTATAAGGGACTTGGGGAAATTTCATTCTTCTTGAGATGTATCAAAGCTAGGAGCGGTTAACCCTTTTGAAATCACGAGCGAGAAAGAGTCAAATTCTTAAGATCGTGGGAAATTATCTCAAGAGATCGTGGGTGTTAGGCGCCAAGTGGATGGTGAAATCTTATGTAACAATTGCGTTTTAGTTTCATTTTCGTCCGTTGATTTCCTTAAGCAGTTATCTTGTAAATTACTATAAATAAGTCACTTCGCTGTAATTTTTAGGGGTGTTCACTTGTATTCTCAAATTGCTTACCAACACTGTGCCCAATTCCGCGCTTAAGGAAGAAAGAGTCACGAAGCTTTTGATGTACGTGAATCACCATCATTATTTTCAATGCAATGACTTTATCTTTTCAATTTTATCTCTTTAATGTCCTTACTTTTCGTATTCATTATGAGCAACTTTGCATGAAATTTTCAACACTACTTGTCAGTCACGAGTCACCAACCAGTTTGTTCGTTGAGTCTTGTTTCGTCCAGAATCTACTATCGGTCATGAGTTACCAGTAAGTCGGTCGAAATCTCTGTGTGGAAAGCCGTTGTACTTGTTTCCTTGGTCTTAGAAAAGTATTTCTTGGCTAGGGCATATTTCGACAGAATAAGTACAATATACAAAATCTTAGCATGCGTCTTAAGATCAACTGGTCGATCTTCTGAGTAACCCTTAGTTTTAGGAAATAGGGAGGACCAGCGCTTGTTTACCATTTTCCACAATAAATAAATTAGCACACCTGATGGGACGAAGTGCTAAGCTTTAGAGTTTGTTGTAGGTCATAGGTGTATGAGACTTAGAAGTGGAAATTTAACAAACAACAAACCACCTGTTAAAAAGCGTATACATAGGATGGCAAACACCACTTATGCATCAAACATGGATGATATTCCACCGTGAACCCTGGGAACATCCGACCTAGTTGTTACCCAACTTACACCATTTACCCCATTACACGACAGTACTGTTTCAGGGTGAACTGCGTCAGTATCAGTCCCTCTTCCCTAGACCACACCAGTGAGTCCAGGGCATATGGTGGCCATGAATTCCATTCCAAACACAACGATACCTCGACTTGGTACTGCTACGAATCCCCCAATAGGAATTTCGTATTCCTTAATAGTGGGATATTAGTCGAACTCAAGTGTTGCCGTGATGTCCGACAATGCACATAATACAAATGTTCCTTTGCAAGGATCGGCAATAGGGGAAATAGAACAATGACTGTGCAACAGTTAATGCCACCCTTAAATAATACCTATGTGGTAGTGTTAAGGCAACAAATGGATGACAGTAACCATGAGGCAACAAATGGCTGGGAATATGAAGAAAATTAGGCAAAACCATAAATTTGATCGAAATAGTCTGATTAAGTAATGCCTGCCTCAATTTTCTCAGTGCGATGATGTTTTTTGTCCTTCTTGGACTCTTTGGATGTTTTGGAGGGAGCATCCGAATCTGCTGAACATTTTCGACTCTACTGTCAAAATATTTTAAATAAATTACAAGACATGGAATGTCGAAACAAAATAAAAAATATATACACTTACAGAAGAATCAGTTTTCTTGAGGGAAGATGAAATTGGTTCTTCGTCAGAGGGAGTGTGAATGGGGTTGAACTATAAAATGTTGGACATGTAAGGGACATTGAACTAGGAAAATATGAAAAGGAGTATGAGTACAAAATATACCTTTGAGTGTGAGGGGCCTTCCTTGTTAACAGTACCGACAAGCGCGGTTGATGGTCTTTCCCGATCCTCAATGGAGATAGCTTTCTTAGGAACGATGACCTGCGGCAGAGGTACAACTAGAAAAGAAGCTAAGTCAAATAAGGATGAGAGTTGAAATTAAAAAGGAGAGTGAACTTTCCAAAATTTGTTACCATTGGGTACTACGGCAAACTCTCTCACATATGTCAATATCACGAAAGCACAGGTAGTCGTTATGTCTGAACCGACTTTGAGATTTTGTATCATAAATGTCTTGATAGCCGCCACCGACTTTTCTTTTATCCAACTAAGGAAGGTGAAAAGAACATGAAAAGACCTTCGTTAGATTACGAGTAAGGGAGAAGGTTATAAAAGGAAGGTATTAGCACCCTTTCCATCCGTAGTTATCTACGGGCTCTTAGTTACTCTTAGATCACTTTAAAAATTGTGCTTCCTGTGTGTTTGAAAAATGTTTTGAAAAGGCATTTCGCTTTGACTTTGTAATGATTCATGTAGGAATGTATACAAAGTGTTCGGAAATGTTTCATTTTTGAAAGAAGTTTGAACTTTGACAAAAAGTGTGAGGTGTGAAAAGTATTTTGATAGAGCAAGCAACTAAAAGTCTTATTACCTACTCAGAATTGGTCGTTTTCGTGTTGTTTACGTTCCTTTAGAATAGTTCTATCCATACCATTAGTTGGTAGGTAACCTTATTCGTTGGATGTAGACGGGACATTCGAAGGGACATCGGATGGTCATAGAAAGCAACTTGTAGGAAGTATCCTAGCACATTCGAAGGGACTATCAACATTTTCGTGGCGACAAGGTCAAGATCATGTATTAGGCGACATCGTGGGTCTATGATCTTTGTATCGAAGGGACTATGATGATTTGTTTTGAAGGCGACGGTGCTAGAATACCTCTACGTTCGAGGGACTTGACCATTTGTATTTGTAAAGGCAACGAGAGAGAATTACCCTAAGGGGTGCATGTGTGAAAAGAGTGTGTCAATTCGGATATGTTATCTTTGAAAATTATGAGTGATCTATGTCCAATTTTATCTTGCCATACACGCCTAATTACTAGCAGTTTATAGGGTGCGGAAATTAAATTGCGGAAAGTAAAGTGCGGAAAGATAAATCCTACGCTATTACATGGCTTTGGGGCAGATACATAATTGAAAGTGCGGAAAGTAAAAGTCCTAATTAAACTATTACATCCCATAGGCAGTTACATAATTGGAAAAGAAAAGCAATAAAAGCGTCAAGCAATGCAGATGCAAAATCGGAAAACGGAAGAAAATTTCATAAGAGGAAAATGTTAGTAAAAATAAGCATTTTTGAATGAGAAAAAGTTTTTATGTTAATAATGACATAAATATGACAAAATAATTTTTTGGGAATTTTTGGAATTGATTTGATAATTAAAAAATAATTAAAAGTCATTTAAACAATTAATTAGTAATTAAATTAAATATGCATGCAAATATAATATTTTTAATTTTAAAAACTAAATAAGCATTTTTCTGATGAGTATGCAAAAAATAAATATTTTTGGTGTTTTTTAAATGCATGATAAAAATATTAGAAGATAAATAAAAATGCATGGAAAATATTAAATAAAAAAAAGAAAATATAAAAAAATAGAGTTAGTTTGTAAAAGAGAAAAACATTTGGTCCTGACCAGGTTCGAACCAAGGACCATGGAGAGCATCTTCACATACCAACGCCTTAACCACTACGCCATTGTGCATTTGGTGTTTGGAAAACGCAAACGTGTGAATATAAGTGATAACATGTCAAGAGATTTGGATTCAAACACAGTCAGCAAGCCGTGCCCAGTTATTTACGAATGAACGAATCAGATCGCTCCATCGCGCCACACATCAGCCGTCAACGGTCACCGCGCGGACCCTAGCTCGGTTGTCTTCTCAACGACCACAAATTCGAACACCGCAAAATAAAAAAAAGGTTGAGGTTAAGGCTACCCTAAATCCATTCTGCGAATCCATTGGTGGCATCAAAGTGCTTGAAAACCGGTTTAAGTAAGCGCTCTAAAAACCTAAGTATGGCTAATGTTTCAAGAACCAAAGCGATGGCCCGATCATATATAGGAACCTCATGAACACATTAGAACCATTAGAATCGATTAAACACACGATAAATAAAATGCAAAATCAAGAAAAATTTGAATATGTATGAATGTATGTAGCTCGATTCAGGCTGTTTCAACCATGGAGAATGATGTATACTTACTTCAAATTACCTCAGGAACACAATGGAATGGTTTTGGATGGATGAAAGTGGCTGGAACTTAGAATTCGAAAATTGCAACTTTGAGAAAAAATTTAGCAAAATAAGGGCTGTTGTTGGGGCTAGGGTTTCGTCCTTTGTTCTTGGCAATGCACTAGGTATTTATAGAGTGAAATGCTGGAGCAAAAAGAAGGAAAAAAGATTGGATATTGAATGTGAAATAAATTCCTTTCAAATAAAATCAAATTTTGGAGAAAATTTGATTTTCTCTTCCATATGCAAGCTATCACGAAATTGACAAGTTTTGTGGGCTATCTTGGACCTCAAGTTTGATAAAAATCCACTCCTTTTGAAAATATATCTTATTTTCATATTTTATATAATTTAAATTTGAATTAAATGGTTTTAAATTCAAAAATAAATCAATAAAATAGAAAGTTGTCATGGCAAGGCATCAATAGGTCACAAATAATATCATGATCGAGTTTGGATCATAAAATTATAGGCCCATTTGGAAAAAAATTGGATTTTAACAAATATCTCCTTTTGTGCAATTGTTCAAAAATGCCCAACTTCTGAATGGTGTATCTTGCTCAATTTTCCACATTTTTGAGTGGTCTTGGACTTTTTAGAAAGCTCTAAGTGTCCTCTAACCAAACTCTTTGGTTTCATCTCAATTGGAGTTTCCATGCTCAATAAATCTTCAAAACAAAAAGTTGAATTTTTGTTGACTTTGAAAAGGACCTGTAATGTTTTGATCCATACCTTCCAAATGAAGCATTTTTTGAACATTCTTGTGAGACATGAAGTTGTAGAGAATTGAATTTCCTTCAAAATGAGAGGTGGTGGAAAAATTTCTGAGAAAGTATGAAGAAGTTATGCTCAGTCAAAATTCAGTTGACTTTCACAGAAAAACCCTAATTTGGAAAGTTTGACTTTTGAGCAAATCTAGAGTTTTCTTGATGAATCATGATCAACCCTTGAACAAATGATGAATGTGACTTCAAAATGAGGATGTTGACCAAAAATCATGAAGTTTGACTGTATGTTGACCACAGTTGACTTTTTGTCCAATACAACTGATTTTCAACCATCTGAGCAATTGTTTGAGGAAACTTGACCTGTGAGGCTTGAAACTTGACATGGAGAATATTTGAAGCATGTGAGGAGGCATGATGACCATTGGAGATGTTGGAAGTCCATCTGGATCTGAGAATTGCCAAACCCTAGTTTGGGTTGATTGTCCAGGAGAGGGTTTGTCTGATCAACCCTTGAGGAATCCTTGAGTATGGATGTGTAAAATGTCTTGAGAAGTAGGAGGGAAAATTTTGGGGTATGATAGTCGTGCAACCAATGCTTCGTCGAAACCACACGGTAGGCTTTCTTTTTGTAAGCGTTTTGAATATTAGACCAAGATCTATACTACGAATCTGGGATAGGTGGTCGAAAATCCAATATTAATGGGCTAGTCGGCAAAGGAGGAAATTTGATTTTTCCAAAATGAAGCGCATAAAGATACTTGTCTTTCGCGTAACCAGGGATTTTAAGTTGTGGAATCCTCTTGGTCACATTCTCCTTTAGCTCTTGGGCCACGTCATGGATGGTTCGACGAAGATTGTTTGGTAAGTACACCACCTTGAAAAACTTTTGGAAAGCTTGAATCTCTTTAATGTTGGTAGTCTTACATTTCGTCGTCTTGCCCTGAAAAGTGTTAAGAGCAGCAGTCAGTTTGGCCATTTTTCGGGCAGGATCGTTAACAAAAGTAACGAAATATGACTGCCAGCAAGTTTCAAACTCCTTAGTGAAGTAGTATGCTGGTCTAAACGGAGTAAAAGTAAGTTAGGCTCTGTGAAGCCATAGATTATCAACGTCTTCCTTAATAACTTCCCAATATCGATCACTTAAGATGTTAGTAAGCAGCTGATGAGAGGTGTAGAAAGATTTGGGGACAAGCTGGTAGAGCCCAAATTGTCGAGCTACCAGGTTGGGTTGGTAGGCTGTCAGACATGGACTCATGTTGGTGATAGCATAAGTGAGAAATTGGGGAGTTAGAAATTGCCGCCAATATACCAAAGCATTTTGTCGGCTCGCCTCTTGGACGGGTGGAAAAGAGTTGGTGATCCATTATAGTCCGCTCTTGCCATCATAAAAAGGAGCCACAGAGGATCTGAAATATTCTCTTGTCAACATAATGTTGAACAAAAATTTGAAGACTTCATCATTCGGAGAAGTTTTGTCGACAGGAGGCAAAGGGAGGTAACATGGCCAGACATGTCCACTTCGATTGGTGGAGATTGAAACTTTCTTCTGTCAAAACAGTTTGACATCTTCAGAGAAAGTAGCGTTTAGCCACAATTGTAAAAGCCAAAAGGGACCATGTACCAAAATGCTTTTCTTTTTGGATTAGCGAGGTCAAAGGTTTTTATTTGGTTGATCACGTCGGTTAAGGAGGCGTATAAAGAGGCCAAGATTAAGTGGCCCTGTCATACCCCAAAATTTGCCCTCCATCTTCTCAAGGTATTCCATACATCCATGCTCAAGGATTCTTCAAGGGTTGATCAGACAAACCCTCTCCTAGACAATCAACCCAAACTAGGGTTTGGTATTCCTCAGATCAAGATGAGTTTCCAACATCTCCAATGTTCATCATGCCTCCTCATATGCTTCAAAGATTCTCCATGTCAAGTTTCAAGCCTCACAAGTCAAGTTTCCTCAGACAATTGCTCAGATGTTTGAAAATCAGTTGTATTGGACAAAAAGTCAATTGTGGTCAACATACAGTCAAACTTCATAATTTTTGGTCAACATCCTCATTTTGAAGTTACATTTATCATTTGATCAAGGGTTGATCATGATTCATCAAGAAAACTCAAGATTTGCTCAAAAGTCAAACTTTCTAAATTAGGGTTTCTTAGTGAAAAGTCAATCAAACTTTGACTGAGCATAACTTCTTCATGCTTTCTCAGAAATTTTTCCACCACCTCTTGTTTTGAAGGAAATTCAATTCTCTACAACTTCATGTCTCACAAGAATGTTCAAAAAGTGCTTCATTTGGAAGGTATGGATTAAAACATTACAGGTCCTTTTCAAAGTCAACAAAAAGTCAACTTTTTGTTTTGAAGCTATATTGAGCATGGAAACTCCAATTGAGATGAAACCAAAGAGGTTGGTTAGAGGACTCTTAGAACTTTCCAAAAAGTCCAAGAACACTCAAAAATGTGGAAAATTGAGCAAGATACACCATTCACAAGTTGGGAAATTTTGAAGAAGTGCACAAAGAGAGATACTTCTAAAAATCAAAATTTTTGCAAATGGGCTTACTTTTTCTTCATCCAAACTTGTTCCTTATGCAATTAGGAATATCCAAGCCCAATGCCACGAATTTTTATTTTATTTTTCTATTTAATTTGTATTTTATTCATTTAAATACAAATTAAATTCAAAAATAAAGTATAAAATCAAAATTAATTGCAAATTTGATTTTTCTCTCTTTCTTGAGATCCAAGCAACCCAATAAAGCCCGACAAATTTCGAAATTTGATTGGATATGGCAAAATTTGATTGAAATTGATCAAAAAGAAAATTTGATTTGGTACAAAATCAAATATATTTTGCATTGATTGGTGATTAATTCTTTCTCAAATCAGTTCCAATTCCATCTACTATATATATACAATACATGACACACGAATTGGGGAAGAAAAATTGGTTGGAGAAACCCTATTCAAGCTCAAAAAATCTGTGCTATACAAGCTACTAGCAGCCTGGGATTAAGGTCGATTCAATTGATTCCAAGCACTCAAACACATTCCTTGATACCTCCTGAATCGATCCAGACCTTCACATTGTCCAAAAGCATCAAGAATCACGAAATCCGAATTTGGTTTGTTCATGTTTTTCTCAAAATCGATTTCCATTATTCATGCATTTTTAACATGATTTGTTGTTGTTTTTGTGATTAGAAGGAAGTTTGCAAACGTTCTGGGCGGTTTGATTGAGTTTCTATGGCCTGGAACACGAATCACCATAGCTAGGAGTTTTCGGCCATGATTTAGGGTTTCCTTAAAACGGAAAAATTGGACCACGAGACCACCACCATTGTGTTTAGAATGTGATTTCCAATCGATTCATACCCTTGAATGTTATTTATATTGTCTGTACATGATTTTGAGAATTGCAGGGGCTATAGCGTCACACTGAGGCCGACGCTATATTTTCAAATTTTTAAAACGAAGAAGATGAAGTTTGGCGCGGGGACGATGCAGCCTAGAAGTGACACTTGTTCTTTCTTCACTCGCTTCGGTTTTCAAACAGTAACGCACTCCAGCTCAGTTGGCAAGGCAACGCGTTTTCCACCCAGGGGTCATCAGTTCGAATCCCAGCCTTGGCATGTTATTTTTACAAGTTTGCAACATTTTCATATTTTCTATTTTCTATTTTATTTAATATTTTCATGCATTTTTAATTAATTTCAACAATTTTTATCATGCATTTAAAAACACCAAAAAATATTTTCCTTTTTGCATTATTTCCATAAAATGTTTATTTAATTTATAAAATTAAAAAATATTATTTTGCATGCATATTTAATTTAATTGTTAATTTATCATTTAAATCACATTTAATTGTTTTTTAATTATTAAATTATCTCCAAAAAATCCCAAAAAATTATTTTAGCATATTAATGTTATTGCCAGCATGAAATATTTTTCTCATTTAAAAATTATTATTTTTGCTAACATTTTTCTCTTATTCGATTTCCTCGAATTTCCCGATTTCTCATCTTGTCGCAGGATATCTCGTTTCGGACGATTTCTTTTTATCGTCTTCTTTTTTCCAATTATGTAATTGCTCATGGGATGTAATAGCTTAATTAGGGCTTTTATTTTTCGCACGTTTAAATTATGTATCTGCCCCAAAGCCATGTAATAGCGTAGGATTTATCTTTCCGCATTTTAATTTCCGCACCCTATAAACTGTTAGTAATTAGGCGTGTATGGCAAGATAAAATTGGACATAGCTCACTCATAATTTCCAAGATAAAATATCTGAATTGACACACTCTTTTCACACATGCACCCCTTAGGGTAATTCTCTCTCGTTGCCTTCTGAATTCAAATGGTCATGTCCCTCGAGCGTAGAGGTATTCTACCGTTGCCTTCAAAACAAATCATCATAGTCCCTTCGATACAAAGATCATAGACCCACGATGTCGCCTCCGAATACATGCTCTTGACCCTCGATTGTCGCCTCGAAAATGATGATAGTCCCCGAATGTGCTAGGATACTTCCTACAAGTTGCTTTCTATGACCATCCGATGTCCTTGAGCGTCCGCTTACATCCAACAAATAGAGTTACCTACCAAATAATGGTATGGATAGCGCTATTCTAAAGGAACGTAAAATAACACAAACACGACCAATTCTGAGTAGGTAATAAGACTTTTAGTTGCTTGCTCTATCAAAATGCTTTTCACACCACACACTTTTTGTCAAAGTTTAAACTCTTTTCAAAACGAAACATTTCCGAACACTTTGTATACATTCCTACATGAATCATTACAAAGTGAAAGCGAAATGCCTTTTCAAAACATTTTTCAAACACACAGAAAGCAATTTTAAAGTGATCTAAGAGCAACTAAGAGCCCGTAGATAACTACGGATGGAAAGGGGTGCTAATACCTTCCCTTTTCATAACCTTCTCCTTACTCGAGAATCTAACGAAGGTCTTTTGTACTTTTACCTTCCCTTAATTGGATAAAAGAAAAGTCGGTGGCGACTCTTGCTATCCGCACATTTGCGATACAAAAACCTCAAAGTCGAGTTCAGTATTCGAGCTGGCGACTACTAGGAGACACCCTAAAAGAGAGAATGCCTTAGGGATTTCTAGATAACTTTTATTTCTTTTTGTTTGACTTGCTTGCTTTATCTTTAAGGGTTGCTTGGGTATTATATTGTTGGGGGATCCTACACCCGGATCCGGGTTTCCTTTTAGGTAAGTAGCAATAAATCGTCGCGACCGTTAGACGTATATCGAAACGGTCAACATGATGGCTACGTTAGCGTGACACTTTGGATGTCCTGATACTCTTCATTCCCAAGTTGAGGATAGTGTTTGGCTTCTGCGTGGTGTCATCAAGCGCTAACTAAACTTTTAGAACCTTAATTGACCCATCTTGGCCATTAGAAGGTAGCGAGTGTCATACCCCAAAATTTTCCCTCCATCTACTCAAGAGATTTCATACATCTATACTCAAGGATTCCTCAAGAGTTGATCAGACAAACTCTCTCCTAGACAATCAACCCAAACTAGGGTTTGGTATCTCTCGAGCCAAGATGGGCTTCCAACATCTCAATGGTCTTCATGCCTCCTCATATGCTTCAAAGATTCTCCATGTCAAGTTTCAAGCTTCACGATCAAGTTTCCTCGACAATTGCTCGGATGGTTGAAAATCGATTGTATTGGACAAAAAGTCAACTGTGGCCAACATACAGTCAAACTTCATAATTTTTGGTCAACATCCTCATTTTGAAGTTACATTCATCATTTGATCAAGGGTTGATCATGATTCATCAAGAAAACTCTAGATTTGCTCAAAAGTCAAACTTTCTAAATTAGGGTTTCTAGGTGAAAAGTCAACTGAACTTTGGCTGATCATAACTTTCTCATACTTTCTCAGAAATTTTCCACCACCTCTTGTTTTGAAGGAAATTCAATTCGCTACAACTTCATGTCTCACAAGAATGTCCAAAAAATGCTTCATTTGAGAGGTATAGGTCAAAACATTACAGGTCATTTTCAAAGTCAACAAAAAGTCAACTTTTTGTTTTGAAGATATATTGAGCATGGAAACTCCAATTGAGATGAGACCAAAATGGTTGGTTAGAGGACTCTTAGAGCTTTCCAAAAAGTCCAGGAACACTCAAAAATGTGGAAAATTGAGCAAGATGCACTATTCAGAAGTTGGGCAATTTTGGACAATTGCACAAAAGGACATTTTGGTCAAAATGCAAAATTTTCCAAATGGGCCTAAAATCTTTTGATCCAAACTTGTTCATGACATTATTCTTGACCCATAAATGCTTGGCCATGGTGATTTTCTATTTTTATGATTTATCTTTGAATTTTATAACATTTAATTCAAAAATAAATTATATAAAATATGAAAATTAAGTATTTTCTCAAAAGGGCTGATTTTATATCTTCCTTGAAGTCCAAGAAAGCCCATGATTCATACCAAATTCGTGCTAGCCTTTGCATTCATGAGAAAATCAAATTTTTCAAAGATTTGATTTATTTTTAATGGAAAATATTTGCACATTGATGGATCAATCTTTTTTCACTCCTTTTGCCATCCAAACTTTCTCTATAAATGCTCAGCAAAATCACAAGCCACAAGGACGAAACCCTAGCTCAAGCCAAACCCTTATTTTGTCAAAATTTTTCAAGAAACTTGAGAAATTCGAATTCTATTGTGCAGCCACTTTCAGCCATCAAAAACTATCCTATTGTCTTCAGGAGGTAAGTTTGAGTAAGTATACACTCTTATCATTGATCAAAGCAAGCTGAATCGATCCATATACATTCACACATACTTGAATTTTTCTTGAAATTGCATATTATTATTCTGTGTGTTTTAATGGATTCTAATGCTTGCAATGTGTTCATGAGATGCTAAGGGATGGATCTGGGCAATCGTTCGTGAGTTTGAACGTCGGAATCGGGTTTGGCCATTGTTAGGGTTAGGAATCTGAGAAGCTTCGAACCGACCTGTACAGGCCGATTCAGTTGAAACCGATGCCACCAATGGATTCAGGAGGTCCGATTTAGGTGGACTAGACCTTTCTTTTGCTTTTAAATTTCGTATTTTGCAGGTTTTAAGATCACCGTCGGGAGAAGGCGGAGACTAGGGCTCGGCGTTGTTTCCGGTGACTCGGCGATGCGTGCGTGCAAGCGAGCTTCTTGATTCGTTCTCCCATCCAAGCTGGGACCCAATGGTGTGTTTGATTTTCAAATAATCGGTGACACGTTTACACTCAAATTCAATTAATTCGTTTCCAAACACCAAGTGCAACATGGCGCATGATTAAGGCGTTGGATGATGGAGATTCTCTCAAAGGTCTCAGGTTCAAGTCCTGGCAAGACCAATCTCTTTTCCTTTTTCTCAAACTTGCACTATTTTCATATTTTCTTTTATTTTAATATTTGCATGTTATTTTAATTAATTTCATATTTTAATTTCTGCATTTAAAAATCATTAAAAATTAATTTTCTTTTTGCATTTATTTTCAGAAAACCTTTATTTAATTTATAAAATTAAAAAATATAATTTTGCATGCATATTTATTTTTATTCATATTTTTGCATTTTAATCACATTTAATTAGTTTTTAATTATTAAATTGCATCCAAAAAATCCCAAAAATTTATTTTAGTATATTTATATTATTTCCAGCATGTAATAATTTTCTCATATAAAAATTTGCATTTTTCTAACATTTTTCTCTTGTTCGATTCATATCGTATTTTCAGATTTCTCATTCCTTTCTGGTTGATCCGATTAGACGTTTTTCTTTATCATTTTATTTTCAATAATGTAGCTGTCTATGGGATGTAATAGTTTAAATTAGGATCTTTATTTTCCGCATTTTTAAATTATGTATACCCAAAGCCATGTAATAGCGTAGGATTTACCTTTCCGTACTTTACATTCCATGATTTAATTTCCGCACCCTATAAATTGTTAGTAACTAGGCGTGTATGGCAAGATAATAACGGATATAGCCCACTAATTTGCAAGATAAAATACTTGAAATCAACACACTTCTTTCACACATGCACCCTTAGGGTAATTCTCTCTCGTTGCCTACAATTCAAAATGGTCATGTCCTCGAGCGTATAGGTATTCTAGCAGTTGCCTTCAAACAAATCATCATAGTCCCTTCGATACAAAGATCATAAGACCCACGATGTCGCCTCCGAATACATGATCTTGACCCTCGATTGTCGCCTATGAAAATGATGATAGTCCTTGAATGTGCTAGGATACTTCCTACAAGTTGCCTTCTATGACCATCCGATGTCCCAATGTCCGCTTACATCCAACGAATGGAGCTACCTACTAACTAATGGTATGGCTAGCTATTCTAAAGCAACGTAAATACGAAAACGACCAATTCGAGTGGGTAATAAGTCTTTTAGTTGCTTGCTCTAAACCAAATGCTTTTCACACACACTCTTTTCAAAGTTCAAACTCTTTTCAAAACGAAACATTTTCGAACACTTTGTATACATTCCTACATGAATCATTACAAAGTCAAAGCGAAATGCCTTTTCAAAACATTTTGTCAAACACACAGAAAGCACAATTTTAAAAGGTGATCTAGAGCAACTAAGAGCCGTAGATAACTACGGATGGAAAGGGGTGCTAATAGCTTCCTTTTCATAACCATTCTCGAACTCGAGAATCTAACGAAGGTCTTTTACGTACTTTTACCTTCCCTTAATTGGATAAAAATAAAAGTCGGTGGCGACTCTTGCTATCCGCACATTTGCGATACAAAAATCCTACAAAGTCAGTTCACCGTGTTACAGAACTGGCGACTCTGCTGGGGAAAACCCTAAAAGAGAGAATTGCCTTAGGGATTTCTAGATAACCTTTATTGCTTTTTGTTTGACTTGCTTGCTTTATCTTTAAGGGTTGCTTGGGTATTATATTTGTGGGGGATCCTACACCGGATCGGGTTTCCTTTTAGGTAAGTAGCAATAAATCGTCGCGACCGTTAGGCGTATATCAAAGCGGTCAACATGATGGCTACGTTAGCGTGACACTTTGGTTGTCCGATACTCTTCATTCCCAAGTTGAGGATAGTATTTGGCTTCTGCGTGGTGTCATCAGCGCTAACTAAACTTTTAGAACCTTAATTGACCCATCTTGGCCATTAGAAGGTAGTGAGATGGCGGCTTTGGTCTGGACTAAGGTTGGTTGATACTCGATGCTACGCTCATTGAGATCAGACTTTTGGGATATTTTCGATCGACCACTTGGTAGTCGTATTGAAATAAATGCCTACGAGAAAGATCAATGATGTGAGATTCCTAGAACCCGGTTACTATTATAGGACAGGATCAAGCAACTCAAACTTTTGGTGGGGTAATCACCTATACCTCATGCAAGCCTTAAACCTAGGCTCATTGTGTGAATTGTTTGTGTGTGCTAAACATGACATCATGACATCATTCGCATTGCATATCATTTCTAACTATTTCAAGGACCTAGGGATTTATCTTTGCTCTGTTTTGTAGGGTATTATGGCTTCTAGAAAGACTATCCGAATCAACTTCATGGGTATACCTTCTCAGCTCAAAGAATTGGTTTCAGAAATTCCCGACCATGCTCAGTTCATCAAAAGACATGGTTATCTACTTTATTTGGTTATCTCCGGTTTTGAAGAAGATATGATGCATGTCTATTCGATTCTTGATCCGAAATACCATTGCTTTACATTCCCAGTTATCAGTTGGTTCCTACCTTGGAAGAGTTCTCTAAGCTACTTGGGATACCCATTCTTGACCAAATGCCATTCACCGGTCTAGGAAAGGTTCCTAAGTACGAAGACGTTTCATCCGCTTTGCACCTTAAGCGCTCAGACATTGAAGCCAATTGGGAAACAAGAAGTGGAGTTAAGGGTTTACTTTCCAAGTTCCTAATTAAAAAGCGAGAATTCCTCAAAGTTATGAGTTTCCATGCATTCGAAGACATTGTGGCCTTGCTAATCTATGGTTTGGTTCTATTCCCTAACTCGGATCAATTCATAGATGTCAATGCCATCAAGTTGTTTCTTACCCGCAATCCAGTGCCTACTTTACTTGGAGATATTCTACATTCTCTCCACACTCGTACTACTAAAAGACAAGGAACTCTCATGTGTTGTATACCGTTACTTTCCAGGTGGTTTATTTCGCACCTTCCTCCATCAGTTTTGAAGAATGAACAAAGGTTGAGATGGTCTTAAAGGTTGATGTCACTCTCTCATTTAGATATCCGTTGGAGCCTTTTCTCTCAAAAGGACTTCACATTCATTGAGCGTTGTGGAGAATTCCCTAATGTACCGCTCCTTGGTATAAGGGGAGGTATTACTTACAACCCTTCCTTAGCTCTACGTCGGTTTGGTTTTGCCAGAGATGGTCACATGATATGCTTCTCCAAGATATTGTGTTCGACTACAATCACGATCTCGAATTACAAGCGAAGGTTCATACGCTTGGGGCATGGTAAAGAAGGCGATACCAAGAATTTGGGGCACCGAACTCCATTCCTTGGGAACCTTACCTCAAATGGGTGCGAGCTCGAGCTCAAAACCTCATGATGCCATTCACGCTGTTCTACGGTAATTATGGAACTGTTGCTATAGGTGGCGTACCCTATATCGTTCTCTATCCCGACATGCCTACTGATTTTGAAGACTTGAAGAGATCCTGGATTCAGCTTTAAGAAGAGAGGGATACCTTTGAAGCTCAGTGCTACGCAAGTGAGAAGAAGGTACTAGAATTGACAAAGCTACTTCACGAGGAGCGAAACATCAACGCTTACATCGGCACCAAGAGGAAGCGCCCATGGGAGACTTAGAGCTTTAGGATGTTTATGTTTTCTTTTATTGTTTTGAACTATCTTTTGTACTTAAAAAGAAAAAAGAATGATAAGAAGAGTACTAATAAATGTTTGCTCATTGTTTGTTTAACAAATTTAAATCTCTAAGTTCCTTGAAAACATTGCATTGCATTCGCATAAACATTGCATATCATAGCATAACATCGCATCACAGGTACATTGGAGATTGGTTTTCTCATTTGCTCGCTATTTATTTTAGGAGAGAAATGGCTCTTGAACAGTCTGTCAAAGATCTTCAAGCTCAGAATGCTCGGTTTTGAGATGTTTGGCTTGGTCCAAGGCCAAGAAGATCTGAAGAAGCTCATCAACGAAAAGAAGAAGGTTGTTGGTCTCCTCAACATGGGTGCGCTACAAAGGTGGTCCTAAGAGGGTCATCGGATAGAGCTCTCGGAAGGAAGTGTCAAGGCGAACAAAGTAACAAAGATAATGGTGAAGGCGGTCGGCTGAGCTTGAGAAGAACTATGATGATGGCCAATACTCGATGAGGATGACAAGTACAAGCAACTTGAAGATCGTCGAATCTTGTGGAAAACACGAAGATGTCGGGCTGAATTTTGATGATCTGAGTCTTGTCCACGGTGTTGTGATTCCTCCCAAGTTCAAAGTTTCTACTTTTCCAAGTATGATGGCATGTCTTGCCCTAAGCTGCATTTGAAGTCCTATGTCGGAAGATCAATCCCACGATGACGAAAGTTGTGGATGCATTATTTTCAAGAGAGTTTGTCGGAACCAGTTGGAATGGTACTATCGCTAGAGAACGACCGTATCCGTACTTGGGTGACTTAGGCGATGCTTTCTGAGACGATATAGTACTATCTTGAATTGACACCCACTCGCATGCAACTACAAAGCATGTCTATGGGTCGTGATGAGAAGTTCAAGGAGTATGCTCAGAAGTGGAGAGATCTAGCAGGCAGAGTTCAGCCACCCTTGTCCAATAGGGAGTTGGTTGATATGTTTATGGGAACAGCGGGCCCATTCTTTAATCATCGATTGGAAACTCTTGATAGGATTCACCGAGTGATTCGTGAGCGTATTGAAGCTGGTATCAAGAGTGGAAAGATTCAGGTAGAGACATCTTCAAATGCTGCAAAGAGATCTTTTGGTGGTAAGAAAGAAACTAATGATGTGTATGGTCAGAAAAGCCGAGCCAAGACCGACCGTGCTCAATATGTGGGGGCAGTTGTGATCTCGATCCTACATCGGCAACCTCGGTGAGACAACAGCGTAGCGAGCAGCCACGAAGGCAGTTCTGAAGATCAACATGCCTTTGTCATGCCTTGCAACACATGTTGAAAGCAGAGCTGATAACCTTGAGGGATCCTCCTCAAAACATCAACACTTTCTCTCCGAGATACAATCCTAATGCTAAGTGTGCTTACCATTCCAATAGCCTTGGACATAGTACTGATGATTGTTGGGCTTTGAAGAATAAGATTCAAGATATGATTGAAGCTAAGCAGATTGAGTTTGACCCTCCTGTTGAGACTCCGAATGTGATCAACGCACCTATGCCTAACCATGACAAGAGTTCCAATGCTGTTGGCGATGATACTTATGAGATTGTTTCCGCATAGCTTTATACTCTTCTTGTATACAGACTACTTGGCCATACGCCACCTTTCAAATAAATACCAGTTCTTTCTTTACAATTTTTGCTATTGTTGTTTGCGTAAAGTCCAACGTTTGCTTTGAACGATTATATGCATCTAACAATAAAAATCTATTCACAAACATGTGAAAGTGAACATACGAAAGTAATTATTACGAGCTCCAGGAATTGAGATGACGACGAAAGTCACCGATGCATTACCCCACAGAACATGGTCCCCGCAGAGGTGTCACTCATAACAAACCTTCCCCAGAGGAGTATACGTTAGTCCCCGAGGAGTAATTCCACTCAACTAAATCATGTTACATCAGTCTCCAAGCAGTAACAATCCATCCCCAGCCAAGGTGTTTATCCCCAGCAGAATATCTCTCAACAATTTCCCTTTCTTTTTCTCCGGTAGTATCGGACTTGAAACTTGGTCGGATAGTGCCGGAGAAACCTACATCCTTTTTCCCCAGCTAGAGATTACGACGGGCCCCCAGATCCTTCTAACCCGGTCTCCCAGCAACTATCAAAGGCTCTCCAGCATGATTTACACGCAAAATCCCCAGTAGAGTACCTCCCAGATTCTCCCTAGCAGGGTCTGTGTGTGAGATCCTCAACAACGTGTTTCTCGATCTCTACCATCCTCAACAATATCTAGGCCCAAGACTCGGTCAGATAGTGCATCGGAGGAATCAAAGTTTTCTTTCTTCTCAGGGTTTCCGTCCCCAAACAGAAGTCAGAAATCTCCAAGCAGAACATCCGCATCTTCTTCAAGATGGATATGTTTTGAAATACCACAACGTCTATCATTCATACATTTCTCATATATGCATATGTCATTCATACACATTGTCATGCATCATTCCTTGCATAAGACTAATCAATATTCTATCAGAATTTCTCTTGTTTTCTCCAAAACAGGTGAAAAATACGCGCAAAGCGGGTCCAAGATTAATGCCGAATCCGGACGGAAAACTATCGAGCACCGTCCTAGTTGTCCTCCGACAACTGGTCCAGGATTAAGACCTGAATCCAGATGGGAAAACTATCTAAAAGACCGCCCTAGTTGTCCTCCAACAGCTGGTCCAAGATTAAGACCCGAATCCAGACGGGAAAACTATCCGAACGACCGCCCTTGTTGTCCTCCGACAACAGATCCAGGATTAATACTCGAATCCAGACGGGAAAACCATCTGAACGATCACAAGTTATCCTCCGATAACAGGCAGTGGATCAAATACCTGATGCACAACAGGGAAGCTATCCACACTTTGCCAACTACCACCCCCCAGAGTAGTCAGCACGAAGAACTATTCTGACTCATTCTTATTATCAGCAACTACAGTGCGGTATGCGACTCGATTGCCTTGGATGGCATCTTAAGCCCATCTCCGACTACTTGTCAACACTCTCCGCCTTGAATCTGCATATTTGGTTAAAAACCAATACAAACCAATAACTTCATTCAAAGATGAACACGAAGTCTAACGTCGACTCCTCGGATGGCATCTTAAGCCCGTCTCCATCCCATTTCACTTCGAAACATCTGAGCCTAGCGTACGGCTCACTCCTCAGCACCAACTTTTCCAGATGGCATCTTAAGCCCATCCCCGTCAATTCTCCTATCAACAATCTCAAGTCTAGCGTGCGATTCGTTCCCAATGAAGTCTCAACTTCTCAAATGGCATCGTAAGCCCATTCCGCATCATCGACCAACGCGGAGTGCAAATTTTCGGTGTACTCGGTGTTCAATCATCTTCTACCTCCAGGTCACGAAAGGCGAACATGCCAATCTAACCCTTCCAGTACAAGAAGATTGAACAGGGGAAGCTGTCATACCCCAAAATTTGCCCTCCATCTTCTCAAGGTATTCCATACATCCATGCTCAAGGATTCTTCAAGGGTTGATCAGACAAACCCTCTCCTAGACAATCAACCCAAACTAGGGTTTGGTATTCCTCAGATCAAGATGAGTTTCCAACATCTCCAATGTTCATCATGCCTCCTCATATGCTTCAAAGATTCTCCATGTCAAGTTTCAAGCCTCACAAGTCAAGTTTCCTCAGACAATTGCTCAGATGTTTGAAAATCAGTTGTATTGGACAAAAAGTCAATTGTGGTCAACATACAGTCAGACTTCATAATTTTTGGTCAACATCCTCATTTTGAAGTTACATTTATCATTTGATCAAGGGTTGATCATGATTCATCAAGAAAACTCAAGATTTGCTCAAAAGTCAAACTTTCTAAATTAGGGTTTCTAAGTGAAAAGTCAACCAAACTTTGACTGAGCATAACTTCTTCATGCTTTCTCAAAAAAATTTCCACCACCTCTTGTTTTGAAGGAAATTCAATTCTCTAAAACTTCATGTCTCACAAGAATGTTCAAAAAGTTCTTCATTTGGAAGGTATGGATCAAAACATTACAGGTCCTTCTCAAAGTCAACAAAAAGTCAACTTTTTGTTTTGAAGATATATTGAGCATGGAAACTCCAATTGAGATGAAACCAAAGAGGTTGGTTAGAGGACTCTTAGAGCTTTCCAAAAAATCTAAGAACACTAAAAAATGTGGAAAATTGAGCAAGATACACCATTCACAAGTTGGGCAATTTTGAAGAAGTGCACAAAGAGAGATACTTCTAAAAATCAAAATTTTTGCAAATGGGCTTACTTTTTCTTCATCCAAACTTGTTCCTTATGCAATTAGGAATATCCAAGCCCAATGCCACGAATTTTTATTTTATTTTTCTATTTAATTTGTATTTTATTCATTTAAATACAAATTAAATTCAAAAATAAAGTATAAAATCAAAATTAATTGCAAATTTGATTTTTCTCTCTTTCTTGAGATCCAAGCAACCCAATAAAGCCAGCAAATTTCGAAATTTGATTGGATATGGCAAGAATTTGATTGAAATTGATCAAAAAAGAGAAAATTTGATTTGGTACAAAATCAAATATATTTTGCATTGATTGGTGATTAATTCTTTCTCAAATCAGTTCCAATTCCATCTACTATATATATACAATACATGCCACACGAATTAGGGTAGAAAAATTGGTTGGAGAAACCCTATTCAAGCTCAAAAAATCCGTGCTATACAAGCTACTAGCAGCCTGGGATTAAGGTCGATTCAATTGATTCCAAGCACTCAAACACATTCCTTGATACCTCCTGAATCGATCCAGACCTTCACATTGTCCAAAAGCATCAAGAATCACGAAATCCGAATTTGGTTTGTTCATGTTTTTCTCAAAATCGATTTCCATTATTCATGCATTTTTAACATGATTTGTTGTTGTTTTTGTGATTAGAAGGAAGTTTGCAAACGTTCTGGGCGGTTTGATTGAGTTTCTATGGCCTGGAACACGAATCACCATAGCTAGGAGTTTTCGGCCATGATTTAGGGTTTCCTTAAAACGGAAAAATTGGACCACGAGACCACCACCATTGTGTTTAGAATGTGATTTCCAATCGATTCATACCCTTGAATGTTATTTATATTGTCTGTACATGATTTTGAGAATTGCAGGGGCTATAGCGTCACACTGAGGCCGACGCTATATTTTCAAATTTTTAAAACGAAGAAGATGAAGTTTGGCGCGGGGACGATGCAGCCTAGAAGTGACACTTGTTCTTTCTTCACTCGCTTCGGTTTTCAAACAGTAACGCACTCCAGCTCAGTTGGCAAGGCAACGCGTTTTCCACCCAGGGGTCATCAGTTCGAATCCCAGCCTTGGCATGTTATTTTTACAAGTTTGCAACATTTTCATATTTTCTATTTTCTATTTTATTTAATATTTTCATGCATTTTTAATTAATTTCAACAATTTTTATCATGCATTTAAAAACACCAAAAAATATTTTCCTTTTTGCATTATTTCCATAAAATGTTTATTTAATTTATAAAATTAAAAAATATTATTTTGCATGCATATTTAATTTAATTGTTAATTTATCATTTAAATCACATTTAATTGTTTTTTAATTATTAAATTATCTCCAAAAAATCCCAAAAAATTATTTTAGCATATTAATGTTATTTCCAGCATGAAATATTTTTCTCATTTAAAAATTATTATTTTTGCTAACATTTTTCTCTTATTCGATTTCCTCGAATTTCCCGATTTCTCATCTTGTCGCAGGTTATCTCGTTTCGGACGATTTCTTTTTATCGTTTTCTTTTTTCCAATTATGTAATTGCTCATGGGATGTAATAGCTTAATTAGGGCTTTTATTTTCCGCACGTTTAAATTATGTATCTGCCCCAAAGCCATGTAATAGCGTAGGATTTATCTTTCCGCACTTTATACTTCCGCATTTTAATTTCCGCACCCTATAAACTGTTAGTAATTAGGCGTGTATGGCAAGATAAAATTGGACATAGCTCACTCATAATTTCCAAGATAAAATATCTGAATTGACACACTCTTTTCACACATGCACCCTTAGGGTAATTTCTCTCGTTGCCTTCACGAATTCAAATGGTCATGTCCCTCGAACGTAGAGGTATTCTAGCACCGTTGCCTTCAAAACAAATCATCATAGTCCCTTTGATACAAAGATCATAGACCCACGATGTCGCCTCCGAATACATGATCTTGACCCTCGATTGTCGCCTACGAAAATGATGATAGTCCCTTGAATGTGCTAGGATACTTCCTACAAGTTGCTTTCTATGACCATCCGATGTCCCTTCGAACGTCCCGCTTACATCCAACAAATAGAGTTACCTACCAACTAATGGTATGGATAGAGATATTCTAAAGGAACGTAAAATAACACAAAAACGACCAATTCTGAGTAGGTAATAACACTTTTAGTTGCTTGCTCTATCAAAATGCTTTTCACACCACACACTTTTTGTCAAAGTTTAAACTCTTTTCAAAACGAAACATTTCTGAACACTTTGTATACATTCCTACATGAATCATTACAAAGTCAAAGCGAAATGCCTTTTCAAAACATTTTTCAAACACACAGAAAGCAATTTTAAAGTGATCTAAGAGCAACTAAGAGCCCGTAGATAACTACGGATGGAAAGGGGTGCTAATACCTTCCCTTTTCATAACCTTCTCCCTTACTCAGAATCTAACGAAGGTCTTTTTCTGTACTTTTTACCTTCCCTTAATTGGATAAAAGAAAAGTCGGTGGCGACTCTTGCTATCCGCACATTTGCGATACAAAAACCTACAAAGTCAGTTCACCGTATTACAGGCCCAAAGTAATATTTTCACCCCTATGTAGCGGGGTAGCCGGATAAAAAAATTGTTTGGCTATCTGCATCGACCGAGAATAGAAAACGAAGCGAGATATCCAAAGAGTTAGAAATGCAACGTGATCCTCCTCAAAAACGTTGCCAGAATCTTGTTGGTGATAGTTGATGAAATTAGTATATGTTGGATGTTTGGATTCGCCAACATCGAATTTTATGGTAATAGGAGTATGGTCAGTATGATTAAAGACCCTGCCAACAGGTTTCACTCCCGTTAGAGCTTCCAGGTCAAGAAGAGTTGGAGTTATCATACCACACTTAGTGTAGAAGGTGTTTGTCGACCCCTCCCAAAACTGTAAGGTAGCCAATAGCATGCCGCCAGAATAGGACTGGCTGACACAAGAGAGTTCCAAAAAATCATAAATACCCATTTCTTTCCATTGCTGGCCTTTGTTGGGTTCCAAACACGCCATCCAGACTTTAAACTTAGGGTAACTTAGAGGAGGAGCAGTGCGGAAATTTCTGTCAACGAATTGTAAGGAAATGTGGTTTGGAGACGTGATCAGAGGGCTACTGCGAGTACTAGTGGGGGAAAACACACCCTCATTGTCAATATAGATTTCAGATGGGACATCCACAGGTAATGGGCCTAAGAAAGCTAAAGGGTCATTGTTAAGATTGAAAGGGATAAGTACCTGGGATTGCCAAATCTTGGTTTTTTCTTCAGAAAAAGGGGGTTCTGGCACATAGGGCTTGCCATCAACGTAATGAATAAGGAAAGTTTTTGCTGGAGCTGTTTGAATGTGTTGATTCGCCATTGAAAGAGAAGAGAAAACTTGGAAATGGTGAAAAATAGGGTTTTGAAATTTCTGGGTTTTTTGCTTGGAGGTAAAATGAACTGAGGAAGTAGAGAAGAAAGATGGAGAATAATCAGGATTCCTTTTTATAGGCCCGAAATAAAGTGAGGAAAGGCAAGGAAAAAATCTTGGTTATTTCCTAGGTTTAAAACCGTGCCCGGTCGAAGAACACGTGTAGCCGGATTAAAGTGGAAGTGTGGTGGGTCATGTCTGTCACTAAAGTGTAATCATGGTCAACATTAATGATCCCACGTCTCGAAGAAAAAAACCTGATAAGTTTTCATTATTGCCTGACGTCACAAAAAGATAGGAACAGCAAACTGCTTTTGGAGTAGTGGAAACGACTGAGTCGATTGAAGATATAAAGCTCCATAGATGCCATTGTCTCATATGGTCGACAGAGTAAGGAAATTCGAAAATGGCATCTCTGGAGGGTATTTTGTTACCTGAAATTTCCTAAATACATTTAAGGGCATGTGTTAAAGGCAAACATCCTTACAAGTTAGGGGAAGATCCTGAACGAATATAGGTTCCTTAGGAGAATTTATGAAACCAAGTCAAAGATGTCAAAAAGAAGTGTGTCGACCAAGAGAGTGAACCGAGAAATTGGTCGATTCGACCAAAGTATCAAATAAACCTGAAAAAAAGTCGAGATCGACGGACAGAAGAAAAAAGGGGTCAAGATGAATGTGTCAAAGATGAACCACATCGACTGGATGGATAAAGAAAGGTTGTTGGTCGATTCGACATATTATGGGCTGAGTGAAAGAATTAATCGAAGTTCAGATGTTGTCAAAGACGTAGTATAAGGGACTTGGGGAAATTTCATTCTTCCTAAGATGTATCAAATCTAGGAGCGGTTAACCCTTTTAAAATCACGAGCGGGAAAGAGTTAAATTTTGAAGATCGTGGGCAGTTATCTCAAGAGATCGTGGGTGTTGGGCGCCAAGTTGATGGCGAAATCTTATGTAGCAGTTACGTTTTAGTTTCATTTTCGTCCTTTGATTGCCTTAAGCAGTTATCTTGTAAATTACTATAAATAAGTCACTTCGCTGTAATTTTTAGGGGTGTTCACTTGTATTCTCAAATTGCTTACCAACACTCTACCCAATTTCGCGCTTAAGGAAGAAATAGTCACTAAGCTTTTGATGTACGTGAATCACCACCTTTATTTTCAATGTAATCAGTTTATCTTTTCAATTTTATCTCTTTAATGTATTTACTTTTCGTATTCATTTAGAGCAACTTTGCATGAACTTTTCAACACTGCTTGTCGGTCACGAGTCACCAACCAGTTAGTTCGTTGAGTCTTGTTTTGCCTAGAATCTATTGTCGGTCACGAGTTACCAGTCAGTCGATCGAAAAATCTATGTGGAAAGTCGTTGTAATTTTTCCCTTGGTCTTAGAAAACTGTTTCGTGGCTAGGGAATATTTCGACAGAATAAGTACAATATACAAAATCTTAGCACGCGTCTTAAGATCAACTGGTCGATCTTGCGAGTAACCCTTAGTTTTAGGACATAGGGAGGACCAGTGCTTGTTTACTATTTTCCATAGTAAACACCTGCATGCTTATGTTTACAACACTGGTGAGGAACCTCCTAGACCCAGAAGAGGTGGAGTGAGGACACACGGTGGAGGAAGGGCACGAGGTGAAGCATCGAGTAGCGGAAACGTCAGAGACAACGATGAAGAGTGATTCGTGTTTTCTTGTATTTTTACTTTCTTAAGTTTCCTGTTTGTTTTCTTTTCTCACTTTCTTTGTCACGTTGGGGACAATGCTCAGTTTAAGTGTAGGGGAAATCAGTACATTCGAAAAGTATATGGGTTGCTCACAATCAGGCTACTGATAACACGAAAATGTATCGTATATTTGACTCAATTTATATGAATTATGTCCTCATTTTATTTTAATTAAGATACTCTTTATTCGTATTAGGCTGGTATTTTCTATGTTTTCAGGTTTTTACTACTTACAAGGCATGTATGAAGAAAGCAGCAAAAATGGAGAAGAATCGAGTTTAAAACCACAAAAAGGAGTAAATAAATAGCATGGGGCGATAAGAAAAATGAGAGGTGAAAGAAGTGTAGAATTGAAATGGACCATCAAGCAAGGCCTAGCTCATGAAGAATTCACACACGCCTTACAAGGTGTGACGATTGTCACACCCCTTCAACCCAGCCCTAACGGTCGCCACACATCACAAGGAGAAGCTTTCTCATCAAGCAAGTTGTAACGACCGCCACATAAACCCAGGGCCACTCCTATATCTGTAACGAACGTCACACTTTTGAAGGAGACTTTTTCTCCTTACTTGTAACGAATTACACGGAAGGTTACATGAAGCTCCTATATTCTCTCATTTTCCAAGTCTCTCGGAAAACTCTCTCCACGAAGCAAGTACTTCCTAATTTTTCTCCACACGCTAAGTCCAATACGGAAGCCACGAAAGTTCCTATTATTTTGGTCAAAGTGAAGAACGAATATACAGCCATGCCTCCTAGTTTTTCTCCAGAAGAAACTATATAAATAGTTGATATTTGACGGTAAAGGATCACACTTTCCTCTTCCTCTCTCGTCCATTTCCACCATTTTTCGTTCAAATCTTTTTCTTAGAATGTAAAAGTAATAGTTCTCCACATCGAGGGACTATTACTAAGTTAGTTTTAGGATTATTTCTATCGTTTAATTTATGTATCAGATTCAAGTTTGTCGGCGTATTTCAATTCAAGTTTTCTTTGTTTCCATTTTCTGCATTTACAAGTTCTTTATTTTACCGCTTTATTATTATTATTATTATCAATGTTATTCCTTTTATCGCAATATTTATTATTATTATTATTATTATTTTGTTTTTCAAATTTAATTGATATGTCATTCTTTATCGTAACTATAATTATTCATGTGTTTTTAATTAGTAACATGTCTGGATAAATAGTCTTGAGTCCAGTGTATGAGGACTGTTGTTAGCGACATACTCGGTAAAAAATAATAGGTGCGAATTTATGATTAGAATTCTATTTTGGTTTTAATTTTCAAGTCTAATTTAAATAGCTTTGTCACGATAAAGTGAGAGGTTATTTAACACGATTTTATCACGAGAGTGAGAAATCAATTAAGGTTAGAGTCGGCACTGCGAGAGCGTGGGGATCAAATCGGATAGTGGAAATTAGGCAACAAATCTAAATACAGCGAGAGTGCTTTAGATGCGTTTAGGATATTATTGGCTTTCAAAATATATTTCTTAGTTACCGGGCAAGCGAGAGCAAAATCTTGGGATTAGGAAGTATGGCTTTAGTTAATACCGCGAGAGCGTGATGCGGAGTCTTTAAGTTGGTATATTCTACAGAACTAAGTTATAGTCATAATTAGTACCCGTTTTCTATAAGTCCTTCTGGAATGCGGAAATCATATCCTTGCCTCGTTTTAGTATTATTTCCTAAGCCCATTTATTTCAGTTTTAGTTCTTAGTTTCCAGCAAAATCAATTATTCATTAGACTTAGCTATACAAGGTAACGATAGATTACAGTAGGTTGACATTGGTCTCTGTGGTTCGACAATCTTTTATATTACTTCAATATTTTCGTGCACTTGCGGAATTTACCCATCAAGTTTTTGGCGTTGTTGCCGGGGACCAACAATCAATATTATTAATAATTACATCGTATAGACTAAGACACTCTTATTTCTATAATTATGTATCAACCAAACTTTTTCTACAACTCCCAACCCCAGTATTTTGAGGATTACCGAGAATCCCATAAATCTGACCTCGAAATACTGATGGAGAATTTCAATACGTCACCAACTAACTCTCACCCAAATTACCTATACAACTATCAATCCAATCATGTTGAAGAGTCGCAAGAATACCAAAGATCTGATCTCGAAACATCATTGAAGGATTACAATGCGATGTTAACTTATCCTCAACCAAATTTCCTCTATAATTAACATGCCCAATATTTTGAGGAGTCGCAAGAATACCTGAGTTCCACTCACAACGCATTAATGGAGGATATGACTGCGACACTAACTCGCTCTAGACTGAATCACTTTGAGGAACCGCAAGAATCCTATAATTTCAACCTCAAAACATCAATGGAGGATTTCGATGCGACGTTAACTCACTCTAGGCTAGAATCTACGATGGAGCACTTTTTAGAGACACAAACTATCCACAATGAAGAGGTAAGAAAACAAAGTCTCGACAATAATGAAACTCTTAGGAAGTTGAACAATGTGGTTGAGTCCCTAGTGACTCACAACGAGGCATTAAAGGCCCAAATCTTCATGCTTTCACAAACACCTCTAGGACCCTCCCTTAAGGAGAATGTGTATGTTGTAACAATCAGTAGCGAAAAACAAACTGAAAAATCCTAAGGAGAGTGATAACCAGGTTGAAGAGAGTAATAATGAGGTTGAAAAGAGTTCTAGTGCGAAAAGAGTAGATATTGAGAATAATACACTACCACTATCTGAAAAGGAGGTTGTCGAAGAGGTTGATAAGGAAACATCTATTGTTGTTACTCCTCCCTATAACTCACTAATTTCTTCTATGCAAATGCTTATGGAAGCTAATGTAGATGCCCAATCCAATCATCATGTGGAGATATTGAAAAATATCCACACCAATGCACCTTCGTCCGAGGTCCTGCATAAAAAGAGAAAATTTAAGGACCATGAAACTAGGAAAACCAATTGCATTAAGAAGGGAAGGTTAACATTCGTTATGGTGGATGAAATAACTAAGCCTAGACTTGAAAAGTTGATACTTAGGATAGACCCAGAACCACCACCACAAGTCCAAAAGAATGAACCACCCCACAAAAGAAAGAAAATAAAAGGTGAGGGATATGTGAAATGGCTTGATAAGTGGCCATGGAAACCGAAGATTATTAAAAGTTCAATCGATGATTCATTCTCGAGAGAACCACCATGAGTGCTTACACTCCTAATCCGTCGAGCTATTGACGTTAACCAAAGTGTTGCGTGGGAGGCAACCCACGAGTTTTCAATTTAATTTTTTCCTTTTATTATTTGAACATGCAGAAAATAAAGATACGAATCGCTTGTCACGTCTCAACCATATCTAGGCGAAACATCTATAGGTAATCATCTAGAAAATGAGTCGGTGCCCATGTACATTCCTACGAATGTTGCTGCTGGTGGTGACACTGTTGATGAGGACGATAGGAGAAGACATATCTCCCCCGTCTGTAACTCACCTCCTCATCATCATTTGCATGGTCATGTTCCACCTGCACACACCACACTGTATTTTTCACACTTTTGCAGGTACTTCCTCCGAAAATGAGCAATATGATGAATGGCTTCAGGAAAGAGAAGTTTTAGCAAATTCAGATATCTCGTAGTATAAGACGTCGGAGTAGAAGTGGTCAACAAAGACATGATCAACAAGGGAAGGATTAGAGCAAAAATTGGTCGTTATATCACACAAGGTCGTTCATTCAGGTTTTATTTTTCCTCTTTCCACCTTTCATCGAAACATTGAGGACAATGTTTGATTTAAGTGTGGGGGAGGGACTTTACCGCTTTCATTTATCTTTTTTTTAGTTTGATTTATTGCTTCTAGTTTATTGAATATTTTTAGGAATTTATCTGTTTTATCTGTTTAAAATATTCTGTTGAGCAAAAAATTTTAAAATTGCTATTGAATTTCCCCGAAATTTTAAAATTTTAACCTCCAACAAAAAAAAATTGATGCATGACGCACACACTCTGAAAGTATATAGGTTGTCACTTTAGGTTGTGTTAGGGAGACTTGGGAAAGCTTCGATAAAATCAATATCGTTTTAACACCCTAAACCCCCTAAGTATGTGAACCAATTTGAGTACCTATTATGCCAAAACCTTAAGTTTGAATTTTAAATTAACCCCGAGTAGTTTATATTAGCAGTCGGCACCGTCTTAATCACAAACTACATAGAGGACCGATGAATAAAAGTGAATGGTCGTAAAACTTCAAAAATATCATGCCTTAATAAATTGAAAACAGGGAATGCGCTAATTAAGTTAGGTGACCCTCACCCGGTCGCTTAATCCAACAGTTGCCAAACCTACAAAAATATGGTATGAGTTGGTTCAGAGGTGTCTGGTGCTGAACTTGGTAGGGCGAACTACGGTTCGATCCCCCGCAACTTGAAATTGGGTAAATAAAGGGGTTACCAACTTATGTACCAGAACCCCGTGCTTAAATGACCAGAATCACTAACCAGCTACCCTACTATGTACGTGCAAGGACAAAGGGCTTAATGTGATTGCACTTGAATGAAAGTGGGTGAAATAAAGCAAAACAAATAGGTTGAGTTATAATAGAATGATTCGGACTGGCTTGCATTGGGTGGGAGTTTTTGATCGCGTATTGTGATTTCGTGTCATCACGGTATCCTTGGTGTTGACGTTTAGTACTCATCGATCTCACGTTAGCCTAGCAGCCATGTATGACTAGGATTCGTTTCGTGCCTTTGTTTAAAAAAACCATGCTTAATCATTTTCTTTTACCGTGTTGGTTAATTGATTAAGGACAAGCAATGGTTTAAGTGTGGGGATATTTGATAGCACGAAAATGTATTATATATTTGACTCAATTTATATGAATTATATCCTCATTTTATTTTAATTAAGATACTCTTTATTTACAATACATGTATGAAGAAAGTCGCAAAAATGAAGAAGAATCGAGTTTACAACCACAAAAAATGAGTAAATAAATAGCATGGGGTGATAAGAAAAATGAGAGGTGAAAGAAGTGTAGAAAAGAAATGAACCATCACGCAAGGCCCATCCCATGAAGAATTCTCACACACCCTACAAGGTGTGATGGTAGTCATACCCCTTCAACCCAGCCCTAATGGTCGCCACACATCACAAGGCAAATCTTTCTCACCAAGCAAGCTGTAACGACCTCCATACAACCCCAGGGCCACTCCTATTTGTGACGAACGTCACACTTTTGAAGGAGACTTTTTCTCCTTACTTGTAGCGAACGACACGAAAGGTTACATGAAGCTCCTATATTCTCTCATTTGCCAAGTCTCCTGGAAAACTCTCTCCACGAAGCAACTACTTCCTAATTTTTCGCTAAGTCCATTACGGAAGCCACGAATGTTCCTATTCTTTTGGTCAAAGTGAAGAACGAATATACAGCCATGCCTCCTAGTTTTTCTCCAGAAGAAACTATATAAATAGTTGATATTTGACGGCAAAGGCTCACACTCTCCTCTTCCTCTCTCGTCCATTTTCCACCATTTTTCGTTCATAGTTTTTTCTTAGAATGTAAAAGTAATAGTTCTCCACATCGGGGGACTATAACCAAGTTAGTTTTAAGATTTATTTATATCGTTTAATTTATGTATTAGATTCAAGTTTGTCGGCGTATTTCAGTTAAAGTTTTCTTTGTTTTCATTTTCTGCATTTACAGGTTCTTCATTTTACCGCTTTATTATTATTATTATTATTATTATTATTATTATTATTATCATTACTATTCCTTTTATCGCATTATTTATTATTTTTATTTTGTTTGTCAAATTTAATTGCTATGTCGTTTTTTTATCGTAACTATAATTATTCATGTGTTTTTAATTAGTAACATGTTTGGCTAAATAGTCTTGAGTCCGGTGTATGAGGACCATTGTTACCGACGAACTCGGTAGAAAATAATATGTGTGAATTTATGGTTAGAATTCTATTTTGATTTTGATTTCCAAGTCTAATTAAATAGATTTCTCACGAGAGTGAGAGGTTATTTAACACGATTTTATCACGAGAGTGAGAAATCAATTAAGTTTAGAGTCGGCACTGCGAGAGCGTGGGGATCAAACCGGATAGTGGAAATTATGCAACAAATCTAAATACAGCGAGAGCGCTTTAGATGCGTTTAGGATATTATTGGATTTCAAAATATATTCCTCAGTTACCGGGCGAGCGAGAGAAAAATCTATGGATTAGGAAGTATGCCTTTAGTTAATACCGCAAGAGCGTGAGGCGGAGTCTTTAAGTTGGTATATTCTACGGAACTAAGTTATAGTCGTAATTAGTAACCGTTTTCTATAAGTCCTTCTGGAACGCGGAAACCATATCCCAACCTCGTTTTAGTATTATTTCGTTAGCCCATTTATTTCAGTTTTAGTTCTTAGTTTCCCCCAAAATCCAATTATTCATTAGTCTTAGCTTTACAAAGTAACGATAGATTACAATAGGTTGACATTGGTCTCTATGGTTCGACAATATTTTATATTACTTCGATATATCTGCGCACTTGTGGAATTTACCCATCAGCTACGTTAGAATTTTTGAAAAAAATTCGACAAAAATAATACCACCTTGAAACCTAAATCTTCTAGATTATGCGAGATCGGTTTGAGTACTTATGATACTGAAACATTAAGTTTTAGTATTAGATCAACCCCCAGTAGTTCATACTAGCATTCGACATCGTCTTATCCACAAACCATGTAGGGAGCCGATGAATATAAGTGACTAGTCCTAATCAGAATTTTTTTAAGCATAATGATATAATAGGAAATGCGCTAATTAAGTTAGGTGACCCTCACCAGGTCATTTTTAATCCAACAGTTGCGGAACCTACAAAAACTAATGTAACAACCGATTGTAAGCCTGTTAAGTGGTATCTGGTGTTGAACTTGGTAGGGAGAATTAAGGTTCGATCTCCCGAGACTTATAATCTGGGAATGAAAAAGAGTTACAAACCTGTGTACCAGAACCCCGTGCATAAATGACTAGAATCACTAACCGACTACTCTACTATGTGCGTGCGAAAGATAAAGGACTTAGTGTGATTGCATTAGAATGAAAGCGGTTGACTTCGAATGAAAAGAATTAGGTTGAGCTATGATAGCATGATTCGGACTAGTTTGCATAAGGTGGAGGATTTTGACCATGTTCTATGGTTTTGTGTCGTTTCTGTATCATTAGTGTCAGAACCTAGTTCCATCTTTCTAATGTAAAACCCCTCAACAACATACGATTCGATTTGTGTTGTGTGATTGTGTCAGAGACCTTGCGTTAAACAATTTTTACTCTATTATTTTCTTGAGGGCAAGAAAAGGTTCAAGTGTAGGGGAGTTTGATAACCCAAAAATGTATCGAATATTTGGATCAATTTACATGAATTTTATTCGCATTTTAATTAATTAAATTACTCTTTATTCGTATTATGCCGGTATTTTCTATGTTTTCAGGAATTTGATGTTTACAAGGCATGTGCGAAGAAAGTCGAGAAAAGTTAAGCAAATCGTACTTAAAATCCATAAAAGAAGAGAAATTATGCAATTGTGGGGTGTATGGAAAAATAGGGTACATTAAAAGTAAAAAGCTTTGGAAAATAAAGAATTAAGAAGAGCAAACCCAACCCATTTCCAACGCGCGCAGCAAGCCAAACCCGGGAGTCCATGCAAGGGTAACGATCGTTACACCTTGCCACGCGAGCCCTAACAGTCGTGTTGACTTTGGAAGCGAAGCTTCCTCTCCAAGCCTTGTCACAACTATCACTCTTAACTAATTATCCGTAGCAATTGCTATGGAGGCGAATCCGGAGGAGAAAAATCCTCAACGTCATATTTATTTCAAGCGACCTCCAAGTCTATAAATAGGGCCTCAATCCTCATTTTTTTCACAAGATTTCTTTTTCATTTACCTTACGGTTACTCTGGAGAATTTTCTAAGTACCATTTATTTTCAGTTTTATTTTACCGATTCCGATTTAGATTATTTAGTAGTTTCTACTTCTATTTTCTCGTAGCAATTTTCACATCGGGGATTGTTGCGAACATTTGCTAATTCTAACCTTACGTTAGAATCGTGTTTTTTATTTTTCTTCATTGCATTTATTTTTAGGAGCAACAGACGACAGATCTCGCCGACCTGTGGGAGACACCTGAAGTTAGCCAAATATTCTGCGATATTATTTTAAGGTTTAATTTAATTGTTTTTATTTATTAATGCCAAAATTGTCTGAAATGCTTAGGTTATTTAAATTGTCTGATGTTATTTATTTCTGTTGCGCTATTATTGAATCGTATAACATGCTAGGCTAAATTTATTTATCGGTATGTAAGGTGTAACACCCCAATTCTATCCGTCGGAATTAATGATAAAAATAAGAGTAATAAAATTTCATAAATAAATTGAGGCATCACATATCCATGGTTTCCACTTTGCAATAAGATGCATCATCAAAATAATCAAAAGTCGGATATACCGATCACGTCATCCTACATCAACTAAGCATATAAATATGCACACGGCAGCGAACACATCACCATTTATGCCATGTAAAAGCATAGTACATCAACAAAATAATCATGTTATGGTATAAACATAATCCACATAGTTATCAGGATATACAAGTAAATTATCCAAATCAAAATAACAAAAGCGCTCATCCCGAGTGTTACGCTATCAGAGCAAGACGACTCAAAAGGAAATGACTCGAACTAATCCACCTCATCAACGCAGATCACCTGCACGTTACCAATATAAAGGTAACGGTGAAACAAGTAAAGGGTGAGATAAATCAAATCATATAAATAAAGAGATGATAATTAATATATAGTTTCAGAATTATAAAGAGATATCGATAATAAGTAATATTCAACATATATTCCAATCTCACTCACTTTTATCATCACCACCTAAATCATCACCATTCATCACAATCGTCATAAATCATCATAGAACAACACATAACCAATAAACTCAAACAAACATAACCGACACAATGTGACTCGACTATGTATGCATGTGGTACCAACATATTTTGTTCGTAATTAGGAACATTGGCTAAAGCCCTCCTCATTTTGGCAAAAGCCCTCGTCATTTATGCAATGTATGCGACTCGACAAAAGACAACACATTTACACAACAACACATCAACATCGTCATAATCATCAAAATGGCATAAGCCCTCGTCAGTTTATTTATCAAACATCGGAGGTAAAACATCGTCATTAACATCATCACAGTTTGCATTATGCAAATTATCATCAACAAATATCATGCATTCACAAATTGGAAGTATTAATCAATAATATTCACAATTTAATTAATTCCAATTATGGATTAATATTCACCAAAATATACTCGTCATTTTATTTACTAAACATCAGAGGTAAAACTATGAGAGCAAAGGTGAAAGTACAGTGTTTTAATGCTTATCAAAACCTATCTATACAAATATATCATACTTCAAACTGGTGCAAGTGAGGAACATCAAAAATAAGTAAATTTCTCAAAACAACCTGCATGACCCGACTCATGGGTCCTTAGGTCGGCTCATGAGTGGAAGATTATGGTCTGGCAACGCCCGGGAAGGCGCACGCCTTCTCCATGCGTCGACTCATAGTTCTGGGAAAACATGAGTCAGCTCATAAAAGCAATGTGTCGGCTCATACCCTATTTTTAACAAGACATGAGTCGACTCATAAGGTGATGCGTTGGCTCATGCCTGAAGAAACTCTCCCCTCACATGCTCGGGAAGGCGCACGCCTTCTAGTCTTCCTGCATGAGTCGGCTCATCACAACTTTTTCTCATATTTCTGCTAACTTTCCAAGTGCTAGAAACAACACAAAAGAGAAATATGCATAACAAGGTTTCACAAAACCAACTAATATATTTTCATTATCACCATCCAAACACCAAATTAAACCAAGAAATTTTAAGAAAAACACCCAAATTTTCACAACCCTGACTCATATAAAATCTATCATTAATCTATTTATAGGATAGAAATTACCAAACCCCTTACCTCTAGTTCTTGATTCTAGCAAGTTTTGAAATTTCCTCTTGAATCACCTCTTCAAACCACAACCTAGCTTGTTCTTGTTTTTGTTCCTTTTTCTTCTCCACTCACCAAGTACCTCTCTTTCTCTCTATTTCACTTTTTGTTTCTATTTTCTTTTTCTGATACACAACCAACACACTAACTACTACTACTACATACTAACTACATATGTGTCTTGGTTTTGTTTTTATTCAAGACATGGGGTAGTTACTAATATACCCTAAATAACACTACACTCTTAAATCTAGTCTTGCAACTTAATATAATAAAAACTCAAATAAACTAAATAAGCCCGAATAATAAATACCGATCCGAATAAATAATTACCAGACCGGATAATAAATCACCGAATATATTAATAAATATACCGGTTAAAAAAATATAATTTATCACGAAATAAACACTAACCGAAAATTTGAAAATAATAATATAATTATGATATTTAATAAATCGGGGCGTTACATAAGGTCATATAGCCGACGGGGTTTAGCAACGCCATTTGATATGTTCCTTTTAAAAGAATAATTTTTTGGTTTCAATTACTAGTTTTAAATATTAACTATTTTGTTACGAGAGTAAAATACAGATAGAAGTTAGGATCAATAAAATGAGAGTTTGAGATGATAACTAGACATTAGTAATTGTGCATCAACTTAAAATACAGCAAGAGCGCTTTTAAGTTGATTAGGTCTTATTTGCTTTCAAAAACTAATTTTGTACTCTAATTGGTACAGCGAGAGCGCTCACTTAGGTTTGATTGTAGGATCTGAATCAATAAACACAAGAGTGTGAGAAAAGGGTTTTCAAACAAATATTTTCTACTGAAAACTATTTTAATAATTCGAGTTGAGTCAATGAGTTTCTAAATCCCCGAAGTCTGACCTTTACACACTGATACTCCCCCTTGAATCTAAACTAGATTGTAATCAGTTAGACTCCCTAACCCCCAAATCAATTACATTATTACCCTTAGAATTACGTAGTAACCTAAGATAGCAATAGGTCGACATTTAGTCCCTTGGGATTCGATAATATTTAAAGCTACGTGCGATAGGACTGTATACTTGCGGTCTAGATTCTTTAAGACACACAAAGTCGCGATCACCGATCATGAAGGGTACCAAATCATTAGATAATTTCTACATTTCAAATTCAAAATAAAAGTCTATCATTAGTTTCCCTAGCCTCAAAAATAGGGAAATAAAATTTGTGGAGACTATCTGATAAATAAATAGACCAAGATGTTACACACGAAGGTGAAACATCTTACCACCTCCAGATTTCTTAAGTTACTTCACATGGATCTCATGGGACCCATGCAGGTAGAAATCTTGTGTGGTAGAAGATATATTTTTGTGTGTGTTAATGATTTCTCAAGGTACACTTAGGTTGAATTTTTTTAGATAAAAATATGACACCTTTAACACATTTGAAAAATTGTGTCAGCAACTTCAGCGTGAGAAAGGGAAAGATGTTGGCAAGATCATTTGAATATGAAGTGACAATGGAGAATTTGAGAATTCTAGATTCTCTAAATTTTGCTCTACTAAAGGGATTTCTCACGAGTTATATGCATCCATCACTCTGTAGCAAAATAGAGTAGTCAAACGCTAAAATAAAATTCTTTAATGAATGGAAAGAGTCATGTTGCATGCTAAGAACGTACCTTACCAATTTTGGGTTGAAGCCATGAATACCACTTGTCACATCTACAACCGAGTGAACATTCAATTAGGAACTAAAGTTACTCATTATGGAATATAGAAAGGAAGATAGTCAAGTGTCAAGTAATTTCATGTCTTTGGCAATAAGTGTTGCATTTTTCTTGACCAAGATCAAAGATGCGAGATGGATCCTAAAAGTGATGAAGAAATTTATACTTGTCAAAAAGTATAATTGTGTGCTTTCCCCTTGCAAGGGAAGAGAGACTCACATGACTTAGTAGGTTTATACATGTTTTGGTGGTGAATGTTTGCTCACGGTGGCGATAATCCATGTACGATGGTATTCAAGGCGATAAGCCATGTGTTTTCCCTCTTTGAAGTGCACCCTCTCCCTATTGAAGTTTCCCTCAATTTAGATCGATCTCGTTTGTGGAGGTGTTCCTCCCTTAAGGGTGATTCTCTCAACGAAGGGAGAATCCCTCAAATAAAGGTATTTGAATTAGCAGACGAGTCCCTTAGAAAATGGTGAGTCCTTCACTTGGAGGCGTTTGAATTAGAGGGCAAGATGATGGTGGTTCCACTTGATGAAAAATGGGAGCGTCTGGTAAAATGAAGACGAATCACCAGTGGGCGATGTTATCTTTTACTCGCAACACAACTGACCCTCGAGGGACGGTGCAGGGTGAAACTTCACGGGATGCCTAGTTTTCCCTCCTAAGATTCCTATGAGGGAAAATAATTCTATAAGCCGTTAAAAAATCAATAGGCACGACCTGAGGCAAAGAGGCCATTGGACTCCCCAATTCCCTTTGAACATTCTTTGTTGAACAACCTTGGCTTTAATGTCGTGGACTTTAACGATCATTTATTTTCCTTTTCCATGAACTTTCCAAGTGATTATTAGATGTTTTTTTGTTATATCTTCCACCCAACCGTCCATCTTGCTAAAGATCCAACTTTGTATTAAGACCCTCAAATATATGTATGGTGGCACAAATCTTACACATCGTCTTAATATAACAATCTAATAATATGAAAATTGTTTATGTAGAGTTTTACAAATACCATATTTTCCCTTCTAACAAATATTATTTTCCTTTTGAATAAAATCATGAATAATTTAATTTTAAATAATTTTTGGTCCCTAAAAATATACTATTTCTTTTGTTCATAGTCCTCCAAAAATTATTTAAGCAATAGTCTCTAAAATTTATTTAACTCAATAATTTATTATCTAATTTCAAATAATTCTCTAATTAAAATAAATAATTAAAATAATAATTAAGATTACATTCTACTTTAAAAATAGTAACATACAAAAAAGAATAATTATGTTCTATAAAACAATTACTAAAAAGGAACTAATGAAGTACCAAACATTTATTCACAATTTGTCACCCTATGGGAAGAAATGAATAGTTTATAGTATTGCTTAGCCAAAAAAAGCATTCCCTGCCTTTGTCTTTTCCACCAATACAAAATGTTAGCAATTGATAGGTTAAACTCATTATTTATATGAAAGTTGAAAAGCTTTGAGTGGGTCATCACAAGTCCACACACTACACACATAGCATAATGCCCACTATATCCCTTTCCTATGGCATAGGAGACCCCAACAACACCCAACATTGAAATGGGTGGAATCATATAGACTGCAACATTGCAATGGAGCAGTGCATAATGTACAATATTATTGGGATTGGGATGTGTTGTGTGTACAGAAAATAGCTATAGGTAGGAACCCACCATAACCCACTTTCTCTTGATTCTTTTCTTTGCTTAGGTATTCACACTCCACCATCACTATACCATATGTGTTATCGCTCTCAAACATGCTTTGTCTTTGTCTTATATCACATTATTTTATTTCATGATATATTAACCAACATGTATTGCCCATAACACAACATATTTTTCTACTTATTCATCCTTAATCCACTAATATTAGATTATTAGTAGTTCAATTAGTTTAATGTAATTAAATAGTTAGGTTATTTTGCATAACCATATCTTCATGCCCAAACAAAATGAGCCCATGCTTCTCATTAGGGGTGTCAAAAACAAATATGATTTGCAGTTTTTTTTAGAGTGAATTAAAATTTTAGATCCGCATTTTCTATATTTGTATATTCTGTTGTGCTTTATTTTTTTACGAGCGTAAACATTAAGATAATTTTTTTGCAATTTTTAAATTTAGATCCGTCTGATTCTATCTAATTTTTTGCAAGCAAATCAAAGTATTTTATTTGTATCTTCAACAATGTCTATCTCCTTCACTTCTATCTTTTTTATGCAAGTTTTATAATACTACGGATTTAAACGAGCGAATGTACTTGTTTTCACTTGTATTTTTCATAATAAAAATAAATAAAAAATATTCATTTTTTATAAAATAAAAAATATTCATTTTTTATAAAATAAAAAATATACATATTTTTCTATGGTTTTCTTTATGTGAAAGTAATGATTTGATGCATTAAATGTACTGGGGATCTTGTGATAGCATGCAACCAAAATAATTTTAAAAAGACTCATTATTATATGCTTTGTTATATGACAATTATGGTCCTCACTACTAACTCTATTTAAAATCATGTGAAAAGATGTTGTACTATTTTTTTCCCTTTGGACTGTAAAACCATTATAGTCGGTGGTCCCCTCGCTGTATAGTGTTTAGTGGCCACAAGCATAAAATCAAGAACTTGTTTTTTGGGTCAAAGATAAAATTCGATGTACTTGAATTATTATTTTTTATAGAGGTGTACTTGAACTCGATCTAGTGATTGTTTATACAAAAAATTAAATTGAATAGTGAGGGATTGATTACTCTTATTTTTCTGTTGCCAAAACATGTAGTACAGAGAAAATAGTAATTAGAAAAAATATTGGTAGTTTCTATTTAAACAATTTGTTGGTAATTTCACTATGAAGAAAATTATTTTACGAGTAAATTTAGTCTCTCTCACAAACCTACTTTTTTAATAAATAATTAATAGATTAAAATGTGTTTTTGATATCTTATTTTGATCTAATTAATATTTGAGCCTTTCATTTCTTAAATCAATTTTGTATCCTTCGATTAAAAAAATGAAATTTTTGTATCCTTTCTATTTTGGTGACATGTGAATCTCATTTATGTTGAGATGATAAAGTGACAACTTATATTTAAAAAACAAAACATACAACAACATTTTAATTAAATATATAAATGAGGTTTTATTTTATACAACTTAAAAAATTATATTAATTATTTATTTATTATCAATTTCATTCATCATGGTCAACATCATTTTCATTTGAAAAATTTAATGAGAGAAACGATTAAGTCTTCATTTCAATCTTTTACCATTTTCATATAATTATATCACTATTATCTTTTAAAAATAGTACTCACGATTTTTCGTCCGGACTTTCGTCTAATTATAATTTACAATATCTTAGATGATATTTCAATTTAATAATATTTGTTTCAACATAAAATATATATATCACGATCGAATATGTCATATGTCTAATGTACACAATTGGGATGAATCAATAATGAAGATAGAATTGGAGAGGACGAAGTTTAAAGAGAAAATGAAAAAATTGAAAGAGAGAGAGAGTAATTAAGGAGAATATTGTATTATTCAATATTCACAAATGGCATACATTGTTCTACACATTACATAGAGAGAGTGTCTTTTATAGGCATCTAAAACAACGCACAAACAAAGAAAAACACAAAACTGTCAAAACTTAAATTCTAAATTTCGTGACAGAAACCGGTTTCTCCAAAGCTGAAAACTGGTTTCTCCTTCGAAGATTCCTTTTCCTGTACTGATGTAGAACAACTTTTCCAAATAAGTTGTTTTGCAAAACCAGCTTCTGAAGCCTTCCAATTGCACTTGGCTTATACAGCACATTCAACACACCACCTTAAGCCAAGTGTTCCACAATCCTCAAACTCAATTTCTTCACAAGCCTCTTGAACACTTCATTTGTTATCACCTTTGTGAACAAATCCGCAAGTTGTTCTAAGCTTCGACAATGAGCTAGCTTCAGTTGTCCTTCACACACCAGCTCCCTCAAGTAATGGAACCTCATCTCTATATGCTTGCTTCTCCCATGTTCTATGAGATTCTTTGCAAGACTAATAGCCGAGAGGTTGTCAACAAAGAGTGTGATAGTTTTTACCTCAATGTTGTCCAACTCTTTAAGTAGATTCATTAGTCACACGGCTTGTCTTGCACACATGGATGCTGCAATATACTCGGCCTCACAAGAAGAGATTGCCACCACAGGTTCCTTTTTAGAGCACCTAGAGATTGGAGCTCCTCTGAACATAAAGATATAACCGGCCATAGACTTTCGATCATCTCTATCTCCACACCAATTGGAATCCGTATAACCAGGTAATTCGCACGTGCTGCCCACATCAGTCGTAGGAAAGAGAATTCTGCAACCAAGAGTACCTTTGATGCAACGAAGGATCCTCTTGATCGCTACTAAATGAGACACCTTTGGTCTCCATGAATCTACTCACAATACCGACACTAAATGCCAAATTCGGTCGTGTATTGCATAAGTAACGTAAAGATTCAATCAACTTTCAATATTGAGTTGGATTAACGTCACCCACATCCTCATTCTTGGACAGCTGCAACCTTGGTTCCATAGGTGAATTGACGGCATTGCAATGCTTCATATCACACCTCTTCAATATAGCACAAGCATACTTCTTTGGTGCATGAGAAGTCCCAACTTTGACTTGTGAAACTCTATGCCAAGGAAGTATGTCATGATACCAAGATCGCTCATCTCAAATTCTTCCATTAATTCACCTATGAACTTGGAAATAAACTCCTCATTGCTATCCGTAATCAAAAGACCGTCCACATATAAGCAAAGTAAAATCACACCTTTGCTTGCATTCGACTTCACATATACACCATATTCGGACACACACTTCTTAAAGCCAACCTCAATAAGAAAAATATATATGCGTTTGTTCCAAGCTCTACGTGCTTGTTTCAAACCATAGTGTTTTCCTCAACTTGTAGACTCTTCCCTCTTGGTTCTCTATTACAAAATCGGAGGGCTACTCTACATAGACTTCCTCCTCAAGTGGACCATTCAAAAATGCGGATTTCACATCCATTTGGTACATTTGCCAATTTTTGCTATTGGCGATACCAACAACTAACTGTATGGTCTCCAATCTAGCTACCGGAGCAAACACCTCATCATAGTCTATGCCTTCTCGCTGCAAGAATCCTTTTGCTACTAGTCGAGCCTTATGCTTGACAATCTTGCCTTTAGGATTTTCCTTCACTTTATAGACCCACTTTACTCTGATTGCCTTTTTCTTTTCCGGTAAATCAACCAGCTCCCAAGTACTGTTTTTCTCAATGAATTTCAGTTCTTCTTTCATCGCACACACCCACTTTGCATTGCTTAACGCCTCTTCCGTACTCACTGGTTCAGATTTGGCCATAAGCGCAAAATGAATGAGATCACCATCATTGTTAATATCATTGTCATGGAACACGTCACAATCTGGAGCTGTTGAGGTAGACCTCTACGTCTTGTCGGTCTTCTACTAGACTCACCATTGCCATCTTGATCGAATCGGATCGGCCCTTCATTATATTGTTTCTCTGGTTTTCGTGTTTTGGTGGAAACGGTTTCGAGATTAGGAGCGGTTTACGCATCCGAAATTCAATTCGAGTCATAGGCGCAATTTCGCGTGAAACCGGTTTCCTACATTGAGAAGCGGTTTACGCTCTGAAACAATTTTTTTTTGTCATACAACTTCAGCTCATCCACTACCACATCTCGACTGATCACGATCTTCTTGCTACTCCCATCAAACAGTTTGTAGCCTCCAGTAGGGTGATCTCCGACAAGAATCATTACCTCACTTTTATCATCCAACTTCTTTCGAAGTTGACCCGGAATATGCCTATATGCAATCGAACCGAAAACTCTCAAATGCATTAAATTCGGTTTGCATCCAGACCATACCTATTCTGGTGTAACTTTGTCAAGATTCTTAGTAGGTCACCTATTCAACAAATAGGTTGTTGTAGAGACCACTTCTCCCCATAGTTCTTTCGGCAAGTTCTTCCCTTTCAACATGCTACGAACCATGTTCATAATTGAGCGATTTCTCCTTTCAGCAATTCCATTTTGTTGAGGCGTATAGGGTGGAACAACATCACGAACTATACCTTCATCATCACAATAATTCCTAAACTCACTTGAGGTATATTCACCTCCACCATCCGTTTTAAGAATTTTCACCTTGTGACCACTTTGCCGCTCCGCCATGGACTTAAACCGTTTGAACACATCAAACACCTCATCCTTCCTCTTTATGAGGTAAATCCACAACTTCCTACTAAAATCATCAATGAAAGTGACAAAGTACCTATTTCCACTATACGAGTCAACTTGCATTGGGCCGTACACATCGGAATACACCACCTCAAGGTGTTCCTTGGTCCTATTACCAACATCCTTGTTGAAATTAGTGTTGTGTTGCTTCCCTTGCACACACTCTTCACACAACTCAGCTGGAAGATTTATCTTGGGCGGCCCGATCACCATAACATGCTTTTCCAACACGTCGAGGTCTCTAAAATTGAGGTGTCCAAGACGATAGTGCTACAGCCACTCATCACGACTTGCCGACGTAGAAAGACATTTGTGTTCCATTACTTTCAACTCTATCTTGAAAATATGATTTGCAGCCATGGGTGCTCTCAAGATTAAAATGCCTTTTTGGTCAAAAATGCGCAAAATCTTGTTTTTCATCCGAATTGTGTAATTCTTCTCGAGTAATTGGCCAATGCTCAAGAGATTACATCTAATTCCCGGAATGTACAACACATCTTTGATCAAGGAATAGCCTCCATCTTTCTTCTTGATCAAGACATCACCCACATCGTCGGCCGCTAAAGTGGTGCCATCTACGAATCTCACTCTATTCTTCGTGGCTTGATTGATCTTCATAAACCAATCCTTTCTACCCCTCATATGAGTTAAACAACCCGAGTCCAAGTACCACTCATCATTACTTTGAACTCCTCCTCGAACGGTAACCATTGTGTTTCGCTCGAGCAGCGTTTGTCTGAAAATTCGCCTTTGTTAGAGTTATTATCCGCCTCGACACCTCTTGTGTTCTTGTCCGACCCTCTTTGCAGCCATTATTCCCCTTCGTGATCATGACAATAAGCGTATCATTATCCTCTACATCTTGCCTAGCAACTTTGGCCTCATCTCCATGATTTTCTTTCGATTTCGCATTACATTCTTTTGTGAAATGGCCAAACTTTTGACAATTGTAGTATTTCACATTACTCTTGTCACCTATCTTGTAGTTGTTGCCTTGACAACCACCTTTGGAGTTGCTCTCTCCTCTTTTACCCATGGAACCTTTTGAATTTTGTAAATCCTTTCCACCAAAATTCTGGAAATTTTCCTTGCCCTTCGAAGACCACTTGCCTTTCAATCTCTTGCTCTTCTCATTGAAACCTTGCTTGCAATACAATTTCCGCCTTGGCCTTGTCATTTCCTCTTTCATCCAACCTTTGCTCATGTGCCTCCAATGAGCTTTGAAGCTCCTCCTTGCTCATGGTGAGAAGATCCTTTGATTCTTCTATGGATGCCATAATGTTATCAAATCTTGACGTTAAAGAACACAAGATTTTGGCTACTACATTTGATATCGTAACGGTTTCACCGCAAGCCTTCATTTGATTCACCAAATGTGTTATGCGCGTAATATAGTCGTTGATCGATTCCTTCTCTTCCATTTGTACTAACTCAAACTGCCTCTTGTGAGTTTGTAACCTCACCACCTTCGCTTTGTCGGCACCTTCATACGCTTTCTTCAATATTCTCCCAAGCTTGCTTTGCCGACGTACAATCACCAACTTTCTCAAAGTTGTCATTGTCGACGCAAGAGTGTATCAAGAAGAGGGCTTTGTAGTCTTTCTTCTTTTCTTCCTTGAATGTAGCTTGTCGTGAAGCTGTAGCCTCTGCAACAAGTGGTGTGACTCCATCATTCACCACTTCAAGGACTTCTTGATACCCGAACAAAACTTTCATTTGTTTGCACCATTTGTCATAATTCTTGGAATCAAGAATTGGGAGGTTGGTAGGAATTCGATCGGTGGTTGTCATGTTTGCAGCAGATTAATGGATCAGAATTAGTGCTCTTGATGCCAGATGTTGGAACATACACAATTAGAGTGAATCAATGGTGAAGGTAGAATTGGAGAAGATAAAATTTAGAGAGAAAATGGGAAAATTGAGAGAGAGAGAGAGAGAGAGAGAGAGTAATTGAGGAGAAAATTGTATTATTCAATATTCACAAATGGCATACATTGTTCTACATATTACATAGAGGGAGTGCCTTTTATAGGCATCTAAAACAACACACAAATAAAAGCAACAAACAAAGAAAAACAAAAAACTGTCAAAACGGGAATTCCAAATTTCGTGACAAAAATCGGTTTCCTGAAAGCTGGAAATCGTTTTCTCCTTCGAATTTTCCTTTTCCTGTACTCATGCAGAACAACTTTTCCAAATAAGCTGTTTTGCAAAACCAGCTTTTGAAGCCTTCCAATTTCACTTGGCTTTAGGGGTGTTCAAATTAACCGGTTATAAGAATTATCCATATCCATATCCAAATCCGGTTATGAAAAAACGATTAATTATTAATATGGTTTTAACCAAATCCATATTTTGGATATTTTATTAATATGATTTTAACCACATCCACATTTTGGACATCCATATCCAAAATAAAAACTAAATTAAAATATTTTATAAAACTATTTTTTTTTCAAAAATATTTAAAAAAAATTGAGTTTCGTCGGAATTACGAAAAACCTAGTTTTGTCGGAAATACAAAAAGTCAAATTTGATCGGAAAATAGAAAAATCTATTTTCTCAAAAAAAATCGGGTTTTGTCGAAAATATGAAAAACCGAGTTTTGTCAGAAATACAAAAAATTGAGTTTTGTCGGGAAATCAAAAAGTCGAGTTTTCTTGAAATATCGAAAAAATTGAGTTTTTTCGGAAAATAAAAAATGTTGAGTTTTTTCGGAAATACAAAAAAAAATCGAGTTTTGTCAGAAATATGAACATATTGAGTTTTGTCGGTGTCATACTCCAAAATTTGCCCTCCTACTTCTCAAGACAATTCACAACTCCATACTCAGAGATTTCACAAGGGTTGACCATACAAACCCTATCCTAAGCAATCAATCCAAACTAGGATTTTGCTCCTCTCAGGTCAAAATGGATCTCCAATGCTTCAAGTGGTCATCATACCTCATTATATGCTCCAAGGGATCACCATGTCAAGTTTCAAGCCTTACAAGTCAAATTTGCTCATCCAATTGCTCAGATGGTTGAAAATCAATTGTATTGGACAAAAAGTCAACTGTGGTCAACATACAGTCAAACTTCATAATTTTTGGTCAACATCAATATTTTGAAGTAATATTCATTATTTGATCAAGGGTTGATCATGATTCATCAAGAAAAGTCAAGATCTGATCAAAAGTCAAAGTTTCTAAGTTAGGGTTTTTTAGACAAAAGTCAATAGAACTTTGACCAGGCATAACTTCACATACTTTATCAGAAATTTTCCACCAAGGCTCATTTTAAAGGGAATTCAATTCTCTACAACTTCATGTCTCACAAGCTTTGACTATAAATACTTAATTGGAAGTTATGGATCAAAACATTACAGGTCCTTTTAAAAGTCAACAAAAAGTCATCTTTTTTCAAAGACGTGTTCATAAACATGGAAACTTCAATGAAGATGAAACCAAAAGGTATGTTTATAGGACATCTTGAGCTTTCTAAAAAGTCCAAGAACACCCAAAAATGTTAAAAATTGAGCACGATACAAGTTGAGCATTTTTGAGGAGGTGCATAAAGAGAAATACTTGAAAAAATCAAATTTTTTTCTAAATGGACTTAACTTTTCTTGGTTCAAACTTGTTTCTTATCTGAATTCGAACCTCCAACCCAAAGCCACATTTTTATCTTTTATTTTTTATTTATTTTGGATTTTTATTCATTTAAAACCAATTTAATTAAAATAAAAGATATAAAATCAAAATATTAAATACAAGATTGATTTTCTCTCATTCTTGAGGTCCAAGCAAGCCAAATGATCTGATTATTTCGAAATAATGGAGATTGGCAAGAGACTTGATGGAAATTTGTTCAAAAAAGGAAAAATTTGATGAAAATTCCAAATCAAATATTCTTCCATTCAAGGCAATATATTTTCCAATTATGCTCGACCTAATGCACACTCCTATAAATACATAACAAGATCAGACCACAAGAGGAGGATTGACTGCACTAGAAATCCCTACACAAACTTCTCTCACTTTTCAAGTTTCAGAGCAAACACGAACTACATCCTTCAGCCGTCCCCAAGGCGTTTCAAGCATTCCATCATCTTCCTAAGGTTTCCAGGAGGCAATCCCAAGCCTTACACAAGCCAGATCATCCCCAGAATGTGCCAACCAAGTTGCACTAGTTTAGTAAAATTCATGAAATTGAAACTCTCAATTCATGCTGTTTAAACTGATTCGATTTACATATTCATGCTTATATTTATGTTTGTGAATGTTTAGAACCATCGTGCATGAGTTTTTACGCAGGAATTATGATACATCATTGTTAGGGCACGAAGCTTCTGCTTCGTCGTATCCTTATTTCTAGGCCGATTCAGACCAAACCAAGGCCACCACTGAACTTGAAGCCCTCAATTTATGGGGGGTAGGGTCCCTTTGTTTGTATTTATTTTCATTATTTTTGTAGGTTTGATCTTGGCAGTAACCGGAGAAGATGACCGGAGCTTCCCTCCGGCGTCTTTGACTGCAGGTCAACCGGCTGGCTTCCTAGAAGTTCTGGAAGAAACACCAACACAGGCACCTAGAAGTTCTGGAAAATAGGTTTCTAGAAGTTCTGGAAGGAACTTTCGTGCCAGCCTCCAGAAGGAAGGAACTTGTGCCGCCTCGGAAGCTCGGTTTCGAGAAGTTGGATGGAAGTTCGAGACGAGCTTAGTTAAAAGTTCTGACGAAAATCTTTTTTTTTTATATTTATTTTCCTTCTAACTAATTTATTTTCTTTTCAATTATCTTTTAAATTATTTTCTAAAAAACTCTAAAAATGTCTAACTTTAAGATTTAAGTTCCAAAAACCTTTATTTAATTTTTGACAAAAAAATATTTTCTTTTCATTTAAATCATTGTTTTAAATTAAATACTAATTAATTAGAATTAGGTTTTTTTCTTTCATTAAAATCAATCATAAAAAACTCCAAAAAATATAATTTCTAATAATTAGGATTGCTAACCTAAAACCCTTTCTCTACTAATTTCCAGAACGTTTTTCACTAACATTTTCTCATTATTCTAATTGTTTATTTATTATTCCGCATTTAAATTCTAGAAAGGTTGTATAGGTTGCAAATTCTTTATCATGTAATAGGGTAGGATTTACTTTCCTCCCTTTACATTTCTGCCTTTAGTTTCTGCATTCCTATATTATGTATCTGCCCCAAAGTCATGTAATAGCATAGGACCTTTACTTTCTGCACTTTACATTTTCACAATTTACTTTCTGCACCTATTTAACTGCTAGTAATTAGGTGTGTATGGCAAGATTAACTCAATCAATCTAGATCACTTCTAACACAAGATAAATATCTGAATACAACACACATTTCTCACACATGCACCCACCTTAGGGTATCCTCTCTTGTTGCCTTACGAATACAATGGTCATGTACCTCGAACGTAGGGATATCTTAGCTAAGATGCTTATAAACATATCATCATAGTCCCTTCGATACAAAGATCTTAGTCCCTCAATGAACCTTGATGTTGCCTATGAATATATGATCTCGTCCCTCAGTTGTTGCCTACAAAAGTGATGATCATCCCTATGAATATGCTAAGGTATCCCTACATGTTTCCTTCTATGACCATCCAGTGTCCCTTCGAATGTCCCTTTTACATCCAACGGATAGAGTTGCCTACAAATTAATGGTATGAATAGCGCTATTCTAAAGGAAAGCAAAATAACACGGAAACGACCGTTCTGAGTGGGTAAAATAAGTCTCTTTTGCTTGCTCAATTAAAATACTTTTCACACCTCACACTTCTTTTCAAAATATTTTTCAAAACACTTTGTATACATTCCAGCGTGAATCATTACAAAGTCCTTTTCCAAAATAAAACATTTCCAAACACTTCGTACACATTCTAGCGAGAATCATTACGAAGTCAAAGAGAAATGTCTTTTCAAAAAAAAACATTTTCAAACACACATACAAAAAGCAATTTATAAAGTGAGCTAAGCAATTAAGAGCCCGTAGATAATTACGGATGGAAAGGGTGCTAACACCTTCCCTTTTCATAACTGCCTCCCGTACTCAGAATCTAACGAAGGTCTTTTCCTGTTCTTTTCGCCTTCCCTTAATTGGATAAAAGAAAAGTCGATGGCGACTCTTGCTATCCGCAACATTTGCGATAGAACACAAAACAAACAAGTCAGATCTCCACCGTATTACAGAACTGGCGACTCTGTTGGGGAGACCCTAAAGAGATGCTACCTTAGGGTCTTTAGATCACTTTATTGCTTTCATTGTTTGCTTTGTCTGCTTTACTTTTAAGGGTTGCTTGCGTATTATTCTTGTGGGGGATCCTACACCCGAATCCAGGTTTCCTTAGGTAAGTAGCAATAAATCGTCGCGACCGTTAGGCGTATACCAAAATGGTCAAAATGATGGCTACGTTAGTGCGACACTTTGGATGTCCTGATGCTCCTCATGTTCAGTTGAGGAAAGTATTTGGCATCTACGGGGTGTCAGATGCACTAACTCAACTTTTAGAACCCTAATTGACCCATCTTGGCCATTAGAAGGTAGTGAGATGGCCGGCTTCAGTGTAGACTGAGGTTGGTTGATACTCGATGCTACGCTCATTAAGATTCGACTTTTGTGATGTTTCGGTCGACCACTTGATAGTCGTATTGAAATAAAGCCTACAAGAAAGATCAATGATATGAGATTCTTAGAACCCGGTTACTATTATAGGACAGGTTGAACCCACTTAAACTATGGTAGGATAGACACCTATACCTCATGCAAGCCTTAAACCTAGGGCTATTGTGTGAATTAATTGTGCTTTCTACTTATTTTAAACATGACATCATGACATCATAACATCATAACATCATAACATCATATCATTTCTAACTATTTCAAGGACCTAGGGATTTATCTTTGCTCTATTTTGTAGGAGTTATGCCTTCTAGGAAGACTATCTGAATCAACTTCATGGGTATACCTTCTCAACTCAAAGAATTAGTTTTAGAAGTTCCCGATCATGCTCAGTTCGTCAAAAGACATGGTTATCTGCTTAACTTGGTTATCTCCGGTTTTGAAGAAGATATGATGCACGTCATATTCCAGTTCTTCGATCCGAAACATCACTGCTTTGCATTCCCAGATTATCAGTTGATGCCTACATTGAAAGAGTTCTCTAAGCTACTTAGGATACCTATCCTTGATCAGATACCATTCACCGGTTCAGAAAAAGCTCCGAAATACGAAGACATCGCATCAGCGTTACATCTAAAGTGATCAGACATTGAAGCTAATTGGGAAACAAGAAGCAGAGTTAAGGGTTTGCTTGCTAAGTTTATGATAAAGAAAGCTCGAGAATTCTTAAAGGCTATGAGTTTCCATGCATTCGAAGACATTTTGGTCTTGTTAATCTATAGCTTGGTGCTATTTCCTAATCTAGATCATTTCATAGACGTGAACACCATCAAGATATTCCTCACTCGTAATCCAGTGCCTGCCTTACTTGGAGACATTCTACATTCTCTCCACACTCGTACTATCAAAATACAAGGAACTCTCATGTGTTGCATACCGTTAATTTCCAGGTGGTTTATTTTGAACCTTCCTCAATCATTAATGAAGAACGAGCAAATATTGAAGTGGTCTCAAAGGCTGATGTCACTCTCTCATTCAGATATCCGTTGGTGTCTTTTTTCTCAAAAGGACTTCACTTTTATTGAGCGTTGTGGGGAATTCCCCAATGTACCACTCCTTGGCATAAGGGGAGGTATCACTTACAACCCTTCTCTAGCTCTACGTTAGTTTGGTTATGCTCGAAGAGATGGTCCTCATGATATGCTTCTCCAAGAAATTGTGTTTGACTACGAAAACCATCTCCAGAACTATCGTCGAAGATTTGTACACGCTTGGGGCATGGTAAAAAAGACTGATACCAAGACTTTGGGACACAAAAATTCCATTCCTTGGGAACCTTACCTCAAATGGGTGCGAGCTCGAGCTCAAAACCTCATGCTGCCGTTTACAGCTATTCTACCAGTGGTTATGGAACCTGTTGCTGAAGATGACGAACCCTATACCATTCTCCATCCAGACATGCCTACTAATTTCGAAGACCTGAAGAGATCCTGGATTCAGCTTAAAGAAGAAAGGGATACATTCGAAGCTCAGTGGTATGCAAGCGAGAAAAGAGTATTAGAGTTGACAAAGCTACTTCACGAGGAGAAAAGCATCAATACCTAAAAGACCGTTTTTCTTATTCTCTCACAGTTTATTTCAACAAAAATGGCTCTTGAAAAGACTGTCAAAGATCTCCAAGCTCAGAACGCCCAATTCCGGGAGATGTTCACCAACTTGTCCCAAGGCCAGAAAGATCTGAAGAAGCTCGTCACCATAAAGAAGAAGACCATTGGTATTCTCAACATTGGAAGACATCACAAGGGTCCAGTCAAGGTGAAACTGAAGGAAGTATCAAGAACAATGAAGGAAGCCATCATGAGTCTGAAAACAAAGAAGAGGACTATGACAACGAAAAGTACAAACAACTTGAAGACCGTCTGAATGCTGTGGAAAATCTAAAAATGTCAGGGCTGAACTTTGATGATCTGAGTCTTGTTCCTGGTGTGGTAATTCCCCGCAAGTTCAAAGTTTCCACATTTTCCAAGTATGATGGCATTTCTTCCCGAAGCTGCATCTGAAGTCCTATGTTCAGAAGATCCATCCTCATACTGAAGATAGGAAATTCTGGATCCATTTCTTTCAAGAGAGTTTATCCGAAACTTAGATAGAGTGGTATTATCAGCTAGAGAGTACCCACATTCATACATGGAATGACTTAGCAGATGCTTTCTACAAGCAGTACCAGTACAATATTGAATTGGTACCTACCCACATATAACTACAGAGCATGTCTATGGGTCATGACGAGAAGTTCAAGAAGTATGCCCAGAAATGGAGAGATTTAGCAGGCAGAGTTCAACCACCATTGCCAATAAGGAGTTGGTTAACATGTTTATGGGAACACTGACATGCCCATTCTTCAATCATCTAATTGGAAAATCTTCAGCCGGATTCACCGAGTTGATACTGACAAGTGAACGTATTGAAGTTGGAATCAAGAGCAGAAAAATACAGGTAGAGTCATATCTTCAAATGTTGCGAAGAGATCTTTTGGTGGTAAGAAAGAAGTCAATGTTGTGTATGGTCAGAAGAGCCATGACAAAGCTGATCACACTCAATCTGTGGGGGCAGTCGTGATCTTCAATCCTACACCAGCGCAACCTCAACGAGACAACGCGCATATCCAAAATGCGCCACGAAGACAGTTTATGAAGATCAACATGCCATTGGCTCAAGAACTACAGTACATGTTGAAAGCAGAGCTCATTACTTTGAGGGATCCTCCTCAACACGTCAACACTTTCTCTCTAAAGTACAATCCTAACGTTAGGTGTGCGAACCACTCCAACAGCCCAGGGCACGACACCAACAACTATTGGGCCCTTAAGAACAAGATTCAAGACATGATTGAAGCAAGGGAAGTTGAATTTGACCCTCCTGTCGAAACTCCGAATGTGATCAACGCACCAATGCTTGACCATGGTAAAATTTCCAATGCTATTGACAATGACTCCTATGTTTATGATGTGAACAAGCTGACTATTCCCCATATGACTGTCAAGAAAGATTTGCTGCAAGCCAGTGTATTTCCAGGATGCCCTGATAACTGTCGTTGGTGTGCATCTGAATCTGACGGATATGCTTGGTTGAAGAGGCGTATTCAACACATGATGGACAACTGAGAATTGCTATTTCTGAAACCTCCATCTGTGAAGAACCTGTGTGAAGACGTTTCTAAGAATCTGAAGATCGAAGATGTAAGCGAAGCCATACCAGAAGTCTGGGATACCTTGGGGCAACCAAGTGGGAAGTTTGATTTCATGATGAAATATAACACTCCTGAAAGCTACAAGATTCCAATCGAAGACATCAAGGCAACCAGATGAGGAGACGATTACCCAAAAGACTATGCTGATGTGAACATAATAAGGATCACCGCTGCCGACCCTGCACCTAGAGTGGCACCTCTCATTATTACCTCGCCCAGATCAATCCCATATTCCTCTAACAAAGTTATACCTTGGAATTATGGAGCCGAAGTTTATTATCATGGCGTCAAGCAAGAACATTTGACCATTGAAGACATTGCAGTTGAAGCTACCAATCCTGACATCGGAAACATCACTGGATCAAGAAAAGTAACCAGAACCGGAAGAGTATTTTCTCCAGAGATCTCTCCTCCGAAAGACACTACTACACCAATTCACATTCCTGCTATCGAAATAGTTCCCGAAACGAGAGGGAAAGAACCAGTAGCTCATCCTGCTCAAACAGAAGTACCAAAGGAAGTTGCTGAGGATACCTCCAAGCAAGAAATGGAGGAAATTCTGAAGATCATCAAGAAGAGCGACTACAATGTTGTGGAACAATTGGGACAAACTCCGTCCAAGATATCCATGCTAGCTCTGCTATTATGCTCTGAGGCTCATCCTAAAGCCTTAGTCAAGTTTCTGAAGAATGCTCACATACCACAAGACACTACTGCTGATCAATTCGAAGTTTGTATTGCTAGCCTGACCGTCAATAATGGTTTAGGTTTCTCTGATGCTGATTTAACTCCTGCCGGAAGGAAACACAACAAAGCCTTGCACATCTCCATTGAATGCAAGGGCACTACATTATCTCATGTATTGGTGGATACCGGTTCTGCTCTGAATATTCTGCCGAAGAACGCTCTCGGTCGACTTAATGCTGAAGAATTGTTCATGAAGCCCAGTGACATAATCGAAAGAGCTTTTGATGGTTCGAAAAGAACAGTACTTGGAGAGCTCATCCTGCCAGTTAAAGTCGGTTCCCAGACTTTTGACTCTACTTTCTTTGTCATGGACATTCGTCCAGCTTATTCTTGCCTACTCGGACGCCCTTGGATACATGGGGCAGGTGATGTCACCTCTACCCTGCATCAAAGTTGAAGTACCCAGTGAAGGGGGAGATTGTTGTAGTATGCGGTGAAGAAGAATATATGGTAAGCCATTTGCAGTCATTTCGGTACATCAAAATAGAAGGTGAATTCATCGAAACCTCCTGTCAAGCTTTCGAAGCAATTCCACGAGTCATGCCTGTTGACTCTCCCGTCACTCCTGAAGTTACTAGAGTTCCACCGAAGATGGCCTCACTGAAAGACGCCAAACCTACGGTTGAAGAAGGAGTTTGTAATATTTGGGGATAGCTCCCCGACTTTCCATTCAAATCTGACAAGACCAGTTTAGGCTTCACAATCAAAGGTCAGAGGATGGTACACCGCGAATGTGTCCGAGAAAATCAAAGCCAAAGTTATGAAACAATTCAATGTTGGTTTCCTAGCCGTTACTTCTTATATACAGTGGGTTGCGAACGTGGTGCCCGTGCCTAAGAAGGATGGCAAAGTACGTATGTGCGTGGACTACCGAGATCTGAATAGAGCAAGTCCGAAAGACGATTTTCCACTTCCACATATTGATGTCCTGGTTGATAACACCGCTCAGCACAAGGTTTTCTCCTTCATGGGTGGTTTTTCCGGTTACAATCAGATCAAAATGGCTCCCAAATACATGGAAAAGACTACTTTCGTTACACAGTGGGGCACATTCTGTTACAAGGTCATGTCGTTCAGACTGAATAACGTTGGCGCCACTTATCAACGTGCCATGGTAGCTTTCTTCCATGACATGATTCATCACGAGATAGAGGTCTACATCGACGACATGATAGCTCGATCACAAATTGAAGAAGAATATCTCGATCATTTGTGAAAGCTGTCTGATAGACTGAAGAAATACAGACTAAGACTTAATCCTAACAAGTGCACCTTTGGAGTCAGATCTGGCAAACTCCTGGGATTTGTTGTCAATGGTAAAGGTATCGAAGTTGACCCCACCAAGGTTAAAGCTATTCAAGAAATGCCAGCTCCCTGTACCGAGAAGGAAGTCAGAGGTTTCTTGGGACGACTAAACTACATTCCTAGATTCATTACACATTTAACTGCTACTTGTGAGCCAATATTCAAGTTACTGAAGAAAGATTAAGTAGTGGAATGGAACAACGATTTCCAGACAGTTTTTGACAAAATCAAGGAGTACCTGAAAAATCCTCCTATCCTGATACCACCATTCAAAGGAAGACCTCTCATCATGTACTTAACAGTATTAGAGAAATCAATGGGGTATGTGTTGGGGCAACATGACGAGTCTGGTCGAAAAGAGTATGCAATATACTACCTTAGCAAAAATTTTACCGACTGTGAAACAAGATACTCACAGCTCGAGAAAACTTGCAGCGCTTTGGCTTGGGCTACTCGCCGACAAAGACAGTATATGTTGACTCACACTAACTTGTTGATCTCTAAGATGGATGCGATAAAATACATATTCGAGAAACCTGCTCTCTCTAGAAGAATAGCAAGATGGCAAATGATCTTGACCGAATACGACATCCAGTATACTACTCAGAAGGCGATCAAAGGAAGTGTAGTAGCCGATCATTTGGCTCATCAAGCCATAGATGACTACTAGTCTATGTATTTTGAGTTTCCAAACGAGGATATTATGTTAGTCACTGATTGCGAAGAACCTATACCAGACGAAGGACCTGAACCAGGATCCCGATGGACCATGGTCTTTGATGGAGCCTCAAATGCACTTGGCAATGGTATTGGCGCCATCATTACATCTCCTACAGGCGGACACACGCCTTTCACTGCCAGATTATGTTTCAATTGCACTAACAACATGGTCGAATACGAAGCGTGCATCATAGGTATCAAAGCTGCTATTGACTTAAGAATCAAATTCTTGCAAGTGTATGGAGATTCAGCTTTTGTGATTAGTCAGATTAAAGGCGAGTGGGATATGAAGCATCCGAATCTTATTCCATATTCAGAGCATGTTTTGAGTCTAATCCCTTACTTCGAAGAAATCACTTTCGATCACATTCCAAGAGAAGAGAATCAGTTGGCAGACGCATTAGCTACCATGTCATCTATGTTCAAAGTCAGATGGGAGAACGAAGCTCCCCAAATTACTATTGAAAGACTAGACGAACCATCATACTGTTGTGAACTTGATACCGAAGGAACAGAAGAGAAACCTTGGTTCTACGAAGTGAAGAGGTATCTCGAGGCTCAGGAATATCCCGCAGGGGCATCTGTCAATGACAAGAAGTTCTTAAGAAGATTCGCGTCCAAATTCTTTCTCAACAATGGCATCTTATACAAGCTCAATCATAACTTGTGCTTACTCCGCTGTGTAGATCAGAAAATAGCGGGACAAATCATGGAAGAGTTACATGAAGGCGCATTCGGTACCTACTCCAATGGACATACAATGGCTAAGAATATTCTAAGAGCAGGTTACTACTGGTCCACCATGGAAGCTGATTGTTACCGCTATGTTCGATCTTGTCATAAATGCCAGATATATGCAAATAAAGTGCACGTACCTCCAGTCCCCTTGAATGTTATGACCACTCGGTGGCTTTTCGCAATGTGGGGCATTGACATGATTGGAGAGATCAAATGCACCACTTTCAATGGACATCATTTCATCCTTGTTGCTATTGATTACTTTATCAAATGGATAGAAGCAGCCTTGTCCACATCTGTTACCAAGAATATTGTGGCTCGATTCATCAAGCATAATCTTATCTGCCGGTATGGTGTCCCCGAAAGGATCATCACGGACAATGGTACCAACCTCAATAACAAAATGATCACCGAACTCTGCACGCAGTTCAAGATTAAACATCACAACTCTTCTCTATATCGGCCAAAAATGAACGGAGTAGTGGAAGCCGCCAATAAAAATCTCAAGAAGATCATACAGAAGATGACAGTGACCTATAAGGATTGGCATGAGATGTTTCCATTTTCTCTCCACGGTAATCGCACTACAGTACGAACATCTACATGGGCAACCCTCTTCTCTCTCGTATATGGTATGGAAGCAGTCCTACCTATCGAGGTTCAGATACCCTCAACCAGAGTACTTCAGGATGCAGAGTTAGAAGAAGACGAATGGGTCCAAACTCGTCTTGACCAGATCAACTTGATCGACGAAAAACGGCTCGCAGCCATCTGCCATGGACAAATATACCAGAAGCGAATGATCCGAGCATTCAATACAAAGGTTAAGCACTGAGTCTACCAAGTTAGTGATCGAGTAGTCAAATGCATCATTCTTCCACAAGGTGACCCTAGGGGCAAATGGACTCCCACCTATGAGGGACCATTTGTAGTCAAAACAGTATTTTTCGACGGAGCTATGATACTAAGCACTATGGATGGAGAAGACTTCTCACACCCTGTGAACACAGACATAGTCAAAAAATACTACGCATAAATGAGACCCGCTAGGTTGGCTGGCCTAGGAAAAAATAAGGGCATCCTGGCAAACCAAAAAGGTTCAGGCAAAAGTTAAGGATATATATACAAAAATGTACACCCGACAAGTCAAAAACCTGAAAAGGCGGCTTGGGCAAAAAAGGTATCCCGGTAGACTGAAAACCCGAAAGGGCGGTCTAGGTAAAATTTAGGGATTTAAGCGTACGACTATGTCTCGTCAAGATTCGAATGGCGCAAATCAGTTCAATTAGTTTTTTCTGACAGCAAGGAGATGAGATAGTCAAAAATATATGAGCAATAGCATAGTTGAAACTCGACAAGATTGTTTCCACGTAGCTTTTTACCATTCTGACAATTTCCTCTTACTAGGATATTTGTATCTTGTATTCAAACTGCCTGACTATAGGCCATTTTTCAATTCAATGCAAATTACTCTTTTCCAGTTCTAATTTTTTTATTGTTTTTTTTTGCATAAAGTCCAATGATTGCTTTGAATGATTATATGCATCTGACAATAAGAATATGTTCACAAACATATGAAAAGCGACAAAAATAATAATTACTACAAGCTCTAGGAATTGAGATGGCGGCTAAAGTCATTATTACATCCCACAGAGTCACTTTCGCAAGAAAAACATCCACAGGATCATTAATCCCCGCAGAGCCATCGCTCTCCGTACAAAGACAAATCTTCTCCGACGAAGTACTAATCTCCTCCCAACAGTGTTCCAACACTTCCAACCTCATCACGTTAGTCCCCGAGCAGTGATCCTTTACTTCATCACATTAGTCCCCGAGCAGTGATCTTATCATCCTCATCACGTTAGTCCCCAAGCAGTGATCCTATCATCCTTATCACGTTAGTTTCCGAGCAGTGATCATATCATCTTCATCACATTAGTCCCCGAGCAGTGATCCTATCAGCTTCATCAACTTCAAACTTCATCACATTAGTCCCCGTGCAGTGGTCCTATCAGATTCATCAGCTTCAAACCTCATCACGTTAGTCCCTGAGCAGTGATCCTATCAACTTCACCACATTACATCAGTCTCAAAGCAGTAACAGGTTATTTCACATCATCCCCAACAAGGTCTATACACAAGATATTTAGCTGAGCATCTCTCAATGATTATCATTCCTCAACAACAGCAATATCCCAACTCGAAACTTTGTCAAATAGTGCATCGGAGGAATCTGAATCATCTCTTATTCCCCAGTTAGGGTTTTCAACAACTTTATCCCCAAGCGAAATCAAAAACTCAAGCAGGACATCCCTATCTTCTTCAAGATGGATATGTTTTGAAATACCACAACATCTACATTCATACATTTTTCATAAAAGTCATAACATGTGCATATATCATCATAACATTGTCATATACTCGCATGCATCATAATCTACATAGGACTAACCATATCCTGTCAAGATTTTATTTCCCCAGTAGGTAAAGGTTATTTTCCAAAATGGAAGGCCAAAGATTAATGCCCGAAACAAGACGGGAGAACTATCTGAACGACCGTGCAAATTATTTCTAGGAAACAGATCATGGATTAACACACAAAACAAGACGGGAAAACTATCCACATTCTGACAACTATTCATCTCAGAAATAGCCAAGAAAAAGGTTTATTCTGATCCTCTCTTATTATCAACCGCACCGGATGGCATCCTAAGCCCATCTCCGTCTGCGCATATTCATCTCTCTAGATGGCATCTTTTAGCCCATATACAATTTCTCTTTCATCCAAAGACAAATACAGAGTCTAGCGTACGACTCACTCTCCAGCATAAGCTTCTATAAATGGCATCTATAAGCCCATTCCCGTGCATTGTCAACCGACGATCCCATTCCATACAACAACGAGTGCAAATTTTCAGGTGTACTCGAGTGTTCAATCATCTTCTACCTTCAGGTCACGAAAGGCAAGCATACCAATCTAACCCTTCCGGTACAAGAAGATTGAACAGGGGCAACTGTCATACCCCAAAATTTTCCCTCCTACTTCTCAAGACAATTCACAACTCCATACTCAGAGATTTCACAAGGGTTGACCAGACAAACCCTCTCCTAAGCAATCAATCCAAACTAGGATTTTGCTCCTCTCAGGTCAAAATGGATCTCCAATGCTTCAAGTGGTCATCATACCTCATTATATACTTCAAGGGATCACCATGTCAAGTTTCAAGCCTTACAAGTCAAATTTGCTCATCCAATTGCTCAGATGGTTGAAAATCAGTTGTATTGCACAAAAAGTCAATTGTGGTCAACATATAGTCAAACTTCATAATTTTTGGTCAACATAAATATTTTGAAATAATATTCATCATTTAATAAAGGGTTAATCATGATTCATCAAGAAAAGTCAAGATCTAATCAAAAGTCAAAGTTTCTAAATTAGGGTTTCTAAGACAAAAGTCAACAAAACTTTGACCAGGCATAACTTTCACATACTTTATCAGAATGTTTTATACAAAGGCTCATTTTAAATAGAATTCAATTCTCTACAACTTCATGTCTCAAAAGCTTTGGCTAGAAATGCTTCATTTGGAAGTTATGGATCAAAACATTATAGGTCCTTTTAAAAGTCAACAAAATGTCATCTTTTTGCAAAGAAATGTTCATGAACATGGAAACTTCAATGAAGATGAAACCAAAAGGTCTGTTTAGAGGACATATTGAGCTTTCTAAAAAGTCCAAAAACACCCAAAAATGTTAAAAATTAAGCAAGATACAAGTTGTGCAAGTTGAGCATTTTTGAGGAGGTACATAAAGAGAAAAACTTGAAAAAATCAAAAAATTTCTAAATGGGCTTAACTTTTCTTGGTTCGAACTTGTTTCTTATCTGAATTGAAACCTTCAAGCCCAAGGCCACGTTTTTATCTTTTATTTTTTATTTATTTTGGATTTTTATTCATTTAAAACCAATTTAATTAAAATAAAAGATATAAAATCAAAATATTAAATACAAGATTGTTTTTCTCTCATTCTTGAGGTCCAAGCAAGCCAAATGATCTGATTATTTCAAAATAATGGAGATTGGAAAGAGAATTGATGGAAATTTGTTCAAAAAAGGTAAGATTTGATGAAAATTCCAAATCAAATATTCTTCCATTCAAGGCAATATATTTTCCAATTATGCTCGACCTAATGCACACACCTATAAATACATAACAAGATCAGACCACAAGAGGAGGATTGGTTGCACTAGAAAACCCTACACAAACTTCTCTCACTTTTCAAGTTTCAGAGCAAACACGAACTATATCCTTCAGCCGTCCCCAAGACGTTTCAAGCCTTACACAAGCCAGATCGTGCCAACCAAGTTGTACCAGTTTGGTAAAATTCGTGAAATTCAAACTCTCAATTCATGCTGTTTAAACTGATTCGATTTACATATTCATGCTTATATTGATGTTTGTGATTGTTTGGAACCATCGTGCATGAGTTTTTACGCATAAATCATGATACACCATTGTTAGGGCACGAAGCTTCTGCTTCGTCGTATCCTTATTTCCAGGCCGATTCAGACCAAACCAAGGCCACCACTGAACTCGCAACCCTCTATTTAGAGGGGGTAGGGTCCCTTTGTTTCCATTTATTTTTATTATTTCTGCAGGTTTGATCTTGGAAGCAATCAGAGAAGATGATCGGAGCTTCCCTCCGGCGTCTTTGGCTGCAGGTCAACCGGTTGGCTTCCTAGAAGTTCTGGAAGAAGCACCAACGCAGGCACCTAGAAGTTCTGGAAAACAGGTTTCCAGAAGTTTTAGAAGGAACTTCCGTGACAGCCTCCAGAAGGAAGGAACTTCCGTGCCAGCCTCTAGAAGCTCTGGAAAACAGATTTCCAGAAGTTTTGGAGGGAACTTCCGTCAAAAGTTCTGAGACGACCTTAGTTAGAAGTTCTGACGGAAATCTTTTTTATTTATTTATTTTCCTTCTAACTAATTTATTTTCTTTTCAATTATCTTTTAAACTATTTTCTAAAAAACTCTAAAAATGTCTAACTTTAAGATTTAGGTTCCAAAAATCTTTATTTAATTTTTGACAAAAAAACATTTTCTTTTCATTTAAATCATTTTTTTAAATTAAATTCTAATTAATTAGAATTAGGTTTTTTTCTTTCATTAAAATCAATCACAAAAAACTCCAAAAAAGATAATTTCTAGTAATTAGGATTGATAACCTAAAACCCTTTTTCTACTAATTTCCAGAATATTTTTCACTAATATTTTCTCATTATTCTAATTGTTTATTTATTATTCCGCATTTAAATTCTAGAAAGGTTGTATATGTTACAAATTCTTTATCATGTAATAGCGTAGGACTTACTTTCCGCCCTTTACATTTCTTCTTTTACTTTCTGCATTCCTATATTATGCATTTTCCCCAAAGCCATGTAATAGCGTAGGACCTTTACTTTTTGCATTTTACATTCCTGCAATTTACTTTCTTCACCTATTTAACTGCTAGTAATTAGGTGTGTATGGCAAGATTAACTCAATCAATCTAGATCACTTGTAACACAAGATAAATATCTGAATACAACACACATTTCTCACACATGCACCCACTTTAGGGTATCCTCTCGTGTTGCCTTACGAATACAATGGTCATGTCCCTCGAACGTAGGGATATTTTAGCTAAGACGCTTACAAACATATCATCATAGTCCCTTCGATACAAAGATCATAGTCCCTTAATGACCCTTGATGTTGCCTACAAATACATGATCTCGTCCCTCGGTTGTTGCCTACGAAATGTGATGATCGTCCCTACGAATATGCTAAGGTATCCCTACATGTTGTCTTCTATGACCATCCAGTGTCCCTTCGAATGTCCCTTTTACATCCAACGGATAGAGTTACCTACCAATTAATGGTATGGATAGCGCTATTCTAAAAGAAAGCAAAATAACACGGAAACGACCGTTCTGAGTGGGTAAAATAAGTCTCTTTTGCTTGCTCAATTAAAATACTTTTCACACCTCACACTTCTTTTCAAAATCTTTTTCAAAACACTTTGTATACATTCTAGCGTGAATCTTTACAAAGTCCTTTTCCAAAACAAAACATTTCCAAACACTTCGTATACATTCCAGCGAGAATCATTACGACGTCAAAGAGAAATGTCTTTTCAAAAAAACATTTTCAAACACACACACAGAAAGCAATTTATAAAGTGAGCTAAGCAATTAAGAGCCCGTAGATAACTACGGATGGAAAAGGTATTAACACCTTCCCTTTTCATAACTGCCTCTCGTACTCATAATCCAACTAAGGTCTTTTCCTGTTCTTTTTGCCTTCCCTTAATTGGATAAAAGAAAAGTCAGTGGCGACTCTTGCTATCCACAACATTTGCGATAAAACGCAAAACAAACAAGTCATTTCTCCCACCGTATTACAGTCAAAAATATGAAAAAATTGAGTCTTGTCGGAAATACGAAAAATTGAGTTTTGTCGGGAAATCTAAAAATCGAGTTTTCTCGAAAATACAAATATTCGATTATTTTCAAAAATACAAAAAAAAAACTTTTTTTTTCAGAAATACAAAAAGTCGAGTTTTTTCAAAATTGTGACAAATCTTTTTTTCGAAAATACGAAAAAATTCAAATTTTTTTGTATTTTCGGAGAAAAATAAAAATTTAAAACTAGTATTAAAATAATTTAAAGTCGATATAATTTTTTATTTATTTTTGAAGTCGGTAGTATAAATTAAAAATTAATTAAAAATTTTAAAATATGAAATTTATAAGTCGTTATAAAATTTGATTATGGATAAACCGGTTTTATAACCAATTATGTATAAATATAACCATTTATATGAATTGGTTATGATAATCGATTATAAAAAATGATTATAAATTAGATATGGATTGGTTATGTCAAAAATCCATCTATAAGCATCCTTAATTGGCTTATAGGTCAATCAAATGGAGAGGTACGAAGAGGACTTTTCGGTCCTCTCCTTACTGTCGAGGACTACATTCAACATAATGATCATAAACAATTTTTCAATAATATTTAATTTCAATAAAAAAATTTAAATTATTCTCAATTATTATATAACCAACCCCAATTCCACATACGGAAAAAACATCAAACATAAAATATTATTGAATAATTATAAAAATTTCATCATTTTAAAGAGAAAATCTAAACAAATCACATGTTCACATTATTGGATAAATTCAATTCAAAAAAACAATTATATCTTACAAATGATTGCTTTCTTACTGCTCAACTGCCTCATAATGTGTTTTTCTCACCAAAAAAATGTAAACCCGGTTAGACCTAGAATTGTGGAACAAAATTAGAGTACTAAAACTCTTGTATTGTTTCTTATTAAATAGACTTTGTAGTAGGATTTTAGGGTTGGGAGAAAATTATAAACTAGTCCAATTCTTACAATTTATATTTGTAACAATGTCAAATTTTTACTTGCTATGTTTCATCCTTTTACATTCTAAATTAGACTTGAACCTCTTCATAAAATTTATATCCCTAAAAGTTAGCTTTCATTCGCCACTAGTTTCACCACAAACAAATTTACGTTAATCAATATATTATCAATATAATACATATATAAAACTGAATTGGACTAACATACCGCTTTGCTCTAATGGTGCGCCACAATTTTTGCAATGTTGTTGACATGGAAGTCTGTAAAAGATATTTAATGTGCAATGATTTTTTTAGTTATGAACTATTGTGTCGCTTTGCCTTTGGTGCAACATGTTTTCTCCATGTGTTGATTTTGTTCTTTCTTAGCTTGAAAGAGTCATTTCCTTATTATAATTTTCATAGTAAAATATTAGAAAATTTGTGAAATTAAGTTGATTTTGACTTGTCTTTTCTACATTTATTCATAATCTTCGTTAAATCCTACAAAAATTTAAACGAATTAAAACAAAAAAATTAAAATTAAAATAAATATACTAAAATATGTTACGATGGATTATCATCCGTAGAAATCATGCCATAAAACTACACAATTAAGTGTGTTTTACTTAGAGAAATTTTTAAATTAGTGACTACGAAATTTTTCCAAAGTAAGAACAACCAACGTTGGAAATATCTACGTTGGTTTGAGGTTTTAGTAAACAATACGTTAAGATGTCTAAAATGTTATCTAGAATTGCAATTGAATGAAATTGTGGTGAAGGTTTACATATTTTTCTGATGAAGGAAATCAGACAATCCACTTCACTTATTGTAACACCTCAAATCTATCTGGAAATTATATTAAATATCAGAGTATTTAAAAACCTTCAATATATTCGAGGCATTACATTTTAACATAAAACAATCAACATGTATTGCATTCATCATAGATACATAGCATTTGGATAAACAATTTACAACATACTTTATTCACATGAAAATGTAACAACCTTGTAGCGGCAAAAATTGTGAGTATAAGTCATTGAATTGACTTAACTCAAAAAATAACAAAAGAGTCATCACCGCGTTTTTATTTTATCCAAAGGACTAGGAAAAAGAGCAAATAAAATCCTAATAAAAAAGATCAGAGATCTGGGACCGGGGGTTAGTTATGCAAAGGGAAGGTGTTAGACACTCAAAGCATCTACGGTGCACCGCATGAACCTTTTTGAAAATTTGTATATGTGTGCTAAAAAAATATATGTACAAAATAGATGGTGGGGGAGAAAAGAAGTATTTTTTACAATTTTTGGTTTGATAGAACTTTCAATGAGTTTCAGGCCTACATTACCAACAATGTGCAATGTTGAAACCAAAACCAAGTAGTTCGGCTAAAAAAGACCAAAATTGTGTGTTGGTTGATTTTAAGAAAATGTTAATTTAGAAAAAAGCCACAAATAGCTCAAAAAAGTTTGAATGAGGTTAGGTGTTTTTTAGTCTTATGAAAAGAAGAATCAAATTATTATTAAATGAATTGAAAGTTTATTAAGAAAAGAAGTTAGAAAATTCAAGGACCTAAGTCCAAGTTTTTATGAAAGCGGTTCGAGTTTTAAAAACAAGAATCCTTTCAAAAGAGGGAAGATTTTAAAAATTAAAGAATGGGGAGGAGATGAAGAGACTAACCTAAGTGCATAAAGCAAAAGGTAAGGGTAAAGAAAGATCTAACCGAATTAGAAGATTAGTATTTGACATCAAGAGCCAATAACATATCTCATCCTTTGGATTACCACATAAACAACAAATAATCAGACAAAAAAACCAAGCTTCAGATAAGTCAATGTCTTAGATGAACTCTCTTGTCTCAAGAAAAACGGGCAGAATAACGACTGTATTTGGAGGAAATCCACTCTTAATCAAGTATAACGGAATAACCTGCATACAAAGATAATAACCAGGAAAAACATAATAACACCAAGGGCACAAAAATCTCCAAGCTAAGGTAAGGGTCCTAATCTTAAGTCCAAAAGTCAAACTCTGAGCATAAGGATAGTAACCAAGTCCAATTAAAAGTTTTTTATATTGAAGTTGAATTATTAGGTATTTTGGAAAAGGAAAACAAAATATCAAGTGAACAAATTCAAAATAAAAAGAAAATAAAATGCTCAAGTGAGCAAAGAAAAATGACATAGAAAATAAATGCTTAAGTGAGCAAAGCAAAAATGACATGAAATGTAAATGCTAAAATTAAAGGTGCATAAAAATAAAGAGTATAAAAGTAAATGTGGAAAGTAAAGAACGGAAAATAAAAAGCAATTAATGAAGGTTAGAAAGATGACCATCTTGAAACTTGTCAACTATATCATCGAATTGTTAATTGTTAGTCGTCAGCAAGGTGACCATCTTGAAACTTACGCATGAAGACTTGCCAGAAGCTTGATAGAATCAACGCGACCACACGACAAAATTCAATTATTTTTGTCAAGTATATCATCGGTTTTGAAATTATCACGTCACTTGATCAAAGATGATTGAGAATTTCAAATGGACAAAGTTAGTGGAAACTTGCCAGAAGCTTGACTAGAAATCAACGCGACCACACGACAACCGCCACAAGTGTTGAACAAGATCAAAGCTCAAGTCATCTTTTGGGGCTTATGTTAGAACATTAAAGTTCATGCCACCAATTGATCATTTTTTCCGAATCGAGACAAAATAAAATAAGATGAAGAAGAAGCAATGTAGATCTATGTTAAGCAATCACCAAGTGACTTATGTAGAAGCCACCCTATAACGAGGCCAGTCAATGATGATGTATGTGTTAAAAAAAAGCAAACGAGAAGAATGATATATAGATCACCTTCTAATGTTTGTCAACACATGTAAAAATAAAAAAGAAAGGGATAAGATGAAGAGGGATGGGAAATGATAGATCAACTTGGATTATCTTCTCAAAAATTCTTCCATCTTTAAGTTCAATCAATCTTCTTGGTGGATTAAGGCACAAAATATATTCCTAACTCAAAGCACCAAGAATGAATTGAATAATTCATCCTTTGATAGATTTGAATCAACAATACATTTCTCCAACCTCATCAACACCTAAAGTTCATTGAGATTAAAGAGGAATTAGGTATTCAAGACTACAATCCAAGGCAATCATCAAAAGAATGGAGTAGAAGAAGAGTAAATATTAAAAACAAGCTAAAAAACAAGTGAAAATCACATTCTGCCTCTGTACAATCAATTGCACAAGGATGCAAGTCGATTGCATCAGCACAGTTTTTCAAAAAAATTTAGAAATGTAGCTCGTGCAATCGATTGCACTACAGTGGGAATCGATTTCTTAGTGTAAATACCAGAAAAATCACATTTCTAAAGGCCAAATTATTGTTCAAAACTTTTCACAAACACCTTATGCTCCTTGATTTAATTGAGCATGAAAATTCCAACTAATTTTTGAGAATTTGACATCAATGAAACTAAAAACAAGTTTCCTCAATGAATCAAACAACAACAATTGTCAAGAGATCACATTGTGAAAGATGAAGATCAACACTTACCACTTGTAGATCTTGAGAAAAATTTACAAGAGTAACACTTCAAATTGTTTCACTTCAACTTCAAAAATCAGAATCACAAGCCTACATCTAAGGAATTGAAGAAGAAAAAGAGAGTGGATGGAGGTTTAGCTCAAAGAATTAGAGAATTCCAATGAAGAATTCACTAATCTTTATGAAGAAGAAAGAGCTTTGAGTGAATTAGGAGGATTGGGGAAAATGAGAGAATGAGGAGAAATTTTGACAAGGTGTATTTGGCTATCAAAAGCTTGAAATTTGAATGAGAGGAGGCCTCTATTCATAAGGTTTTGGTTTGGGAACGAGTGGTGGTTTGGAATTTGGTTTGGGTATGGAATTAGGCTTGGAAAATGAATTTGGAGCCAAATTTGAAATAATTGGTAATTAATTTTGAAATTAAAAGAAAATAAGAAAAGAAATTGGAGACCAAGCTCACAAACTTGAAAATTTCCCAATTTTTAAGCATTCTGCGCAGTGCAATCGATTGCACTAAGTTTTTTTTAAAAAAAAAATTGGCTGAAATGCTCAGTGAGCAATCGATTGCTCAAATGTGCAAATCGATTGCACTTTGTTTTTTTAAAAAAATTGGTTTTAAATCAGTTTTGGTAAAAAAATTTGGAAAAACTTACACTCGCCTGATGTCTTGGCTTGATACCTACAAAATACAAGATATAAAGACAAAAGCAAATATTTTTTTGTATTTTAATTAGAGGTTAGCAGATGAAATAAATGCAGATCAATCATGCGTGCAAAACACAATCAGGGTGCTTGGTGATTCCTTGAGAGAAAACTTAGGAATAATACAACCATAAGAGCCCAACCTTGTTTGTGATCTTAACGCATTATGATGATGAGATGATGATGGATCTTAGGGGGGAAATTGGGGTACAACAGTTGCCCTTATTTAAGTGTCTTCTATTCGGAGATAAGAAGGGAACCTTCACCTCGACAGGATAGAAGATACTTAAATATAACACTAGCCCTATTTTGGCCCTAAGATGCCATGCAATGCTTAATGGTTATGCAATTCAATATGATGATCTTCATAGGAGCAACAAAACACCGCTGGGGAAGCAAAGATAATGAAGACACGCTAAGAAAGATAACTCATCCAAGAAGACAAACTATTGGGGAAAGAATCTCAATCTTATGGGAGAGAAAAAAACATGACTCCACTGGGGAATGGGAACCCAACTTTTTATAATATTATCGACTTAATATAGGACAATGAGACGGAAAGGGAAAAACAACAATGATCCTTAAACATACGGCGAACTATCTCCTCACAGAGGAGTACCTTAAAGAGACATTCATCAATGAGCTTGTAAATCACCCAAAGAGATGTTCAACAATGAGCATGTAAATCACCCATTGGAAATAAACGGCTAATCAGCAATGAGCTTGTAAATCACCCAAAGGAGTACCGTAAAGTGACATTCATCCATGAGCTTGTAAATCACCCAAAGAGATGTTCAACAATGAGATTGTAAATCACCCATTGGAGATAAACGACTAATCAGTAATGATCTTGTAAATCACCCAAAGGAGTACCGTAAAGAAACGTTTAACAGTGAGTTTGTAAATCACCTAAAGAAACTTCCAACAATGAGCTTGTAAATCACCCATCGAAGGAAAACGACCATTCAATAATGAGCTTGTAATTCACCCATCAGGATATCGAGAAGAAACGTTCAACAGTGGATTTGTAAATCACCCAAAGAGAACTTCCAACAATGAGCTTGTAAATCATCCACCGGAGGCAAACGGCTAATCAACAATGAGCTTGTAATTCACCCATTGGAATTCCGAAAAGAAACGTTCAACAGTGAGCTTGTAAATTACCCAAAGGAACTTCCAACAATGAGTTTGTAAATCATCCATTGAAAATTTCAACAAAAATTCGCCAAACTGCTGGAGAAATACGGACAATCTATAACGAGAGATTCCTCGTTGGGTTGCTGGAAGGAGGCTAAATTGGTATTAATAGACTTGTTGGGGGAAAACCAACCGCTTGCGGGAAAAGACTATCACCTACTGTTAGGAAAAGATTGTAACAATACTGCTGGAGAATGCAAGTGAATTCTCTTGGATTCACCTTTGTTGGAGAGACGAGGTCTTCTTGACATAAATGTGCTTTCCAATTAGAACTCATAGTCTAAGAAGAACAAGGTAATAACGCCGCTTGGAGACCAGAATTCAAACCATGATCAAGCTAGGGAAGGGTAATTTGAACAATCGTAGAGTCTTACAAAGAGGGTCGAGACTCTATTCTTCCACGAGGGGTAATTTAGTGGAGAAAGCGGAAAGATAAACTTTTTCTGCTTAAAGTTGACGTTCTATTGGAAAGATGAAACATACTCTGATTATCAAAATATGCGAATGAGTAATGAATTGAAGTTTAGCTATGTATGAGTGAATGAATGTACGTGAGATGCATATGGACATTTTATTGAGGATCAACATGGAATTCTGACTAAGGCATGAACAACACTCGGCCAAAATGAAGTCTTCACAAACCATCAACCGAAGGGTAGCTCTTTATCGCATCAAATTTCAAAAGAAGTTGCAGGTGTATCATAAACATTCCCAGGTTCCTTCTGATGAAAGCATCCCATGGGGTGGTCATCATGTCTCATTAGAGCGTTATTATTACCAACTCTTCTGGGAAAAAATGGGATATTCTATGGGAACAATCTGCTTTGCACTTACACCTCATATGCACGAAAAATGTCATAGAGGTCCTGATGGAACCAAATTTCCACATTATCAATTTTGTTTGTTATTGGGACATTGCCATCTTATCCATTTGCTTCACATCCGAAGTAGGCACACCTATACTGCAAAATTTTCGTAAGTATGTTCTAACAAATCTGTTCGTTTTGAAATGCATTTTCAATAATAAAAGAATATTTTTATAAACTGAATAAAAGAAGATTGCCAAGGAATTGGATAAAGGCTCAAATTTTATTGATAGAATGGTAGTCTTCCAATAGCATGACTCCATAGATGATTACAAAGTTTTGAAAAATGGTAAATATATGGAAAAATTACATCGAAGAACAATGAACACTATTCTCCCTAACAACTTTGAACTCTTGTATTGTAGTCTTCAGTTGAGGTATGAATATAATCCATGCATATCATTGCTTCTATGATCAAGTCTTGTCTGATGTAGTTACTTGCCATATAAGTCCCTAACTTTTTCCTAGACTGCCCTTGCGGGTTTTCAGCCTACCGGCAGTTTTTTTTTTATGTCTCTAATTTTTGCCTAGACCACCCTTTCAGGTTTTCAGTCTACCGAGACGCTCTTTTTTTCCTAATTCGCCCTTCCGAGTTTTCAACTTAGTGAGCTGTTCTTTTATTCACTTAGGAGAAGTATTTCTTGACTACATAATCATTCAGAGGACGTGGGAACTCCTCGCCATCCATAGTTTCAAGAATCAATGCACCGCCAGAGAAGGCTTTCTTAACAACATATGGGCCTTCATAATTGGGAGTCCACTTGCCTCTGGAATCAGAGTTTAAAGAAATGATCTTTCTGAGCACGAGGTCGCCTTCTCTGAATACACGTGGTTTGACCTTTTTATCAAAATCTTTCTTCATTCTTTTCTGGTATAGATGACTATGACATAAAGCAGTCATTCTCTTCTCTTCAATCAAAATCAACTGGTCAAATCGATTCTGAACCCATTTAGCATCAGATAATTCATCTTCCATTATCACACACAAAGATGGAATCTCAACTTCAATGGGGAGTAATGCTTCCATCCCATAAACCAAAGAGAAAGGGGTCTCCCCTGTTGAAGTGTGTACCGAAGTGTGATATCCATGTAAAGAAAATGACAGCATTTCATGTCGGTCTTTGTAGGTGACGACCATCTTCTAGATGATCTTCTTGATATTCTTGTTTACATCTTCAACTGCCTCATTCATTTTGTGTCTATAAGGAGAAGAGTTATGATGAATAATCTTGAATTCTTCACAAAGTTCTGCCATTATTTTATTATTCAAATTCGAGCCATTGTCAGTAATGATCCTACTAGGCACACAATACCGACAGATGAGATTGTTCTTGGTGAATCGGACCACCACTTTCTTGGTAACATTGGCATAAGAAACCGCTTCATCCCATTTAGTGAAGTAATCAATTGCTACCAAGATGAAATGATGTCCATTAGAAGCCTTAGATTCAATCATCCCAATCATGTCAATACCCAACATAGAGAAAGGCCATGGGGAAGAAATAACGTTGAGAAGTGTAAGAGGCAAATGAATCTTATTAGCATAAATCTGACACTTATGGCACTTCTTCGAAAATTTGTAACAATCGGATTCCATTGTCAGCCAATAGTATCCTGCCCTTAGCATCTTCTTAGCCATAAAGTGTCCATTGGCATGGGTACCAAAAGAACCCTCATGAATCTCATGCATCAACATGTATGCTTTGTGTCTATCCACGCATCTAAGCAAGACCATGTCATGATTTCCTTTGTATAACACACCTTCATTGAGAAAGAAACTACCAGCCAATTTCCTCAAGGTCTTTCTATCTTTGCTTGTCGCATCAACCAGATACTCTCGAGTCATCAGGAAGTGCTTGATGACATGATACCATGGTTTATCATCCTTTGCTACCTCCATGGAGAATATATAAGCTGGCCTCTCAAGGCGCTCAATGGTGGTCTAAGGTACACCATTCCACGGGTTCACTTTGTACATGGAAGCCAAAGTTGCCAAGGCATCCGCCATCTGATTTTCATCTCGAGGAATATGGTGAAGCTCTACTTTATTAAAGAAAGTCAACAGCCTCCTTGCATAATCTGTGTAAGGGATTAAGCTAGGGTGACAAGTCTCCTAATTTCCTTTAATCTGCTTTATCACTAAAGCTGAATCACCATACACATCAAGAATTTTGATGCTTAGATCAATGGCTTCTTCAAGGCCCGTGATACAAGCTTCATATTCTGCCATATTATTTGTATAATCAAACAACAATCTTGTTGTGAAAGGAATGTGAGCTCCTTGAGGAGTGATGATCACAACACTGATTCCTTTTTCACAAGCATTCACAGCTCCATCAAACACCATTCCTCATCAGGATTCTGGATCTGGACCTTCTTCAGGTAAAGGTTCATCACAAGTTTTCATTTTTAAATACATCACATCTTCATCAGGAAAATCAAATCCAACAGATTGATTATCCTCAACCGGCTGATGAGCTAGGTATTCTGCTAGTACACTGCTTTTAATATCCTTCTAGGTGTGGTATTCAATATCATATTCAGATAACAACATCTGCCAACGAGCAATTCTTCCCGTAAGAGCAGACTTTTCAAATATGTATTTGATCGGATCCATTCGAGAGATCAACCAAGTAGTATGATTTAACATATATTTTTGCAGACGCTTCGCAACCAAGGCTAAAGCACAACAAGTATTTTCCAACATAGAATACCGGGACTCATGTTCGAATGCTGGTATAACAGGCAAGCAAAAAGTAAAGTATTATTTTTACCGGGTGTTATATACCGGTTAGGTTATATCGTATCGTGTCCACAGAGATTGGTTATTGATTCATCGTTCGACAATTCTATTGTTAATGAGTTTGAGATTAAATGGTTGTAAATAAAAGACAAAAAGTAAATGAACAAAACTATAAAGGGTAGACAACTTGTCCGAAACGAATGCACACTACCCGTCACAGACTAAAATCTACCGTCCAGTTATACTTAGTCTACGATACTCGTCCGTGTCATCACATATCTCTCACAATCTAAACTATTTCTAACCCAAATTGAGAATTCTACCGCATCACCTCGATAGCCATGTCTGGCCTACCTCAACAACACAGAAGTCAACTGCGTCAATCGTAACGACTATCTCTAGCTCGAAACAACCAACACAGGGCATTAAGATCAGGTACTCTAAGTAAATGTCAGCTCTAAACCTATTTCTAGCATTCAAAAACTAACAGATAATCATCCTAGGTAAGAATCAAAGCAATCTGTGTCTAGCAAATCTCAAATCCCTAACATAGAGTAAAAACCTAAGACAATTACAAACACAGATTCATAAAGCAAACTTTATACAACGCCAAGGGAGACAAATATACATGAGTTCAGAGTACATATACAAACAAAACCATACTGCAAGAGATTACAAAGAGAATAGAAGAAGAGGAACCAAACATTTCTTGGTTTGTCAACACCAATTGACGAGGGATTCGACTCTGGATCATCCAAATGCAAGCTCAAATGTTGTTTTCTAAGCTAATCTATCAAAAAATGATGTATGATGAATTGAGGTTCAAAAATACCCAAAACATAACCTAAAAATTATTTGTTGAACCTTTTAATGTGTCTGCCTGAAGCGATCCAAAATCCTCTCATCATATGAAAAAATTAGCTTTGTGTTTTCGCCATAACTTGAGAGCCGTAACTCGAATTTATGCCCGGTTTGAAGCGTTTGGAAAGTTTACTCAATTTCATATCTAACCATGACTAAATATCACATAAATTCATGATTTTTATTGTCTTTAATTTGAGCCTTATTCGTTGATGAATTGCTAAAACTAGCATTCTTGAAGGTTTGTCTTTGGCCTTTATTACTCAATGCTCCAATTATGAATGAATACCTACAAAAGAGATGATAAACTATCAAATGATACAATATTTACACAAAAACTTGATTATACACTAAATATACACATTTATATAAAAAATGGGGAATTTATTCGAAGAATATAAACAAAAGAACCGATAAGTGCCATAAATTATATACACAAAATAACAATATTTTAGCACTTATCAACTCTCCCCAACTTGACACATTTTTTGTCCTCAAACAAAGTCAAACAACCCAAAGAAACAAAGTATGATAATCAAAGAATCATGAAACAACAAGTTTAATAACGGAAAACAAATGTATGGTTCAATAAAAAATGTACATGCGAAGTAAATGCTTACCACATTCCTACAACGACAACATATAAACAAAACAAATCCTAAGTACAAAAATCATGCAAAACATTCTAAAACAATATAAGTTCAATCATGAATCACACCTAGTAAAAATTCATCGGTAGATGAAGAACACACAAAGGTGAGGGACAAAAAAACACTCATCCACAATCTTGCAAACAAAAGACTAAATTATGCATTCGTCCAAAAACGTATTGAAAATACAAATGCAAGAATCACAAGGGCTTTTCAAGGTTGTAATGTGGCTTGGTTAACAAACAAGTGATAAGTCCTACAGCTAATCGAGACAAAAACTTTCCGAAACCTAAGGGAGTGATCAACTCGAAAAGACTGAAGCATAAAATCTCAATCAAATTTATTCTTCATCACAAATTGTAAAACCAAAACACCTCACTTATTAACACAACATTATTCATACTCTTTTTGTTTTTCTTTTTCAAAGCTTTTTCTCTTTTTTTTCTTTCTTTTTCTAATCTTTCTTTTTCACATTTTCTTTTTCGTTTCTCTTAACCTCATACCAACCACAATATCAGTACATAAACATTCGTCTCCCGAACTTGAATCTAACCAACATCATTATGTGAATACTCCCTACTTTCTAAGGCGAGATAAAAATTCATACAACAACATATAGTTGAGGGTTCAAGAAACAAAGAAATCAACATCCATAAGAAAAAGTGAATTCAACACTCCTAGACAAGCATCAAGTTCAAATAAACATGGATATTGATAAAAGCTCAAAGGGGTTAACAAATGATCACACACTCACAAGGTAAATTGAATATTTGGACAAGGTAGTTTTGCTCAAAATCAAACAAAATGCCTTGATCATTTTTATGCATTCATACAATCAACAAAAAACAAAAGATTAAGCATAATAAAATCCAACTAAAACAAGAATGTGGCCTCCAGCATATGAAAACAATGGAAAGCTTCCTCACATTTATGGTTAAAAAAGGAACTAAAGTGATTCAATTCATGAGCAATTAATGCAAAAAGAATAAATGACATGGTTATTATACAAATGATAAATTTCCTAAACATGTTATACTATAGAAAGCGATAAACGAGTACCTGGCGTGTACCAACTTTGAAACTATCATTACCATACATACGCGAGTTAAAACGATCAAACTCGGAAAATCACAAAATGCAACCTCAAGCTACCGGACCAAAATTTGAGTCCAAACAACAATAAAAGAATTAGAAAAAAAACAATATTTACAAGGAACAAAACTCCTCAAGTTAAACATGACAAGCTTGAGAAAAACACAATTAGACAAAATAAAACAAACAGAAAGAACAATACGAAAACTTGGTGACAATGAATTAACAAGTTGAAAAGTGAAGATTTCAAATTAAGAGCAAGTCCTATTTCAACTTGTTAAAACACAAGCAACCACACACATAAACAAACATAAACAAAAACAAACAAAAACATGCTTGTTTTACGTCGTAAGCCCGTCGCCTTTATTATGCGAGCTCTAGTAACCTCCTCTTGTCATGCCATGATATTGCCACACCGCAAAAACCTAAAGAAAGTTTCCTATAATTCACACAACAAATGTTACAAATACGAGACAACTTACAACAATACTTGAAAACAAGGAAAAACACACATATGTACAAGTATGGAAAGTAAACACACAACATGTACAAGTAACAATATACAAGTTCATATACAAAGTCTATACAACATATAAATTAATTACAAAACTTAAAACCAAAGCAATTATTGCAATACAGAAACAACAAAACCAATCCCCAGCAACGACGCCATTTTGTTCGAATGCTGGTATAACATGAAAGCAAAAAGTAAAGTATTATTTTTATTGGGTGATATATCCCTGTTAGGTTATATTATATCGTGTCCACACGGATTGGTCATTGATTCGTCGTTCGACAATTTTATCATTAATGAGTTTGAGATTAAATAGTTGTAAAGAAAAGACAAAAAGTAAATGAACAAAACTATAAAGGATAGACAGCTTGTCCGGAACGAATGCACACTATCCATCACAGGTTAAATCTACCGTCCAGTTATACTCAGTCTATGATACTCGTCAGTGTCATCACATATCTATCACAATATAAGCTATTTATAACCCAAATTGATAATTCTACCGCATCACCTCATAGCCATGTTTGGCCTACCTCAACAACACAAAAGTCAACCGCGTCACTCGTAACGACTATCTCTAACTCGAAACAACCAACATAGGGGCATTACGATCAGATACTCTAAGTCAATGTCAGCTATAAACCCATTTCTAGCATTCAGAAACTAACAGATAATCATCTTAGGTAAGAATCAAAGCAATCTATGTTTGGAAAAGCTCAAATCCCTAACATGGAGTAAAAACCTAAGACAATTACCAACACAGATTCATAAAGCAAACTTTATACAACGCCAAGGGAGAACAATATACATGAGTTCAGAGTAAATATACAAAAAAAACCCACCAAAAAGATATTACATAGAGAAGAGAATAAGAGGAACCAAACATTTCTTGGTTTGTCAACACCAATCAACGAGGGATTCGACTCCGGATCATCCAAATGCAAGCTCCAATGTTGTTTTCTAAGCTAATCTATCAAAAAAATGATGTATGATGACTTGGGGTTCAAAAATACCCAAAACATAACCTAAAAATTTATTTTTTTACCCTCTTAACGTGTTTCTTCCCAGTGAAGCGCGCTCAGCAGCCAAAATCCTGCTCAGCGGCCTCTGCTGTTATGAGAAAAAAATCAGCTTTGTGTTTTTGCCATAACTTGAGAACCGTAACTCTAATTTGTTCCCGGTTCAAAGCATTGGAAAACTTATTCAATTTCCTATATAAACATGACTAAATAACACACAAATTCATTATTTCTAACATCCTTAATTTGAGCCTTGTTCATTGATGAATTGCTAAAAATAGCATTCTTGAAGGTTTGCCTTTGGCCTTTATTACTCAATGCTCTAATTATGAATGAATACCTACAAAAGAGATGATAAACTATCAAATGATACAATATTTACACAAAAACTTGATTATACACTAAATATACACATTTATACAAAAAAGTGGGGAATTTATTCGAAAAATATAAACAAAAGAACCGATAAGTGTAATAAATTATATACAAAAAAATAACGATATTTTAGCACTTTGCAACTCACATTCGGCGAACTTCTTGATCATGTAATAAATGGCATATTCTTTCCTTCCTGTTTCATCTTGCTGTCCCAAAATACAACCCCTGGAGCTTTCCAACACAGTTAGATATAGAACCAGTTGTCGTCCTTCAACGGGAGAGAGTAGAATAAGAGGCTCAAGCAAATACTCTTTGATACTTTCAAATGACCTTTGGAAATCATCTGTCCATACGTAACCTTGATATTTCTTCAACATCTAGAAGTTTGGTTCACATGTTGTAGTGATATGGGAAATAAATCTGGAAATGTAATTCAAACATCCGAAGAAACCTTTGACTTGCTTTTCAGTTCTTGGTGCCGACATTTCTTGAACTGCCCTAACTTTATCAGGATTAACTTCAATTCCTTTTTGACTGACAATGAAACCCAACAGCTTTCCAAACTAGACACCGAATGTACATTTATTAGGATTCAAACGTAGGCGATACTTCCTCAAACGCTGAAACAGTTTCAACAAATCTTCCAAATGATCTTCCTCAGTTTGGGACTTGGCAATCATATCATCAACATACACTTCAATTTCTTTATGCATGAGATCATGGAATAGGGTCATCATGGCCCTCTTGTATGTTGCACCAGCGTTCTTCAACCCGAAGGGCTTCACTCTGTAACAGAATGTTCCCTAGGGTGTGATAAACGTTGTTTTTTTTTTCATGTCTTCAGGAGCCATCTTAATTTGATTGTATCCGAAAAATCCATCCATGAACGAGAACACTTTTCGTTTTGCAGTACTATCCACCAACATATCAATGTGTGGCAAAGGAATATCAACATTCGGACTAGCCTTGTTCAGATCTCGGTAATCAACACACATGTGGACTTTTACATCTTTCTTTGGTATTGTAACAATATTTGCAATCCAATGAGGATAGACTGATGTCACAAGGAAACCTATGTGAATATCCTTTAAAACTTCCTCCTTAATCCTTATCTCCATATGAAGATGAGTTCTTCTTAACTTCTACTTGATTGGCGGGCACTCAGGCTTTAATGGTAAATGATGCTCCACAATATCAGTATCTAACCCTGGCATATCTTGATACGACCAAGAAAAGATATCCACATATTCTTTCAGCATTTCAATCAATCGAATCTTCACCTTAGGATGTAGCAACGCTCCAATCTTGACTTCTTTCACATCTTCCTTAGAACCCAAGTTAATGACTAACAACGACTCTTTGTACAGTTGAGTGGTGTTTTCCTCCCGCTCAAGCAACTGAGAAACCTCTTCACGGATCTCATCAAATTCCTCTTCTTCGGCTATATATACAGGATGTTCAAAGTTGGAAGAGGGCGTAGGGTCATTGTTTTCAACGGTTTTATAAATTAATCTGCACATATGTTTATGATCAATTTTAGAAACTGACACATGTGACAAGTGATTATGCAGATTCAATTCAATTATTATTTTTTTGCGAAAGGTTTTTTTCTGATTACCATTTTTTCAAGAAAAAGAAGAAAATAAAAGACACAATTTGGAATGAAAAATAAACTTTTATTAATGATCTTAAATTTCAAAACAAACAGATTTTGCCCATACACCATCACTTTCACCTTAGGTAGAGTGAAAGGATCATTATTTGAAAATTTAAACAACCACAAGTGAATTACTTAGACACGTGAATGCAAGTGGAGATGTCAATAGCAGTCCTATTGCAAACTCTGGTTCCATGCGTCACAAAGTTAGGCATTTCCTGCTCTGGTCTATCTTTTACAATGGCATTGACTCCTTGAACAGTAGGATCAAGATAACCAGCACTTCGGAAAACATGTGGATAACATTCTGACTTCAGAGTTCCAAAGAAGCATATGACATCTCATCATTCTTCTTTCTATCAGCAAGAACAACTATTTATCCTTCTTTAAATAAACCCAAACACATCAAATTCTGGAGATCATCTCTTAAAGTAGCACAACCCCAAGGTTTCCCCTCACAATTAGGGCAATAACAATGATTAAAATCTATCAATCCCTTCTGAACCCACCTTTCATGTATCTCTACAGGAGTCACTGTGTTGAGTTATTCAAGATCAGGTCGCTTGAGATATCTAGCATATGCTCTGGAAGGGATCATAACACTAACATCAACTATCACAAACTCATCAACAGATACAACTTAGTTGTTAAGTGGAACCTCATCTGAAGGAGAAAAATTATAAGCATCTGCATCCCCATCACTGTATTCAAAGTTCTCAATAGGGAGACACTCATCAGTAGATGCATATTCATCATTAGATTCATCAAATGATCCTTCAATCAGAATGATGCCATTGTTGAAACCAACCCTGCTTACTACAATCTAAATAATGCCCTTGTCTAAAAGACGCTGAATATCTCTTTTCACAAAATCACAACCACGATGATTTGTGCTACATACTGAGCATTCACTATATTCGTGCACCTCTTTCCCTTCAATGAAATTGAACTCGGCCTGCAAATTCACCAAATTAGCATTAGTCTCATTCACATCACAAATTTGCACTTCTCTAGGAGGACCATAAACAACATTTACTTCAATTTACGACTCATCCTTCATCTTGATAACCTGAATAAGGTTCCTGTCCATCATATCTTGAAGATCACTCTTTATCTTATCACAACCACGAGCATCCTCGTTGCACACATTACAAGCAGCGTGATCATGAGTGCAATAACCAACTTTATAGAGAGCAGCATGCATCTTCACAAGATCTCCAATAATCGAATTCACATCATAAACCCTGATTTCTCCATCAATCATATTCACAACATTTCCATGTTTGGGCAACGAATTCCCTTGCACATTAGTTCCCATGTCTTTGAAAGACAAAAGACCTTATCTGACCATCTTTTGCACTTCTGACTTTAACGGATAACAATTCTCAATACCGTGCCCTGGAGCTCCTTGGTGGTATGCACAAGTCTGATCGACTTTGTAATACCATGGCAAAGGATTTGGAACAACTAGAGGTTCCCTTAGTTGCACCAAGTGCCTTTGAATCAATGTTGGATACAACTCTGCATAAGTCATCAGAATCAGATCAAATGGTTCTCTCTTTGGCCCTTGCCCTTGCTGAGATGCTTTGTTATAAGGGATAGTAGTTGGAGTTGTAGCAACAACAGGGGTAACAACAACAACTTTTTGGTTCTGAGGATGTTTTTTATGAGGTCTGGTTCTCCTTTCCTGGACAACAACATTAACTTCTTCTTTATTTTTAGAGAATCCAAAAGGTGGCTTCTTAGCTCCACTCGATCCCTCTTCTTTTGACAATCGTCCCTCTCGAACAACCTCTTCTAGACGGACTCCTATGCTCACCATTTTAGCAAAATCATTAGGCGCACTAGCCACCATATTCTTGTAATAGAAGGGACCCAAAGTCTTTAGGAAAACTATGGTCATCTCTTTCTCACTTAGCAGAGTTATAACCTGTGCAGCAAGCTCACGCCATCGTTGATCATACTCTTTGAAGGATTCCTTATCTTTTTGAACCATTGCCCTTATCTGATCACGGTCGGGTGCCATGTAGATATTGTAATTGTAATGTTTCATTAAATCTTCACCCAAATCATTGAATGTATGGATGTCATTGTTGTCTAGATTCATATACCATCTCAAAGCCGCACCCGTTAAACTATCTTGAAAGAAGTGAATGAGCTAACGTTGGTCTTTAGTATGAGTGGACATCCTTCTTAAATACATCATCAAATGGTCACGAGGACAAGAATTTCCCTTTTACTTCTCAAAATCTAGAACTTTGAATTTAGTAGGAACTTTCACATTAGGAACTAAGCACAAATCATTGACATTGTCACGAAAAAGCTCTTTCCCTTTAAGGGCTTTCTACTCTTTCTGCATCTTGCAAACTACTCTTGAAACCCATCCATCCGATCATATAATTCTAAGCTTTCACTTAGAGGAGGAAGTGGATTTTCAAATTATTTGTTGAAAACAGGAGTAGCATGCACAATAGGAGTTGCAGAAACAACAACAAGTTGAGCCAACGAGGTCACTTGAGCAGCAGGGTTGTAACCTTCTGGCATGGAATTTTCTGGCATTCCCCAAGGATAACCAGGAGGCATATGGTGCTAGACGGTAGAAACCATTGGCATAGCAGAAGCATGAGTATCTTGAATCTCAATGATAACAGTTGTCGATTGAGGTGGAATGATACGAGGAGAAGCCGAATGAGGTATTGGCTGATTCTGAGCAGCCACCGACTGTTCCACCATAACAGTCAAGTTGTCTATACCAGTCCTCAGGGAGATAACCTCTTCGCACAACTCGCGATTCTCTTGCTTTATATTTTCCATCTTCTTCTTGGAGTTGGCTCGAGTGTTATACCGATGCAACATCTTGAAGACTGAATGAAGATGAGAAACGAATAAGACACCTGGGAGAGTATGAAAATGCAAGAATGTGTGTGTCAGGATGCATGACAAGAAATGCATATGATTTGTTTATTATTTCTTTTTATTTTTATTCATTATTCAAGGAACTTAATAAAGACAATTTAATTTGCAAATATCAAAGTATAACACAATTGAAATACTGAAATAAACTCATATCATTAATAAAATATTTTGAGGATTAACACATATCATTAACACAATTGTATACTTTTCTCGTGTTATTTAATTTTGTTGGAAATTATTGAGATTTATTATAATTTTAATGAAGTAAACAATTAGAAAAATAGAGAAATTAGAGAGTTGGGGCAGAAATAGAAACCATGAGGAATAAAGGGTAATAAAGTGAAAATAAAAGTAAGTTGGACCAAGGTGTAATAATCAAAACATTAAATTAGGTTTTTGATTAAAACAAGATTTGTGAACCTTAGAGTTTTCAATAAGTGAAAAACCAAGAGAAGTGAGAAAAGGTAGCTCTAGGATTTAGAAAAACCACCGTTGTTAGAGCTTTTTGTTTTTGGAAAATTCGGGTAAGGGGGAGAATTACTCTACTATGAGTGTATATTTTATGAACGGTGGAGAGGATCATCACCCTCCTCCAGGTTTTCCTCATATTTCACCATTGTTTATTCTTGAAGTATATTGAGAAAATTATACCTTAAATGTAGTCTACATGATGTGATATATGTGATTTCCTGAACTGATTTTAATGCTAAAATTTGTATGTCTTTGTAAGCATCCATTGATGGAGTTGTTATTCATGTTTAGGATTTTGGAGTTATGAACATAATCATGATTTTTATGATAATTGGATGAATTAAGTGTGTAATCAGTGGTGTTTTCGATGTTATAAACATGATATAATTATGTGGTTTGATTCTATGAGAACTACGTGAATTGGGGTCGAAATCGCAGCTTTGGGGGATCTCCAATGGTGAAAATTTGTATTTTGATTTTTGAAGGTTTGTGCATTTTTGATTGGCGACACCAAAGGCTCATATGGAAAATATGCAGAGAGAAGATGGGTTTTATTTCTATGAGCTCGCCTGGAGAGGAGGAACTTCTCCAAGCAAGAAATCTCCCAACGAGTTATTGTGTCGCTTGGCCGGGTTGACAGCACATAGTTGATTCATTTCGACTTGATTTTTTATAGAGTTATGTTGTTGTGATTGTTTGGTTCTATTGAGTATCGATTAATACTTTTGGGTAATATTTGATGTTGATTGATGTTTTATTAATTATTTTATGGTGATTTTTATAATTAATGTTGATTTTCATGGAGAAGTATCCATGGAAGGGAGAGTTGTTGAAGTGGGTTGTGTATGATTCGAAGTGGAACCAATGGTGATTATTACACTTGAATGGTGTTGTTGCATTATTATTGGATCATATGTGTCATTGTTGTGACGTGGTCAGTTGTTGATTCATAAAAGGGGATCAGTGATGAGTTTTGTGTTTTAAGAGGGAATTGATTTAAAAAGGAACCATCATTGAGTTGACGAGATCAGTAACAAACCTATGGTGTTTAGAATTGGTACCATATGCATAGAGTCGATTCTTGAGTCACATTGCATATATAAAATCTATGTGAGTTGATTGGTGAGTTGCAGTGTAAATTGAATGTGGGATTGATGATTTTTGTGCGAATGAATTATTTGTTTAATAATTGTTGTTAATGTTGTTTATCCTACTTTTTCTGATCTTTTACACCGCTGGAATATTTGAGAGTATTTCCACCCCTTTCTTGTTTTTTTGTGTGTTTATGTATGCTATGTACATATACTCAAGAATAGGAGTAGTAGTTGTTGCAAGTTGGAAGAAGGCCTAGAGACCTTACTTTATATGTTTATCATTTTACATATTTGATTTCATTTCTCTTATATGTAACATTGGGATACATGTTTATCATTATTATTTTGATGCGTTGATGTTTTTCTAAATAATGTAGCATTTCAAACACGGTATTTTGTTGAACTATTTTGAATTATGTTTTACTAGATGATTTTGTGGCTTATTTTCTAAATAAATTGGAATGGGTTATTGTGTCGAGCATGTGCAACACCTTATATGTGATAAGTATTCACTTATCTCTTTAGATTTAAGAGTTGGTGTTTCAGGAAGTTACATAGTTGGTATCATAGCAGTTCAGTCCATCCACCCAAGTTTTTGTGATTTTATATGCTCCCTAGAATGCGATAATGTTGATGCATGTTTCTCCTAATGTTTTTTTGTTAGTGTGCAAATAAATGGTTAGAGGTAGAAACAATGACGCGATTTGTAGTGCTCTAGTAGCATTATCTTAAGGGATGGCGTAAACGAATGAGGCATTGCAAGCGAATTAGAATAACAATCTAGATAATCATAATGGTGGAGTTAATCCATTATGTGGATTGAGTAAGTTTCAAGATGATAATTTGCGTATGTTCAAGGGAAGGTACAATCTTGGAGGCGCTCAAAGTTTTCTTTAAGAGATTGAGAAGATATTTCGGGTTATGGTTTGTGTCGCAGTGAAAAATTGAGGAGACCAAGCTATTGAGGAACTTAACTCACAATGACTTAAGAAGTCACCAGTGAACTTTATTGTTTCCAAGGAAAAGGGAAAAGATAAAAACCCTATTGTTTTAACATGCAATGCAGGAAGTAAAGACTAAAAGCAAAGCATAAGGAAGAGATCCAAGGTACGGGGGTCAGTTTATACAAACGAAATGTATTAACACCCAATGCATCTGTAATACTCTACAAGAACCTTTTATATTATTTGTTTTTGTTACAATTGTTTGCTTGCTAAATGAGTGTGGAGATGGGGAAAAATATATATTTTTTATATATTTGTTTGGAAAGACAAAGTCTTATACCTACGTACCAACTAAGGATCAAAACCTCGTAGTTCATGGTAAAAATAAAAGGTTTGTTGTGGTTGATTTTAGGAGAAAAAGATATTTAATCATATTTAAGAGAGAAAGCTTAACTATTACCACCATAAGTATAAGAAGATAGATCTTGCTTCACAATGAAGGAAGTACTACTAACTTGAATATAAAGATCAACGAATTTCCAACTAATGTCTTAATGTGGAAAAAATCACATTTACTTCAACAATTACTATGGGGATAAGAGAATCATATCTCAACTATGAAGAGGATTTAACATCTAATCTCTTTGAGAAAAAATTTAAATTGAAAATCCAAGTGGCAAAAAGATTTGGATGAGGTTAACTCACTTTTAGTATTTTGAAATTTTTTTGATATGCTTAAGTATATTTGAAGCATTTTATTAAAAGGAGTTTGAAAATGCAATGACACAAAGTCAAGATTTTTAGATAAAAGAGGTGATAGTTAGACAAATAATATTTTAGGGTTTTAATACAAAAGGTTCCTAAAGTTATGAGGGTACCTAGGATGAAAATTCACAAGGGTTTTATACAAAAGGGGAATGCATATACATATCACTATAAAGTCAACAATACTAACCTTTTCCTTGGATTTGGGGCACAAGTATAACAAAGTATAGAATGACTAAACATTGTAACAAACATACACATCACAAGTACTTAAACATAAAGGGGAAAGTTAAAATGCTTAATAAGGTAAAATTTGTGACAAAAGATAGAATAAAAAAGTAAGAATAAACATGGTATTACCTAGGATTAGTGGGAGTTTATGAAGAAAATAGATCTTCAAAGCCTAGTCAACTTAAGACACATGGGTAAACAAGGGGAACCTAAGGTGTGTGAAGCCTTTTCTAGGATTTTAAACATGTTATAATTTATCAAAAATTTAAGTCCTAAACCTTATTAAAAGTTAATTTTTTTAATGGTGTGAATATGTACAAGGGTTATGTTATCAAAAACAAATTGTTAGGGACAAGGTGTGATCATTTGAAAAAAAAAAATTTTAATTGGTAATGATTAACAAAGGAACCAAAAAGAGTTTTTAAACAACTAAAAAGACTAGCTTTGAGTTAATTAAAAAAATATGAAATAAATAATATTTTTGGGATTTTCTCTTATATTAATAAAATACGGTAGATGAATAAGTAGTATGCAAAAAATCAACTCAAAAGGATTTGTTTTGATAGGTTAAAAAATTGTCGAGTTTGATAAAACAATCTAAAGAAAATAGTGTTAAAAAATGTTTTAGTGAACTAAGGGGTTGAACCCACGCCCCTAGATTCACAGATTAAAAGACTATCCCCAAAGCCATGCTCTCAATGATGACAAAAAATGGTTCTTTTCAAAAATATTTGAAAAACAACTCCAAAAAATTACTAAATAAAAATAAAATGCAAAAGGGGGGTTCCCTGTGGATCAAACCCTCGCCCTTGAGGTTTAAGGGTGACATGAGTGCACACATTTCTACCACTGTCGTGGGTGTTTCATCTAGTTACAAAACACCTACCACTAAATATATTATAAAACTATTTTCAAAATTTGATTTTTCTCTTCTTCTTCCTTGCACCAGACTGTAAAAACAACATTACTTCTCCATTTTCAAGAATCTAAATTCTTCATTTCTCAATTATATCAAAATATGTAAACATCAAAGTTGTTTAAAATTATCAAAAAATCTAATGGTATAGTTTTTGAAAACTATAAATTAGAGATAAACACGAATTTTCTCATTCCCAAATAAAAACCTAAAAATTCAAATTTTTGATTCTCACTCCATAGGCAAAATTAATGAAAACTTACTACATGGTTAGCTTTAGGGCATTGATATCTACATCTTTCATTTGGAAATCAAACACAAATGATGCATGTATGGAGATTTCAAAGTTAAAAAATTCTTACATATTGGAGGAAGTCCAATGCTTCTTCTAGCTGTTACAGATGCAATGTGATGATTGATTAAGCTTCATTGGACCTACCTGAATCTATTCCAATCCTTAATTTTCTTTGAAATTTGTTGAATCACTCCACCGAAGTCAAGTTGCAAGCTTTGGTTTTGGGGTTTGGATGATGATGATGATGGTGATGATGCTATAGAAATGTAACAGGTGTTTGGATGGCTTCTATGTGATGTATGTGAGGTGTTTGGATGATTAGTTTGCAATAAACTTACAAGGTTTGTGAAATTAGAAGAAATGGACTTTGAACTTCAACATGGAGTTTTGAGAAATTCTGACTTTTGGGAGAGTTTGAGAGAGTTTCTAAGCTGTGAATTGGTATCTTTGAAGTTAAAATGAACTCTCTATTTATAGAGAAAAGTCATGCGTAATGAGATGAATTGGTTCTTAAGTTATCAAGTTTTGGTTCAAAGGAAAATAACAAGTTATGCGAGCTTTCCATGGTTTCAAAGCATAGTATAAAGATTTAATTGTACAGAGAGGTTGTTTCCCTTTATTTATGGTGGAGTGTGATTAGAAGATAGTAGAAATATGGGCTCAAAACAAGCTTTGTACAAACAGCTTGCTTTATGAAAATGGTATTGGTAACTCTATTCATTAAATGGCATGTTTCTTGGGCAATGGCTTGTATCCTTTGTGGAATAGCTTGAAGGCTTGTGTACTCTTCTGATCTTGGAAAGATTTAGAGGAACTATGGCCTAAAAAATCAAATCACATAGCATGGCTTTAAGTTTTTTCCATTAAGATATATAAAAAAAGACTTGTAATACAACTTTGATCACCCATCTTCAAAAATTCGAAACTTCCAACTCAAGTAAGATAAATTCATGCTATTGGACATTTTGGAAATCTTGCAATCAAATCTACATTTTTCATGTTGAACACTTTTATTTAATCAACCTGGATCATAGTAAAAATTGGCCATAAAGTGGGTCACTTTTTTAGGTTAAAACTGTTTTGGTATTTTTTTTCTAAGTGTTGGAAAAAGTATCACACTTTCATAGACTTATATCTCTTGAATTAAGCATTTTTTGGAGATCAACCATCATTATGAAAGTTGTAGATCTTTCCATTCTATATATCTTTCATGTTGAAAGTTTTCTTTGTATCAACTTTTATCTTGGTGAAATTGTTAATGAAGTTGGGATATTTTAAGCACAAAAACACTTGAATTTTTCTAAGTGTTGGAAAATCCTCCACTTCGACTTTTGTTGACTTTTATGAATTTCTTGATTCTTGATGATGAATGTTGAAAAATTTGATTGCGTAGATGATTCTTGACTTTTAAAGTTCAAAGTTGACCAAAAAGTCCAAGTTTGACTTTTGTGTGATAGTTGACTTTTGATCGGTAATCCAATTTTCCACTATCAATCCATTATTTCTCTAAAAACGTATTGAGCCATACAATTATTTTAAGATGTTTATTTTGAGTTTTTGGAACCATTCTTCAAGCCATTAGGTCATGCACTGAGCCAAAAGTCAATAGTTCACTTTCTTCAGTCAAGACCCTAATATGGCCAAGACTTGCACTGATGAAATTTCTTGATTCAACCTGCTTGACACAAGGAGCAAACACACAACTATTTTTTGTATTTTGTTAGATATGTAATGATGCATATGAATTAGAATCTTAGGTAAAAAAAATTAGGGTACAACAGTTAGCATTTATGAGCATAAAGTGTTATTTGGGACACACATGATGTATAATGAGGTAGAGTATTTGTGGGATAATGTTCATTATAGGATGGAAGTGGAAAGTACTAAGATCACTTGGGATAACTTCAACAAAGAGTTTATGGAGAAGTAATTTTTGGATGATGTTCACAGTAAGAAATAGATTGAGTTCTTGAAGCTGAAGTAAGGGAACATGATTGTGGCTAACTATGTAGCAAAGTTTGAGGAATTGGTCAGATTTTATCCTTATTATAATAGTGTATAAATTGAAGGGTTAAAGTGTGTGAAGTTTGAGAGAGAATTACATCGTGAGATCAAGCAGTTCATGGGTTATCGGGAGATTTGTCAGTTCTCAGTGTTGGTTAACAATTACAGGATCTATGATGAAGATATATGTGCTAGATCTGCTAATTACAATATTTTTAGTGAGAAAAAGAATAGGTATAGGAACCATGGAAAACCATATAAATCTACATCTAATAAGGGAAAATATAATTTCCAACAAAAATATGCATGTGGGAAAGAGAAAAGTGGAGGACGAGCGCTACTTCTGTGAGATGTTAGAAGTATCGAGGGACTGGTTATCTTATTGTTGAGTGCAAGAGCATGACTATGAATTATTTCAAGTGTGGGAAGCCATGAAAACATGTTGTTGAGTGTAAGAGTATCGTTCTGACTTGCTACAACTGTGGAAAACTAGAACATATCAGTACCTAGTGTCGGAAGCCAAAGAAAGCTCAATTAAGTGGAAAGGTACTCACTTGAGTGGTGTGGAGGCCAGCAAGACATATAATTTGATTTGAGGTACGTGTATCATTGATGGTGTTTCTCTTATTTCTATTATTGATATTGGTGCAACATATTCATTTATATATCTTGATTGTGATAAGTGGTTGAATTTAGTAATGTCTTATATGATTAGTAATATGGTTGTTGATACCCATAGCTAATGGTTCGGTGACTACTATGTCTGTGTGTTTGAATTATCCTTTGAAGATTTATGGTAGAGACTTTAGAGTGCCTTAACTTGTTTGCCTTTGAGTCAACTCAATGTAATTTTGGGGGATGAACTAGTTAGAGTTCAACCACGTTTATATCAACTATTTTAACAATAATATGTTGTTTCCCGAACTCGAGAATAGTACAAATTTGAGATTCATGTCTACTCGTCAAGTTGAAATATATTTAAGGGTGAATGATCAGATGCTCGTGATGTTCACTTATTTGAGAGTAGAGAACGATGTTGGGGCTAGAGATATGCATGTGGTGTGCGAGTTTCCTGATATTTTTCCTAATGATATTTGTAACTTAATGTCCGAGCAAGAAGTTGATTTCTCCATATATTTAGTACTAGGTACTAGTCCCGTATCGATGACACCTTATAGAATCTCTACGTCAGAGTTGAGGGAGCTAATAAAAAAATTAGAAGACTTGTTAGATAAAGTTTTTCAAACCTAGTGTTTCATAGTAGGGAGCGTTAGTGTTATTGGTTAAGAAGAAAGATGGTAGCATGGGGTTATGTGTTGGCTATAAGCAGCTAAATAAGGTTACTATTAAGAACAAGTATCCTCTTCCTAGGATCGATGACATTATGGATCATTTGGTTAATGCTTATATTTTCAGTAAGATTAATTTGCGATCAAGTTATTCTCAGATTCGAGAAAAGTCATAAGATATTCTAAAGAATGTGTTTAGAAAACTATATGGTCATTATGAGTATTCAGTGATTTCGTTCGGTGTGTCTAATGCGCCATATATGTTTATGGATTATATTAATAGGATATTTCATCCTTACTTGGATACATTTTTTGTTGTGTTCATTGATGACATTTTGGTGTATTCTAAGTCGAATGATGATCATGTGGGATATCTGCGAGTTGTGCTAGAAGTTTTGTGAGAGAAACAAATATATGCCAAATTTTTCAATTGTGAGTTATGGTTACAAGAAGTGAGTTTCCTTGGCCATGTGATTTCTAACAGTGGTATATCAATTGATTCGTCTAAGATAGACACAGTGTTACAATGGGAGACTTCAAATTTGGTTACTGAGATCATAAGTTTTACGAGTTTGGCTAGTTACTATAAGAGGTTTATTAAAGGATTTTCAAAGTTAGGGTTGACATTGACTAAGTTGGATCTAAAGGGTTAATTTGTTGTGTGGAATGTTTAATGTGGGGAAAGTTTTCAAGATATGGAGAAGATTTTGACATCGACCCTACTTTTTATTTTTCCAGATGCAAAGGAATCTTTCATTGTGTATTGTGATGCATTAAAGATAGGCTTGTGTGGTGTACTTATGCATAATGGTGAAGTTGTGGCTTATGCGTTGATACATATAAAGATTCATGAGAGGAATTATCCCATCCATGATTTAGAGTTTTTAGTTATAGTGTTTATGTTTAAAGTTAGGAGAAATTATCTCTATGACTCTAGGTTCGAGCTTTTTAGTAATCATAAGAGCTTTAAGTATTTGTTTGATCAAAAGGAGATGCATAATAGGCAGAGGAGATGACTTACATTTTTGAAAGACTATGAATTTGGGTAGAGTTATCATCCGAGTAAAGTTATTTTGGTAGCATATGCTTTGAGTAGGAAGTCCATACATATGTCGGTGTTAATGGTTCAAGAGTTGGTTTTGATTGAGAAATTCAAAGATCTTAGCTTGGTGTGTGAGGTAAAGCTTTAAGAGTGAAAAGTTGGGTATGCTAAAGCTGAATAGTAATGTGTTGGATTAAATCAAAAAAGATCTTAAGTTATACTTAGGATTGGTTGATCAGTTGGTGTTAATCAATCAAGGTAAAGATGTGGATTTCATAATAGATTAGAATGAAGTTATGAGATTTTGAGACATAATTTGTGTATCAGATTTACAAGAGCTTAAGAAGAGAATTCTTGAAGGTGATAAAAGTAGTTTTAATATTCATCCAGGGGCTACTAAAATATATCAAGACATTAAAAATATGTTTTGGTGGCCAGATATAAAGAAGCATATTGCACAGTTTGTGTATTCTTGTTTTACTTGTCAGAAGTCAAATATTGAGCATCAGAAGTCATTTAGATTAATGCAAGCGTTGAGTATTCAGGAGTGGAAGTGGGGTATCATTTTAATGAAATTCATGATGAGTTTTCCTAAGACTTCTAAGGGAGGTGGTTTGATTTGGGTTGTTGTGGATATATTGACGAAGTCAGTTTACTTCATTCCAATAAAGATGAATTATCCTATGCATAAGCTAGTTGAATTTTTTATTTAGAAGATTGATAGTCTGTATGGTATTCCCTTGAGTATTGTTTCAAATAGAGATCGTAGGTTCACTTCGAGGTTTTGAGAGAGTTTGCAGGAAGTATTAGGAACCAAGTTAAGGTTGAGTTATGCTTACCATCAGCAGATGGACGATCAGACAGAGAGGACGATCTAATCATTGAAAGATTTGTTATGAGCTTGTGTTCTTGAACAAGGAGGTGCTTATGATAGTTAATTACCACTTATTAAGTTCAGGTATAATAATAGTTTCTATTCTAGTATTGGAATGACTCCTTATGAAACTTTGTATAGATGGAGGTTTCAGGCACATTTGTGTTGGTACGAGTATAGTGAGAGTGTTGTACTTGGACCATAGATTGTTCACAAGACTACTGAAAAGGATATAATCTCGCTTACACAAGCGAGGTAGCGAAGGGAGACATGAAAACATTCACTTTTCCCCTCGATTATTAAAAAATCGAGGGGTAAAGTGGCACTGGTCATGGGTTCGATCCCCAACAATATTTTTTGGAATTTCAAAATTGTGCTACTTTTTCCCTTGATTTTTTACAATAATCGAGGGGTAAAATCCTGTTTAAAAAAGTTTGACTTGTTTTTTGTTTTATTTTAATCTACAAAGCATTAAAATTTTTGAAAAATTATAAATCTTAACAATAACAACAACACCAAAATCAATAAAATTATTAAATACTAAATGTCAACAATAACAACAAAACAACTACAATAACAACAACAACAATAACAATATTTACCATTTTACTTGATACAACTACACCTAACATTAATAAGTTACTTTCATGCTTTGTAATAGCTCATAAAAATTATAAAAAATTAAAAGGTGCTAAAATATAGTTGCTTGGATTCAAATACGTGTACCTCTAGCTACTTTATCCCTTGGTTTTCAGCAAAACCGAGGTAATAGGTTATACAGTTTTTTAAAATTAAAATGTGATAAAATATAGTTGATGGGAGTCGAAGACGTGTCCTCTAAATACTTTACCCCTTGATTTTCATTAAAACCGAGGTAATAATTTTAAAAAAAAATTACAAGATGTGAAAATGTAGTTGTTGGGATCAAAGGTGTGTCCTCTAAATACTTTACCCCTGAGTTTTCAGTAAAATCGAGGGAATATATGGTAACTCTTTTATTAAAAAAAAAAGTGACGCGTCTATGGCTTACACTTCGGTCTTTTTACGTGAGGTGCATGTTTTATCATAAAAAGCATTATTTGAAGTATTATACAAGAGAAGACAGGAGCTTACAGAGCAGACATAAGATTTCTCACAGTAAGCGAATAAAGGCCCTTGATTTCAAAGAGGGAGATCATGTATTTCTGAGAGTTACTATGATAGCTAGTGTAGGTCATGCGTTAAAATATAATAAGTTCACGACTCATTTTATTGGTATGTATCAGACAAATTCTGCAAAGAGTAGGAGAAGTGGACTACAAAGTTGCCTTATCGCCATTTCTTTCGAATCTTTTGAAAATATTTCATGCATCTTAGTTGCGAAAGTACATTTCGGATCTATCTCATACTATTCAAGTGGACGGTGTGCAAGTTAGAAAGAACTTGACCTGTGGAAGGTAGTTCCCCTCATAAGAGAGAGTAATGTTTTGTATTCCATGTTTTGATTCTGCAAGAGAATTATTGAGATTTATTATAATTTTAATGAATTATATAATTAGAAATTAGAGAGTTAAGGGTAGAAATAGAAACCATGAGGAATAAAGGGTAATGAAGTGAAAATATAACTAATTTAGGAGAAGGTGTAATAATAAAGAGATTAAATTAAGTTTTGATTAATAAAGAATTTGTAAACCTTAGAATTGTCAGTACGTAAAAACCAAGATAAGTGAAAAGAGACAGCCTTAGGGATTGAGAAGAAACCACCATTATTGGAGCTTTCTTTTGCGAAAAAACTCAAATAAGGGGAGAATTACTCTATTATGAGTGTATGTTGTATAAAAGGTGTAGAGAGATCATAATCATCCTCTGTGTTTTTCTCATATTTCACCATTGTTGATGCTTGAAGTGTTTTGAGAAAATTATACGTTAAATAAAATCTACATGTTGTGATCTATGTGATTTCTTGCCTTGATTTTAATGCTAAAATCTGTATGTCTTTGTTTGCATTCATTTATGGATTTGTTATTCATGTTAAGGATTTTGGGGTTATGAACATAATCATGATTTTTGTGATAATTGGATGAATTAAGTGTGTAATTATTGGTGTTTTCATGTCATATATATGATATAATTGTGTGGTTTAATTTCTATGCGAATTGGGTGAATCGGAGTCTAAATAAGTCTTTTGGGGGAGCTCCAATGGTGAAAAATCGTATTCTGACTTTGTAGATTTGTGCGTTTTTGCCTAGCAAGACCAAGGCTCTCCTGGTGAGTTGTGTAGTGAAAATATGATATAATTATGTGATTTAATTTCTATGCGAATTGGGTTAATCGGAGTCGAAATAAGCGCTTTAGGGGAGCTCCAATGGTGAAAAATCGTATTCTGACTTTGTAGATTTGTGCGTTTTTGCCTAGCAAGACTAGAGGCTCGCCTGGTGAGTTGTGTAGTGAAAATAGGGGATCTGGTCTTTAAAATCGCCTAAGAAGGTGTATTTACTCATGGAAAGAGCTCACCTAATGAGTTTTTATGTCGCCTGGCGAGGCTGACAATGTAGAGTTTATTCGTTTCAACTAGATTTCTTCGACATAATTTTGTCGTTGTGATTGTTTGGTTCTATTTTGTATTGAGTATGACTATTGGGTACTGTTTGATATTGATTGAGGTGCTATTAATTATTTTATTATGATTTTAATAATTAATGTTGATTTTGGTGGAGAAGTGTCTTTGGGAATGTGAGTTGTTAAGTGGGTTGTGTACGATTCAAATTGGAAGCAGAGGTTATTATTACACCTGAAATGTTGTTGTTGCATTATCATTGCATCACATGTGTTATTGTTGTAATGTGACGAGTTTTGTTGATTCAGAAGAGGGAATTAGTGATAATTTTAGGTCGAAGAGGGACCTCGTTCAAATAGGAACCGTCGTTGAGTGGATGACATCAGTAATAAACCTATGATGTCCAAAATTTGTACCATATGCATAGTATTGATTTGTGAGTCACATTACATACATGAAGGCTATGTGAGTTGATTGTTGATTTACAGTGTAAATTGAATGTGTGATTGATGATATTTGTGTGAATGAACTATCTTTTTGAATATTGGTTTTGTTTAAGCTACCATTTCTTATCTTTTGCACCACTAACATATTTGAGCATATTCTCACTTTTTGTTGTTTTATTTGTGTGTTTATATACGTTATGTACACATACTCGGGAACATGAGTAGTAGTTGATGTAAGTTGGAAGAAGGCATAAAGACCTTACTTCGTTTGTTTATCTTTTTACCTATTTAGTTTCAGTGTTGTGATCTGTAACATAGGGATGTAAGTCGATCATTATTATTTTGTTCAGTTTATATTTTTTTGATTAATGTAGCATTTTAGACATAATATTTCTGTTGAACTATTTTAATGTATGTTTAGATGATCATGCTGCTTATTTTATAAATAAATTGGAATAATTTGTTGTGTTGAGCAAGTGTAACATCTTATGTGTGATCATTATTCACTTACCGCTTTATAATAATGAGTCAAGGATTTAGGGTGTTACATCAATTGATTGGATAACCTATTTTCGGTATTTCTGGATTTTAGACCTTGTGTTGGATTTGATTTTGCTTTTTCACCTCTGCCAAACTTTATTTGTAATCTTTTTCAATAAAATACTTAAAGATGTGTCTATTTGGGTTAGAAGAAAGATTTTAATTTAGAGAAAAATCAAGTCCAATATTTTAAAGGATTAATCAGATTTTTCTAATCATTTCAACTTTAAAATAGTGGTCTACCTCAAATATCAAGAGGTTTTGATAAAGTTTACCTCTTTAAAAGGAACACCAACGTATTTTGGCATGTATTTATCTACATATTGTTGGATGAAAGATTTTGTTTAAGCAATGAGATAGATATGTCACTTACAAACATATCCACTCAACCTACTACCATGTTAGATTATCATTGGAGATCAAATATGTTGAGATCATCCTCAATGAAAAACCTTCTTTTGATCACTATCATTGATATCCACCATCATAGCTCATTCTTGGACCAGAGACTTCAATAACAATATATACTTGAAAGTATACTCTTTTCTTTGCATATCTTCATTTGATATATGCTAAGGCTTCGAGCTGTAAAACATGTCTGCAAAAGAGACAAGGGTTTCACCTTTTTTACACAAATCTTAAGGGGTCTATGTGGGTTAGTGCATCCTGAAAGTCTAAGGTTACTACTTTTAGACTTTTGAAAATTATCCAAGAAAAAAGGCTCTAAATGCCCAAATATATTGCAGTGTGAGCATTTATAAACAAGATAATTATTTTTCTTCTTGTTTAATCCTTTACCATCTGATTTAAATCCAACTCCACTTCTATTTAAGAAAGGTCTTCAACTTAATATGATAAAGCCACAAGGTTTTCTTTCATGTTAGTAAATTTACTTATATTTTCATGCAATTTGATTCATATCCTCTCACAAATGAGGTTATTTCATTTGATGTTGAATTCTCTGAAGATCGTTCAACTACTGAGTATGTTGTTTCAAATGGGACCATGAGAGTTGTTTGATAGGAATTTAATGAAGTTGATAATTCTCCAGTCTTTTAGCTTGTACCTTCATCTTTGAGTAATTAAGCTAGCTCGTTCAATTTTTCTCTAATCTTATCCTTCTTTTATTTTTCCTAAAATTCATGACTACTAATGTATCTTGATTTAAGATTTGGATGAAGTTTCCAATTCTAAATTCTTAGATATTGGTTAGTGACAACTGTTTTAGTATAATTTCTAATATTCTTAAGTTTGGAAAAACATTTATGAATGAAGTTTTCATCTTTTTCGTCTCATGTGTTCATTTCCTCTCATTCGATACTTAGAGAAACTTCATATATCATTTTAAGAGTATCCCACATTTCCTTGGCAGTTTTGCAAATATAAACATAAAGAAGTTTGCTATCATATAAGGACATTACTAGAAAATTCTTGGTTTTGAAATCCATTTCAAATTTTCTCTTATCTTCTTTGGTCCAAAAAAAATTGGGTTTATCAATTACTTCTCCATCTATTTGATGAGTAAGGATAAAGAGGTTGTTTATTAAAATTTCCCATATTTTAAAATCAGTCCTTTGAATAAAAAAAATTTAATCTAGATTTCCATAATTAAAACCTAACACCATTAAATGGTGGAGGTGTGTTTAAAAAAGATCTCATGTTTTAAAATATCTTGGACGTCATTTTCCTCTTGAGGCGATCAGTCCTCACTACTACAAAAGAAAATAACGGTTGTGAAAGACCTATAATAATGGTTGAGCAACCATTGTTAGGTAGGGTATGGTTGTAAGCGGGTTATTTACAATCATGGTCTATTTGCCGTGGTAGTAAATTGTATAGCATGTTATATCCAACCACAATTGTATTAAACAACCATTTTTTTAATTAAATAAAAAATGCACCAGTAAAACAAAAATAACAACAAAAACAAGAAGAATGACAACAACCACAACAACAACAACAATAATAACAAGAACGACAAGAACAATAATAATAATAATAATAATAATAATAATAATAATAAAAACAATAACAACAACAATAATAACAACAAGAGCAACAATAATAACACTATAAAAAATAATAACAACAACAACAACAACCAACATTCCTAACTTGAATTCATACTTTCCTTGTCTCATCCAAGTTGGAGAAGAGATGATGGAGTTCTGAATTTCGTTAATGAAAGATATGATGTTTTTGAGTTTTGTTAATAGAAGATATGATATTTTCAAGCTTGGTTTAGTTGATAAATAGTGTTTTGTAAATGAGAGATGACGTTTGGAGGTAGAATACGAAGTGTTTCACGTGTATCAGTAATCGAAGTGTTTTGAGCATTGTGTTATACATTGATTTTCCCCTTAGATCCCTCATCATTCATATCATTACTGTGTATCAAGATCACACATTTGGGTTGGCTACTCTCTCATATTCTTAAGTCTGTCTTTGAGAGCATAACTCGGGTGCACATGATATAAGGGATTTCCTTATCATTCTCCCTATAAATAGAGACATTCTCCTCTTCATTTGGCAAGCTTGAATAGCTAAAATCAATTTGCCAAAGTCACATACGAAATTTCAGTTTTTGAAATCGGTTTCACCATTTCTAGCCTTCTAGTTCAAATCTCTCCACCAATTATTCAGCCTTAATCATCACACAAACTATTCACATAAAAATCCAAGCAAATCTAGCACTGAATCAAGTTATTGAAGTCCATTTTCAGAGGCTTTCAACTGAACTTCGACAGGTAAAATTCCTCACCATTTTGCTTCAAACTTTTCACCATTATGTAGTCCCTTCGCCTTTGAAGCTCATGCTTCTTCTACTTTTGATTTTCATGGTGAATTGAGATTTTAATCTTGATTTGAAGTTTTGTAATCTTCTCTTTTTATTCAATTTTTTCACTCGTCTTTGAGTGTTAATTCAAGCAAACTATATGGTTGTAACGGTGTTGGGAAGACGAGTAGAATGATACTTATTTGATCCATTTTTATTGCCTTCGATTCTCTGCAATATGTGGCCTCCCGGAGTTGAAGATGATGAGTTGGCAAGCTCAACTAGTGAGGGGCGCCACTTGTTTTGTTCTGACTTGTCCATTTAAAATTGATCATGTGCATTATTTGCACTAAATGCCATGCGCTTTCAATGTTGACCATAGGATCTTAGTACTTTAATTAGTCAGATTCATTCAACGCACCACATTAATTAATAATTTATTTTATTTTACTTTTTGTTTTAAATGGTTTTCAAACTTAAAAAACTCATAGAAAATCCTTTTTTAATAAATTTTTGATTTAATGAATATTTTTGTCATAATTTTTGGATGAGACTTGGTATTTTAAATATTATTTGAGATGTTCATTTGATTTTAATTGGCTTAAAATATTTTTTTTGACTTTTAAATTCTGGAAAAAAAATCATGAATGATTCAATGATAGTTTGACGACTTATGGTGACCTTTTTATTTTTTATCTTACTATTTTTTATGATTTTTGGTTTATTTCACTTGATTTTGTATATTTCAAAATTAGTTTCTGACCTTTAAAAAATATGAAAAAGTTTGTGAACATACTTTGAGGTATTTCTGATTTTTCTATGCCTCTAGATACCATTTATTTGAAGGTTTGAATGTAGTTTGATATTTTGACCTTTATTTTCAATTTAAAACCATTTTAAAAACTATTTTTCTTATTTTATTTTTTACTTTTAATTGCAATTTTATTTTTGTATATATTGTGACTGATCTTGGATCATGTGGACTTTGGTCATAAGCTTCATTAACATCATTGGATCTTGGGTGTTGAGTTAAACTCCACCAAAATGGATGAATGATTTTAATGATAGATTGATTAATCCTTTGATTCAAACGTGGGATTTAATTTCTTGTTTATTTTTAAGCATTAGATGCGTAATCCGTGCTTTCGTGTATGTCGAGTTGTGTTGAATTTGTGAAACATTGCAAATGACTTGAGATTCAATTATTGTATCAATGTGTTGTTGTTACTATAAGTATCATGTGAGATATTAGATCTAACTCTATTAGTTTGATCGATATCTTCTAGTTCGATAGGATTGAGCATGTCGTCGAAGTTTGTTCACATGTTGGGGTCAAAGACCTCCATACTGTAGTCAAAGTGTGTTCTAGTATGTGGATGTCGAAATGCTAGGGTTGTTAGTATTTCGAATTGGGCCTGTTTGTTATGTCCAATTTATTTAAGTTAGCTTGTACCCTAAGTTACCTTATAATGGGTATTTGTGATTAAAGTCCATTAGTTTAGTATGTTAGGTTTAATATAAATAGCATTCTAGTCTCCCATTATTGCATACTGCAAATCCTAATTTAGGGTGAGAGGGTTATTTGTTATTTTTATATACTTGTAATCTTGTTTTAAGAGAAAGGAAAGAATAGCAGTTAATAACCAATTCATTGTGTTCATCGTGTTCCTCATATATTATACCCTTGTATGTATCTTGATCATTAAGCAACAAGTTTTATACTTTGTTTCTAAGGCATCTGAGTCACAACAAATTGGTGTGGTGAGCATGGAGAGAAGATGCCTTCAACAAAGTATGAGATTGAAAAGTTCACCAGAGTGAATGATTTTGGTCTGTGGCGCTTGAAGATGAAAGCCCTACTAGTTCAATAGGGTTGTTTGAAAGCGTTAAAGGGAAAAGCAGCCATGAACGAAGCGTTAACGATATCCGAGAAGACGACAATGATAGAGAAAGCCCACAACGTAATTTTGTCGAGCCTTGGTGATAAGGTTCTTCAACAGGTATCAAAGGAGACAAGAGCGGCAGGGTTATGGGTGAAACTTGAAAGTTTATACATGACCAAATCGTTGGTGAATCGACTCTACATGAAGCAAGATTTGAATTCATTCAAGATGATTGAAGATAAAGTGTTGGCTGAGCAGTTGGATATGTTCAACAAGCTGGCTCTTGATCTTGAAAATATTGATGTGAAGATCGATGATGAAGATCGAGCATTGTTGATGTTTGCGCTTTGCCCATATCATATGCTCACTTCAAAGAAACCCTCTTCTATGGAAGAGATTCCCTGACCTTTGAAGAAGTTCAATCAGCCTTGTATTCAAAGGACTTGAACGAACGAAATGAGCATAAACCTTCGACAATTGGTGAAGGTTTGATCGTTAAAGGAAAATTCTTGCAAAAGTATAATATGTTCGACAAGAAGAAAGGTCAAAGTCAGTAAAAGTTTTACAGTGGCGAAGCATCTGGTATTTGATGTTATCATTGTAAGAAGGCGGGTCACACAAGAAAGGTGTTCCCTGAAGCCTAAAAGATCATGGAAGTAAGGATAATGGCAATGCAACAATTATTCAAAATGATTTCGACTCATCTGATGTACTTGTGGTTTCAAGGAGCAACTCGTCGAATGAGTGAATTATGGATTCTGGGTACACTTGGCACATGAATCCAAACAAAGACTTGTTCGAGGAATTATGTGATCAAGATGGTGGACCTGTATTACTGGGAAACAACAAAGCTTGCAATATTGCAAGTGTTGGATCTGTGAGGTTCAAGCTCCATGATGAATCAATAAGGTTATTGATAGAAGTCAGGTATGTACCTGACTTGAAGAGAAATTTGATTTCTCTTGGTGAATTCGACAAGAAAGGATATGTTCCCCAAGGATATAAAAGTATTCTAAGAGTCATGAAGGGGTCAAAGGAAGTCTCGAGAGGCATGAAGAAAACAAGGCTTGTATACCCTTGAGGCTGAAGTTGTAAGTGGTTCGACAAATGTTGCATCCACGAAACCTTTGTCGAAGACAGCAAATTGGCATATAAGTTTGGGCCATGTCAATGAAAGGGATCTGGTAAAATTGGGGAAACAAAATTTGCTTGGAGGAGACAAAGTCGAAAAACTGAAGTTTTTGAACCATGTATACTTGGAAAATCTTGCAGAGTGAAGTTCAACAAAGGTAAGCAAAGAACACATAGATCTCTTGATTACATCCATGCTGATCTTTGGGGGCCCGCAAGGTGTCCATCACATTCAGGAGCAAGGTATTTTCTATCCATAGTAGATGACTATTCCAGAAAATTATGGGTATTCATCCAGAAGACTAAGGATGAAACATTTGAGAATTTCAAAAGTTGGAAGACTCTGGTCGAAAATCAAACTGGCAGAAAGGTCAAGAGGTTGAGAACAGACAATGGCCTTGAATTTTGCAATGAGGCATTCGATAGATTTTCTACTGCCTTGGTATTGCAGGGCACAGAACTGCTGCAGGTACTCCACAACAAAATGGTTTAACTGAAAGGTTTAATCGAACCATCTTGGAAAGATTTAGATACATGTTGACTAGTGTTGGGTTAAATAAGGTGTTTTGGGATGAGGTTGTTTCGAAAACAACATATTTGATAAACAGACGTCATTCGATTGCGTTAAATATGAAGACACCTGAAGAAGTTTTGTCGGACATCCACCAGATCTCGATAAATTGAGAGTATTCAACTATGTATCCTATGCTCACATTAGGCAAGACAAGGTCGAACCTAGAGCTCTTAAATGTATGTTCATGGGATACCCTGAAGGAGTCAAAGCTTATAGGCTATGGTTCCTAGAGACAGGTCATAGAAGAATTATCACTAGTTGGCTTTTAAGAAAACTGATGAAGTTGATCGAAGTGCATAAGTATCTGACGAAGAGATGGAACAAGTAGAGATTCCTGTTGAGGTAGAACATGTTAATGTTGAATTGTGTATCCTAGATAAAGTCTAAGAAGAAGAAGATGATGATGAAGTTGAGTAAACTCTCCATGGATACCTATTGGCAAGAGATATGAAAAGAAGAGGCATAAAGCCACCTCAAATACTTGGGTATGCATATCTTATAGCTTATGCCTTAATCTCTGCAAGTGAGGTTCTAGACGAAGAACCAAGACACCATAAGGAAGTTATGAGGAGTCAAAATAAGATTGAATGGATGAAGGCCATGGGTGATGAGATAAAATCTTTTCATGATAACAACACTTGGGAATTGATCAAGAATCCTATTAGATCCAAGTTAGTCAGTTGTAAATGGATTTTCAATGTTAAGGAAGGAATCGAAGGAGTGGTGTCGAAAAGATACAAGGAAAATTTGGTTGCAAGGGGTTTCACTCAAAAAGAAGGTGTAAAATTCAATGATGTGTTTTATCCTAGCAAGCAACAATGTCGAAGATGTAATAAGGGTGAAGGTTGAACTCAATAAGGAGTTGGAAATGAAGGATCTAGGAGCAGCTTCCAGGATTCTTAAGATTGACATTCAAAGAGATAGAAATCAGTCAAAATTATGCTTACCTCAAAAGGCATATCTACGGAAGATTCTCGAAAATTATGGTATATCGAATTCGAAGCCTATTGTGACTCCAACAAACCCTCAATTCAAGTTGAATATTGATCAATGTCTCAGTAGTGTGGTCAAAAGAGCTTATATGAATAGCATTGTGTATGCTAATGTAGTAGGTTCTTTGATGTATGCAATGGTATGTACTAGACCCGACATAGCATATGCAGTAAATCTCGTAAGCAGGTACATGGCAAGTCCTAGAAAGGCTCATTGGCAAGCATTGAAGTGGATTCCAAGGTACATAAATGGGTCTCTGAATAGAGTCTTGATTTATGATGGAGCCTTGGGTGAAGATAGTAAAGTAGTAAGTGAAGGATATGTCGACTCTAATTATGTAGGTTGTATGAATTCTAGAAAATCTATTTATGGATATGTTTTCACTATGTTTGGTACAACAATTAGTTGGAAAGCAACACTTTAGAAGGTTTTTGCATTATCAACTACTGAAGCGAAATATATTTCTTTAACTGAAGTTGTGAAATAAGCATTGTGGCTTAAAGGTTTTGCTAAGGATCTGAAAATTCAAGGTGAAGTTATCACTTTTAAATGTGATAGTAAAAGTGAAATACACTTGTCGAAGAATTCATCCTATCATGAGTGAACCAAGCACATTGATGTGAGGCTGCATTTCGTCAAAGGGGTAATCGAGCGTGGAGAAGTTCAAGTGCTGAAGTTTTCGAAAGATCATAATGTTGTTGATATGACCACCAATAAATTGCCAAGTTGCAAGTTTTTCCACTATATACAATTGATAAAGTTGCACGAAGAAAGCTAGTTTGTTCTTTGATAATAGAGTTTGTTCCAAGATGGAGATTTGTGAGATAATGGATCAAACTCTATTAGGTCGAAGGGTAGCTTCTGATTTCACAGGATTGAGCATGTCGTCGAAGTATATTCACATGTTGGTGTTGAAAACCTTCATACTGTAGTTGAAGTGTGTTCCAGTATGTGGGTGTCGAAATGGTATAGTTGTTAGTATTTCGAATTGGGCCTGTTTGTTATGTCTAATTTGTTTAAGTTAGCTTTTACCCTAACTTAGCTTGTAATGGATATTTGTAATAAAATCCCATTAGTTTAGTATTTTAAGTTTATTATAAATAACATATTATTCTCTCATCATTGCATACTACAAATCCTAATTTAGGGTGAGAGGGTTATTTCTTATTCTTGTATAATTGTAATCTTATTTTAAGAGAAAGGAAAGAATAGTAGTTAATAACAAATTTCTTGTTTTTATCGTGTTCCTCATATATTCTACCCTTGTTTGTTTCTTGATCATTAAGCAACAAGTTTATACTTTGTTTCTAAGGCATCTGATTCACAACATATTGGCAGGAAAGTGATGTTATGTGATGGCTCATAGTGACGAAGTACACCGACCATGGTAAAGGTATATGTGTATAGTGTTGTTGTTGTATAAACTCTACATATGTCATGCATACATTTTGTCCATGTGTAGGATTATTGTTTTCTCACGTGGGGTGTGAGCGATGAGGTTTATCGTGTGCCCATGTGGGGTGTGAGCAATGAAGAGTGGAAAGATCGTGTGCCCATGTGGGGTGTGAGCGATGTACCTGAATTTCGACGAGAATTATTTGGAGGGTTCTTATGAGCTAAATGGTACCGCATGCACGGATTCTCATACGGAGTTTCATTGCATTGCATAATATTTATGTTGTATTGTTGTTATTGATGTGAATTATTAGATTATGAACTAATGTATGGAATTGTATGTGTGGATAGTTAATTGCATGGATGAATTATATTTATATATATATATATATATATATATATATATATATATATATATATATATATATATATATATATATATATATATATATATATATATATATATATATATATATATATATATATATAATGAAATCTTTATGTGATTGATAATCTCACCCTTCTATTGGAACGATGTTTTATACGACATCGTTCAGATAATCATGACTAATGCGGAGTTGAAGTTAGTGAAGATGAAGTTTCACTTTTATTTTGTTAGACTCAATGTTTTCTGATGTGTAACACTAAGGTACATAACTTTATGTTTTTAGTTGTTGTGTGGTGTAACACGGTAGGAGAACTAACTTAGTTGTTTTGCGTTTTATCGCAAATGTTGCGGTTAGCAAGAGTCGCCACCGACTTTTATTTTATCCAATAAGGAAAGATGAAAAGAATAGGAAAGACCTTTTATCGATTCTGAGTTTAGGGGGTAAGTTATGAAAAGGGAAGGTTTTAGAACCCTTTTAATTCGTAATTATCTACGGGCTCTTAATTGCATAACTCACTTTTTAAACTTGCTTTTTGTGTGTGTGTGTGTGTGTGTGATTTGTTTGAAAATATTTTTTTTGACTATGTAATGATTCTTGTATCAGTCCTCAAGAATGTATACGAAGTGTTTGAAAATATTTGTTTAATAATGTGAGCATCACACACCATTTGCATTTTATTTTAATTTAATTTGACTTTAAATGAATTAAATTAAAAATAAATACTAAAAATGGAGCATGGATGGGCTTAGGGCTTCCTGAGAATGTTGGGAATATGTTTCAAACATAAAAGTATAGGCCCATTTGGAAAAAAAATTCAATGTTGCACAATATTTTCCTCATGCACTTTCTCAATATTGTCAAACTTACACCAACCATATCTTGCTCAATTTTCATCATTTGAAGATGATCTTGGACTTCTTAGAAAGCTTAAGATGTCCTTTAAAATATATTTTTGGTTTCATCTTCATTGAAGCTTCCATGTTCATGTATACTTCTTTGAGAAAAGATGATTTTTTGTTGACTTTTGAAAGTACCTATAATGTTTTGGCCCATATCTCTCAAATGATGCATTTTTTGGGAAACTCTTGTAAGAGACAAAGTTGTAGGGAATTGAATTTCCTTCAAAATGATCTTTGGTTGAGGAATTTCTGATGAAGTAAGTGAAAGTTATGCTTGGTCAAGGTTCTGTTAACTTTCCTTTAAGAAACCCTAATTTAGCAACTTTTGAATTTTAGTCAATTCTTGAGTTTTCTTGATGAATTATGATCAACCTTTGATCAAATGATGAACGTGACTTCAAAATATTGACGTTGACCAAAAATCATGGAGTTAGACTATATGTTGACCATAGTTGACTTGTTGTCCAACACAACTGATTTTCAACCATCTGACCAATTGACTGAGCAAATTTGCGTTTTGAGGTTTAAAACTTGATATAGAGATACTTTGGGACATAGGAGGAAGCATGAAGACCACTTGAGACATTAGAAATCATATTTTCTTTGAGAAAAACAAAACCCTAGTTATGGGTTGATTTCTTAGGAGGAGGACTTGAGTGGTCATTCCTTGAGTAGTCTTGGATATGAGGAGGTATCTTGACTTTAAAATGGGAGGGAAATTTTTGGGGTAAAACAACTGCCCCTGTTCAATCACCTTGTACCTTAGGGGTTAGATTGGCGTGCACGCCATTCGTGACCTGAAGGTGGAAGATGATTGAACACTCGAGTGCCCTGAAATTTGCACTCGCTGGTGCGCAAAGTGAAGTGGTCGGCTGATAATATACTTGAATGGGCTTAAAGACGCCACTTGGAGAAGCAAATGACATGCAGGTGGAGATGGGCTTAAAGACGCCATATGGAGGAATTAATGTTGTGATTTGTGAAACACCCCAATATTAATCAAAGTTTAATATGCTAAAATCAGAGTAATTAAAATTTTCATAAATTAAATACTGAGGCGTCACACCTTCAAAACCAAATCACTTTAAACAATTCACTTTAAAGTATAAATCTCGGATACATAGCCTCGTCGCAAATCATAAATTGATTCATAAAAATAAAACATCTCCTTTATTAAACTTCCTCATCAAAATCATGTTTTCATAAATTATGATTCTTATTTACAAAGGAAAACAACAAAAGAACAACAACAAGACAACATAATAATTCCCCCCGAGTGCTACGTATCAGAGCGACACCGACTCGACTAATAGCAGCTATAAACTCCGTCTTCATAACCTGCACGTTACCAATATAAAGGTAACGACGAAATAAGTAAAGGGTGAGATACTCCAAAACATATAATTAAAGGTATGATAAGTATATATATAGTTTTGCAATTATAAAAGATATAGGTTAGTGAGTGCATTCCAACACCTATCTAAATCTCACTTACTTTGATCGCCATTCTAATGTGTATAATCTACACTTTGTCTCCATAACCTTATTGACATAAACCGTCACACCACATAAACGTTCCTCACCACGGAATCGTCACAAGTTAATACTTCACTAATCAATACGGAAATCATAAACAGCACATCAAACAACAACATCAAACAATTCTAATACATGAGCAACATCAATAGAATCATCACAAATTGGCTAAAGCCCACCGTCGCTTTTTGGCATAAAAGCTCATCATCGCAAACATCATCACATCATATTTGCATTAAGCATTTCATCTAAATTAAATCGTCACAAAGCTCATCATTTATATCCATCGCCTAGTTATCATGAAATTATCAAGTTATATTCATTTCATGTTTATCATAAAGATCATCACCAAACAAAGCATCATATATCATCGCAATTTAACATCGTCAATTTAATTAAAACCCAACGCCAAACAACTCAAACATACACATAACCGACTCCATGAGACACGACTATGTTATGCATGTGGTACCCGTCGCTTTGTCCATAAATAGGAACACTTGGCATAAAAGCCTCGTCGCTTGGCATAAAAGCCTCGTCGCTTGGCATAAAAGCCCATCGTCGCCAATGCAATGTATGTGACTCGACAATAAAACAACACAACACAAAGACATTATCATCGCTTATCAAAATTGGCATAAAGCCCACATCGCCATAATTTATCCAAATCAAGATAAATATATCATCGCATCATCATGTACAAAGACATATATCATCGCATTGCATATCAACAAGTATTCATTAATAAATACACCGTCGTAAACATTATGTTTATTTACACCGCATCATTATCGCTTAATTCACCAAATTCCAAAAAGGGAAAAATAGTCAAAACTTCAATAATCGTCGCGAAAGTCATTCCTAATAACCGGTACTAATCATAATCGTCAACATCGAAATCGGATTGTCCATACGTACCTTAAATCTACTAAAACGCAATCCGGTTCAGTTTAACCGTATTTTGGCCTATTTCGGGTCATCTCTTAAAAACTCGTAATTTCTAAAAACTAACCTCACCATTACGTTCTACACGTCGAACTTAGCTAGCACGTCAATTTTCGTTGAATTCAGAGCAACTTGCTCCGTCGTCGAATTTACTGAAATTGGAAAATCGGAACATAATCGGAGCAAAAGAAGTGCAAAAAAAATCAGAATATGGGAGGCTATAGACACATCAACACGGGCCCCCGTGTTAATCAACACGGCCCGTGTTGAAAAGCCACAAGAAACACACAAAAAACACCAAGTCAGTGAATCAACACGGGCACCCGTGTTCATCAACACGGCCCGTGTTGATTGGCCTGGCAGCACATATCCCTTCTTCAAGATGTCAACACGGGCACCCGTGTTCATCAACATGGCCCGTGTTGATGGCTGCATGTGAAAACTCCATTTTTAACATTCCCAACTTCACTTTTACCATTCTCATTGATTCTAATCATCATCAACCTCATAATCCCTACTCTTATTCCAACTCTTCTAATCTATTTCACTTAAACAATCAACCAAAACCCTATAAATCAACTTATCAACTTTTCCCCCTAATCCAAAACATAAACATCAAAACCTAACAATATGAGATGGAGAATCAAACCCCTTACCTCTAGCTTGGTTGATTGCAAGATGCTCCAACAAAACCCCAACCTCATGCTTTCTCTTGTTCCTCTTCTTCTTCTTCTTCTCCAAACCCTCTCTTTCCCTCAAGCTTCCAAGTTTCTATTCTTGGCTTTGTTTTCCAAATGGGAAGAAAATGAGGAAATGTGGTTTTATAATGTTGTTTTCTTACTAGCTATCCAAGTTTCTATGTTTGGTTTTGGTATGTGTGAATGGAAGGAAAATGAGGAGAAATGGTTTATAAAGGTATTTCTACTAGTAAGTCAAGGGTGAAAACCCAATCCTCAACAATTGCTCCCCACACCCCTAACTTACTAATATTATTAATTCAGTTAATTAAATAATTCCGGGGAATTAAATATCGGATCCGAATAATATTTTACCGAATCGAACGGAATAAAAACCGGACCGAACAAAACGTCGCCAAATATATTATCATATATATCGATTAATATATTTATTCTCGTCGCAAAATAAATATCGATCGGTAACTCGAAAGTATTAATATAATATAAAATTAATTAAAACAGGGTGTTACAATTTGTATCAGAATGAGTTGTACGCTAGACTTTATTCGGAGAGAAGCTCTTCAGGATAACCTTCTTAAAGGAGAGTATTTGCAGTCCTATATTTAATTTTAACCAGATATGAAGCAACTCGTGGGTGGACGAAGTTGACCAAAAAAGATATGGTTAGCTCTATGTATATCATGATGCATGTAATGCATAATGATGCTCTCGAAATAAATGAGAATGATATATGTATCTTGTATGTATATGTTATGACTTCTTATAGATGATATATGAATGTAGATGCTACTGTATTTCAAAACATATCCATCTTGAGGAGAATGATTTGTCATTTCTTCTTTGGAGATGAGCATGTTCTGTTGGGGATCCTTGACTTCTGCTTGGGGATGAAAAAAATAATTGTTGGAGACCCTGACTGGGGATAAAAGAGATGCAAATTCCTCCGATGTACTATCTAACCAAGTTTCGAGTATGGGAATCAGCTCTACTAAGGAATGATAAGCCTTGGGTAGCACTCAGTTGGGGATGACAAATCTTGAATGAAATTTTACTGAGGGATTAAATCCTGCAAATTGTATTGAGGAAATAAACCTCTACTGGGGAATAACGTGATTTTGAATAAGAAGTAACCTATTGTTGTTCGGAGACTAACATAATAAGTTAAAAGTTGATCATTCACTGCTCGGGGACCAATGTAACAAGAAAAAATGTAGACGATCACCGCTCGGGGACTAATGTGATAAGTTGAAATTTGATCTATTACTGCTCGGGGACTAATGTAACAAGAAGAAATATAGACGATCATTGCTCGGGGACTAACGTGATAAGTTGAAAGTTGATATGTTACTGCTCAGGGACTAATGTAACAAGAAGAAATGTAGATGATCACTGCTTGGGGACTAACGTGACTTGTTGAAAGTTGATCTGTTACTGCTCATGGACTAATGTAATAAGAAGAAATGTAGATGATCACTTCTCGGGGACTAACGTGACTTGTTGAAAGTTGACTTGCTACCGCTCAGGTACTAATGTAGCAAGAAGAAATGTGTATAGTTGATCAACCACTTCTGTGAGAGGATGACCCTACCGAGGATACAATGGTGTAGTGATCTTATTGGAGAGATCTGCCTCTGTCGAGGGTGCGATGACTCTATGGGGGTTGTAGAGGTCATTATGTGGGAGTATTTTTGTGATACTGACTCTATGGGGATATGTTGGTGACTTAGGTCGTTATCCCAACTCCTTGAGCCTGTAGTAATTGTTATTCTGTTTATTTCGCATATATTCATAAGTGGTAATTATTGTCTGATGCATATGATCATTCAAAGCAAACATTGGACTTGTGCAAACAAAATAGAGAAAATAAAAGTTTTGAAATTGGAAGAGAAATTATATTAATTGAAAGAAGTTGTCCTATGAATATGCATTTGTGTACAAATAGATAGATATCCTAGTAAGAGGAAATCGTCAAAAACATTAAAAAAACTATAAAGTGGTAAAAGAGCTATGTGGAAACAATCCCATCGAGTTTCAACTCTACTATTGCTCATATATTTTCGAGCATCTCATCTCCTTGCTTCCAGAAGAAGGTAACTGGATTAATCTGTGTCATTCGATCTTGAAGTTGATAGAAATGTAGTCTGTAAATAGATGATCTGACGGGACATAGTTACACGCTTAAATCTCTAATTTTTTCCTGGACCGCCCTTTCGGGTTTTCAGTCCATCGGGATACCCTTTTTTTCCTAAGCCGCCTTTTCAGGCTTTCGACTTGCTGGGTGTACAATTTTTTATGTATATATCCCGAACCTTTTTGGTTCGCTGGGATGCCCTTATTTTTGCCTAGGACAGTCAACCTAGTGGGTCTCTTTTATGCGTAGTATTTTTTAACTATGTTCGCGTTCACAGGGTGCAGAAGGTCCTCTCCATCCATGGTGATCAGTACCATGGCTCCACCAAAAAATATTCCTTTGATTACAAACGGTCCCTCATATGTGGGAGTCCATTTTCCCCTGGGATCACCTTGTGGAAGGATGATACGTTTGACTACTAGATCCCAACCTGGTATACTCGATGCTTGACTTTCTTGTTAAAACCTTTGATCATACGCTTCTGATATATTTGTCTATAGCAGATGGTAGCGAGCCTATTCTCATCAATCAAATTTATCTGGTCGAGCCGAGTTTGGACCCATTCATCTTCGTCAAGCCCTACATCCTTCATAACTCTTAATGAAAGAATCTGAACCTCGATATGTAAGATAGCTTCCATACCATACACAAGAGAGAATGGGGTTGCCCCGGTTGATGTTCGTACTGAAGTGTGATAACCATGAAGAGTTAATTGTAACATCTCGTGCCAATCCTTATATGTCACTGTCATTTTTTGTATACTCTTCTTAATATTCTTATTGGCGGCTTCCATTGCGCCATTTGTCTTTGGCCGATATTGAGAAGAGTTATGGTGCTTTCTCTTGAATTATGTGCAGAGTTCGGTGATCATCTTGTTATTGAGATTGGTACCATTATCTGTGATAATCCTTTCCGGAATGCCATACCGACAAATAAGATTATGTCTGATGAATCGAGCCACAACATTCTTGATAACAGACGCAAACGTGGCTGCCCCTACCCACTTGGTAAAGTAATCGATGGCAACGAGGATGAAGTGATGCACATTGGAAGCGGTAGGCTTAATCTATCCAATCATATAAATGCCCCATATTACAAAAGGCCAAGGAGTGGTCAAAATATTCAACAAAACTAGAGGCACGTGTACTTTGTCAGTGTAGATCTAACATTTGTGACAAGTTCGGGAATAACGATAGCAATCAGCTTCCATAGTGGACTAATAGTAAGTTGTTCTTCGAATATCTTAAGCCATTGTATGTCCATTGGAATGGGTACCAAAAGTGCTTTCATGCAATTCTTCCATAATTCTTTCAGGTGCCTTCTTGTCTACACACCGAAGTAGGAAAAAAATCATGGTTGCGCTTGTATAGAATGTTGTTACTTAGAAAGAACTTGGAGGAGAACCTCCTCAGAAACTTCTAGTCATTGACATATGCCTCCTCATGATATTCTTGAGCCTCTAGATATCTCTTCATATAGTAAAACCATGGTTTTTCTTCTACCCCTTTAGTATCAAGCTCACAATAATATGCTGGTTCGTCTAGCCTTTCAATGGTAATTTGAGAAGCTTCGTTGTCCCACCCGACTTTGAACATAAATGACATGGTAGCTAGTGCGTACGCCAACTAATTTTCCTCTCACAGAATATGCTCAAAAGTAATTTCTTCGAAGTAGGGGATCAAACTCAATACATGTTCTCGATATTGTAGTGGCAAAAACTGCGAGTATAAGCCATTGAATTGACTTAACTCAAAAATAACAAAATAGTCGCCACCGCGCTTTTATTTTATCCAAAGGACTAGGAAAAAGAGAAAATAAAATCCTAAAAAAAATCAGAGGTTTGGGACTGGGGGTTAGTTATGCAAAGGGAAGGTGTTAGGTACCCAAAGCATCTACGGTACTCCACAAGAACCTTTTTGAAAATTTGTATATGTGTGCTAAAAAATAGATATGTACAACAGTGTATGGAAAGATGAGAAAGGAGTATTTTTTTACAATTTCTGGTTTGATTGAAATTCTAATGAGTTTCAGGCCTACATACCAACAATGTGCAATGTTGAAACCAAAACCAAGTAGTTCGGCTAAAAAAGACCAAAGTTGTGTGTTGGTTGATTTTAAGAAAATGTTCGTTTTGGAAAGCTACAAAGAGCTCAAAAAAATTTGAATGAGGTTAGGTGTTTTTTAGTCTTATGAAAAGAAAAGTCAAAGTATTATTACATGAATTGAAAGTTTATTAAGAAAACAATTTTGAAAAATCATGGACCCAAGTCCAAGTTTTTTATGAAAGCGGTTCGAGTTTTGAAAACAAGAATCCTTTGAAAAAGAGGGAAGATTTTGAAAATTAAAGAATGGGGAGGAGATGAAAAGGCTAACCTATGTACATAAAGTAAGAGGTAAGAGTAAAGAAAGATTTAACCGGCTGTGAAGACAAGTACGTGACATCAAGAGCCAATAACTGTGACACCCCAAATAATTCGATTATTAAATAATTAGAATTTGAAATTATTAATTTAATTACAAGTTTAATTATTAATATTTTTGAATTATTGGATTTAATTAATTAATTAAATAAATTGAAGAATCAGGGTGTGAGGTGGAATTGGAGGGTGTGAGGAGTAAAGTACTCTACCTATTCTAATTATTATTTTATTATTAATATTGGAATAATAAAAGGAACAAAATAAAAAGAAAGAAGGAAAAAGAGAATAGTGAGAAGTTTCTATCATACGTACATTGGAGAAGATAAGAGAAAGAGGAAAAGAGCAAAAAGTGCCGGAATTCGAAGAACCCACAAGGTAAGGGGTGATTTCGATTGATTAATATGCCTTATCGATTTTGATTTCAATAGAATTGATCATAGCATGTTAAGAATCTTAATTTAGTAATCTAGGTTTTGTAGGAATTATCCCAATTGATGTCGGATTGTGTAGAATTGATTAATTTGCATGATATAGGATCATTAGGAATGATTAGTATACGTTATGTTGCATGTTACTGCTGTTGGTTGAGTGATTATATTGCCTTGGATTGTCTGGATTCGATTGGAATTGATAGAATTTGGAATTGGATACATGCATGCTGTAAAAATACAGATCTTGGTTCTGCAGGTCGCAAGAACCGGTTTCCATGTGGGAGGAACCAGGTTCCTGCTACAAAAACCAGGGAAGATGATTTTTGTCTCAATGGGAATCGGTTACTTCTGGGGAGGAATCAGGTTCCCAGTTCAAATTTTCCAAAGAAATTGCATTTTTTTGTGGGAACTGGTTTCCTGCCTGGAGGAACCGGGTTCCCAATACAAAATTCCAAAGGTATGTTATTTCAAACCTGTGGGAACCGGGTTCTCCCTGGGAGGAACCAGTTACCACTGTGCTATATTCAAAAATATTCTAAACTTTGAAAACTCGTATTTTATGAACCGTAACCCCGATTCGAGTGTCGTTTTGGGCAGTATTCTCTAAACTAAACGTACTGTATTATAAAATTGAGAAATCTCTATTTCATGAATTTTATTTTAAAAAGTGCTAATTTTCCGATTTTGTGAACCAAATACCATTTTAGAAATGTGACGAGCAGATTAGAATTGTTCCGACCGATTGGATTGAGGATTATGCACTTAAATGTTGTGTTTGTTTTTTATGCACGATTATATTGTGATCATGTGTTGTTTGATGGTGTAGATTATGTATGGAATGATGTTGTGATCATATTCTGTTAATTTAATGTTGCATACTTTTGTTGTGCATGCATGTGCATTCTGGTGGAGTTAATTCTCATTGTGTGGAATTTGGCTCGTATTGCCAATAACCGTTCCCGGGTGACTATGGGTGGTGAGGCTGGATTCGTGTCCAGGTGATTGTGGACGAATCGATGTTGGTGACTTAGTTCACATTTTGGTACCACATGCATTGAGTCTTCATTTACATTTGTGTGAAATTGTAACATGTTAGGATGTCTTCCAGTGTTATAATTTCATTGTTGTTGTTGTACATAATGAACTGTGTGATTTGCAATTGTGTACTGAAACTTGATTATGCTAAAAAGGGTGGATTAATATACTTGTGATATTTTATTGTTTTGAGGAACTTATAATGCATTTTAATCATGATGAAATCTCACCCTTACTTTGATGATTTCAGATTAAAGTTAGCAGCTCAGGAGTTGGTGGGGATGGCTTATAGAGCTGTGCTAGTTAGTTATCCACGTGTCAGTGTCATGCTCTGACAAGTTGTAACACTGGGGGAACGTTTAGCTGAGAATTCGTTTCGTATTTCATTTGTTCTTTGAATTATTTTGGGAATAATTATGATTTGAAATTATTCCGGTTTTGTTGTTATTTTCCGCTGTGTAGAACATAATTTTGGATCCTGACTATTTGAATAATGTTCTTCAGTAAAAGCATGACATGTTGATGAGATTGTTTTGTGTATTTTCTATTTTAATAAATTGCAATGCCCTTTCGTTTATGTTAACTCTGATTTAATAATTAATTCGCAGGGTATTTTAGAAGGGGTGTTACAAATACCATATCCCATCCTTTGGATTACCACATAAACAACAAATAATCAGACAAAAAAAACCAAGCTTCGGATAAGTCAATGCTTTTAGGTGAACTCTTGTCTTAAGAAAAACGGGCAGAGTAATGGTTGTATTTTGAGGAAATCCACTCTTAATCGAGTATAACGAAATAACCTGCATACAAAGATAATAACCAGACAAGATAGAATAACACCAAGGGCACAGAGATCTCCAAGATGAGGTAGGGATCCTAATCCTAAGTCTAAAGTCAAACTCCGAGCATAGGGATAGTAATCAAGTCCAATTAAATTTTTTTAATGATTAAGTTGAATTATTAAGTGTTTTGGAAAAGGAAAAATAAAGCTCAAGTGAGAAAATTCAAAATAACAAGGAAATAAAATGCTCAAGTGAACAAAGGAAAAATGACAAGAAAATAAAATGCTCAAGTGATCAAAGGAAAAAAATGGCATAAAAATAAATGCTCAAGTGAGCAAAGAAAAATGACATGAAATGTAAAATGCTAAAAATAAAATGTATGAAAGTAAAGAGCATAATAATAAAAGTGCAAAGTAAAGAGAGTAAAATAAAAGCAATTAATAAAGGTTAGCAAGATGACCATCTTAAAACTTGTCAAGTATATCATCGAATTGTTAATTGTTAGTCTTCAGCAAGGTGACCATCTTGAAACTTACGCATGAAGACTTGCTAGAAGCTTGATAGAATCAATGCGATCACACGACAAATTTCAATTGTTTTTTGTCAAGTATATCACTGGTTTTGGAATTATCACATCACTTGATCAAAGATAATTGGGAATTTCAAATTGACAAGGTTAATGGAAACTTACCAGAAGCTTGATTACAAATCAACGCGACCACACGACAAGCGCCACAAGTAATGAACCAAGATTAAAGCTCAAGTCATCTTTTGGGGCTTATGTCAGAACATTGAAGTTCATGCCACCAATTGATAACTTTCTGATTCGGGACAAAATAAAAAATAAGATGAAGAATAAGCAATATTGCGCTATGTTAAACAATCACCAAGTGACTTATGTAGAAGCCACCCTACAACGAGGCCGACCACTAGTGATGTATGTGTTAAAAAAGCAAACGAGAAGAATGATATGTATATCATCTTCTAATGTTTGTCAACACATGTAAAATAAAAAGAATGATAGATTAACTTGGACTATCTTCTATAATTTCTTCCATCTTTAAGTTCAATCACTCATCTTTGTGGATTAAGGCACAAAATATATTGTTGACTCAAAGCACCAAGAATTAATTGTATAATTAATCCTTTGATAGATTTGAATCACCAATACATTTCTCCAACCTCATCAACACCCAAAGTCCATTGAGATTAAAGAGGAATTAGGTGTACAAGACTACAATCCAAGGCAATCATCAAAAGAATGGAGTAGAAGAAGAGTAAAGAGCCAAAACAAGTCAAAAAAACAAGTGAAAATCGCAATTTACACTCTGTGCAATCGATTGCAGCAAGATGCAAATCGATTGCAGCAAGATGCAAATCGATTGCACACTGTTATTTTTTCAAATTTTTTTAAAACGTGGCCCGTGCAATCGGTTGCAGCAGAGTGCAAATCGATTGCACACTATAAAAATCAGAAAAATCAAATTTCTAAAGGCCATATTCTTGCTCAAAACTTTTCACAAACACCTTGTGTTCCTTGATTCAATTGAGCATGAAAATTCCACCAACTTTTTGAGAAATTTACATCAATGGAACTAAAAACAAGTTTGCTCAATGAATCAAACAACAACAATTATCAAGAGATCACATAATCAAAGATGAAGGTCAACACTCACCACTTGTAGATCTTGAGAGAAATTTGGAAGAGTAACACTTCAAATTGCTTCACTTCGACTTCAAAAATCAGAATCACAAGCCTAAATCTAAGGAATTGAAGAACAAAAAGAGAGTGAATGGAGGTTTAGCTCAAAGAATTAGAGAACTCCAATGAAGAATTCACTAATCTTTATGAAGAAGAAAGAGCTTTGAGTGAGTTGGGAGAATTGGGGAAAATGAGAGAATGAGGAGAAATTTTGACAAGGTGTATTTGGCTATCAAAAGCTTGATATTTGAATGAGAGAAGGCCTCTATTTATAAGGTTTTGGCTTGGGAATGAGTGATGGTTTGGAGTTTGATTTGGAAATTGATTTTGGATCCAAAATTGAATCAATTAGTAATTAATTTAGAAATTAAAAGAAAATTAAAAAAAAAATTGGAGCCCAAGCCCACAAACTTGAAAATGCCCAATATTTCAAAATTCTGCGCAATGCAATCGGTTACATTCTAGTGCAAATCGATTGCACTAAGAGTATTTTTGAAAATTTGCTGAAAATAGCCAGGGAGCAATCGATTGCTCCAATGTGCAAATCGATTGCACCCTATTTTTATTTTTGAAAAAATGGTTTTAAATCAAGTTTGGGAAAAAACATCGGAAAAACTTACATTCGCCTGATGTCTTTGATTGATACCTACAAAAATACAAATATACAAAGACAAACAAATATTTTTTGTATTTTAATCAGAGGTTAACAAATGAAATAAATGTAGATCAATCATGCATGAAGAACACAGTTAGGGTGCTTGGTGATTCCTTGAGAGCAAACTTAGGAGTAAGACAACCATTAGAGTCCAACCTTTTTTGTGATCTTAATGTATTGTGATGATGATATGATAAGGGATCTCAGGGGGGAAAATTGGGGTATAATAGGTACGAAATGAGATTTGGATGTTTCGTTTCCCATTTTTCCTTAATCTGACTAATCACCAAAGTTTAGTCTCCATATACTTGCAGGAACTTGATCCTCCAATCAATATAAGCTTTGATACCCATGATGCACGCCTCATTTTCAGCCATATTGTTGGTGCAGTCGAAACATAATTTGACGGTGAAAGGTGTATGGCCATCCTTGGGAGAGATAATTACTGAACCAATACCATTGTCGAGTGCGTTAGAAGCTTCATCAAGAGTGTGTTAGAAGCTCCATTAAAAACCATGGTCCATCAGGATCCTGGCTCAGGTCCTTCATCCAGTCCAAGTTCTTCATAATTAGTAATTAGCATGATATTCTCGTCTGGGAACTCAAAATACATAGACTGGTAGTCTTCTACGGTTTGATGAGCCAAATGATCTGCTACCACACTTCCTTTGATTGCGTTCTGAGTAGTGTACTGAATATCGTACTCGTTCAAGATCATTTTCCATCTTGCCATTCTTCCGGAGAGAGTAGGTTTCTCAATTATGTATTTCATCGGATCCATCTTAGAGATCAAGAAAGTAGTATGGGTCAACCTATACTATCTTAGTCGGTGAGTAGCCCAAGCCAAAGCGCAGCAAGTTTTCTCGAGCTGTGAGTATCTTGTTCCACAGTCGGTAAACTTTTTGCTAAGGTAGTATATTACATGCTCTTTTCGACCAGACTCGTCATGTTGCCCCAACACACACCCCATTGAGTTCTCTAATACTGTTAGGTACATGATCAGAGGTCTTCCTTCAACTGGTGGCATCAGAATAGAGGGTTCTTGGAGATACTTCTTGATTTTGTTGAAGGCTACCTAACAATCGTTGTTCCACTTTACTACTTGATCTTTCTTCAATAATTTGAAGATTGGCTCACAAGTAGCAGTCAAGTGTGAAATAAATCTGGCAATGTAATTCAATCGTCCTAGGAAATCTCTAACTTCCTTCTTAGTGCGGGGAGCCGACATCTCTTGGATGGATTGGACCTTGGCGGGATCAACTTCCATACCTTTACCACTGACGACGAAACCTAGGAGTTTACCAGATCTTACTCCAAATGTACACTTCTTCGGGTTCAGTCTTAATTTGTACTTCTTTAATCTATCAAACAACTTACGCAAATGATCAAGATGTTCTTCTTCAGTATGAGATCGGCTTATCATGTCGTTGATATAGACTTCTATTTCATGATGGATCATATCATGGAATAAGGCTACCATAACTTGTTGATATGTCGCACCTACCTCTTCAACTTGAATGGCATGACTATGTAACAGAAAGTGCCCCAATGTGTGACGAATGTAGTTTTCTGCATATCTTCGGGAGCCATCTTGATTTGATTATAATCGGAGAAACCATCCATGAAAAAGAATACCTTATGCTGAGCGGTGTTGTCAACCAAAACATCAATATGTGGAAGCGAAAAGTCATCTTTCGGACTAGCCCTATTCAGATATCGGTAGTCCACACACATACGCACCTTACCATCCTTCTTAGGAATTAGCACCACATTTTCCACCCATTGAGGATATGAAGTAACAGCCAAGAAACCTGCATCGAACTATTTCATTTCTTCAACTTTGATTTTCTCGAACATCTCAGGACACATACGGCGAACCTTCTACTTTATAGGAGGAAATCCTTCTTTCGTTGGTAACCGGTGTACAACAATATCAATATCTAGCAAACTTTCCTGGTACTTCGCAATCTTCCTCACCTTTGTCCTCGGCTTAGTAGATCAGATTTTCAAAGTCATATTTAACAATAGCAAAATTGTTATCGATGGGATCCATAGTGAATGTGGATTTGCAGTTTATTATGTGGGTGTGTGTAAGAACACATAGCTAAGTTTGAAAAGGAAGTAAAGTAAAAGAAAAGTCACGAAGCGCAAAATTTGAATGCAAAATTCCAATGATTTATTGAATGAAAATATCCGAATGACAAATAATAACCCTCACAAATGAACCATCGTGCCCCAGGTAAGGCACTAGGCTTAAAGTCTTATTGTTCAGCATTACATCAAACTTAATAGCATAAAACAGAAAAAGCAATTATCCTAACTAAAAGAGATTAATATAATGTCCTTCTTCGTCCAATTGTTGAGTCCTCCGCCAATAGTTAGAAGATCCAATCATTGATGTCATGATTACCATCCTCGTCTTCTATAGCATGAATTCCATCTTTTTTGATGCGAAACGGAGGTCCATAAGCACGTTTGCGACACACCATCTTCTGACCTTTGGAAGTGAAGCCTAAACCAAACTTATCAGATTTGAAAGGGAAATTAGGCAACTAACCCCAAACAGTACATGCTCCTTCTGTAACTATAACCCTCGCATCCTTCAGCGAGGCCATCTTCGGTGGAACTCTAGTAATCTTAGGAGTGACACGAGCATCGAAAAGAATCACTCGAGGAACTACTTCAAAAACTTGACAAGGAGTCTCAATGAATTCGCCCTCTATTTCAATATTCCGGAAGGAATGCAGGTGGCTCACCATATATTCTTCTTCTCCACAGACCGTGACAAGCTTCCCTTTTACTAGGCACTTCAACTTCTGATGCAAGGTAGATGTAACAACGTCCGCCCCATGTATCTAGGGGCTTCCAAGCAAGCAAGAATAAGCTGGACGAATATCTATCACGAAGAAAGTGGAATAAAAAATCTGGGAACCCACTTTGATTGGCAGGTCGATTTGGTCAAGAGGGCAATTTGGTATTTCCATGAGCCAATTTACACATGTGGCATATCCTTTAAATTAAACTAAATAAAAAACGCTGCCACATCATCATTTTTAGTGATGTGGCCTGACCAAGGTTTAAAAACAAACTTTTTCAAAATGTTGAGGGAATCCATGCAATATTTTTTTTTGCATGGGGTTTTTTCAAATGCGCCCTATATGACAGGGGGCAAAATAGGTATTAACCCAACATAATATTATAACATTAAAAAAATCTAAATGCGTAATAAAACTATTAAAAATAAATTAAATTTAGTTGGCGGATACGGGACGAGTACTAGCATCACCCGCCCTCGCCATCGTAAATAAAAATTGAGTTTTTCCCGCATCCGCCCTCACTTAAATCAGATTTTTCCCGCTAACTTTGATGCAGGGACGATCGAGATTTGACTGGGACGAATTTATCTACCATATTTAAAATGGTAAGTTTTTTTTTAAAAAAAATACATGTATTTAATACATTGAAATTTAAAATTATTAAATTTTATAAATAACATTTTCTATATTTAATATCTTTAAAGAGTTTAAGTGATTTTTTAAGGAAATTTCTTTTCCCACCTAGCGGGGTTCTTCTCCACTCCTAGTGGAAACCCAAAAATATCCTCAGGTTTCGTAAGTGCACTTACGAATTCATCTTGCAAGTGGACTTCGCAAGTTCACTTGCAAATTAACCCATAATTTGTTAATAATAAGGTGAATTCGCAAGTGAACTTACGAATTCACCAGATTTTGTGTGATTCGTAAGTGCACTTATGAAGTATGTGTTTTGTTTTAACAAAATGTACAAAATAACCCCAACCCATTTTATATAAAAACACCAAAGTTTCAAATTCTATCCTCCGAACTCTAACATCTCTACTACTACAAACTCACTCCATTCAATTTTATCTCTCAATTTCAACTCATTTGAAGTCCTTCAAAATCATCTCCAAACTCAAAGTTGTGTAAGTTTTCTTCAAATTTTTTTTATTTAAAATGTAAATTTTTATAAGATTATTAGGTTAAGTTGTAGAAATTGAATTGTATATGAAATTAGAATAGGTAATGTAGTTGTATATGAGAAAAAAAATGGAATTTAGAGTGTTTAGGGAATGATTTTTCTGGTTTTTGAAGTTTTTAGACGAATGGGTTTCACAAGTGCATCTGCGAAGTGACCCTTGAGGGACTTCGTAAGTGCACTTACGAATTCACCCTGAATGAGTGAATTTGTAAGTGCACTTACGAATTTTTGTCTGACTTGTTTTAAATTTAAAACCTAACAATTATAATGGTTTATTTCAGGAAAATGGCAGACAATTAGGATCAGATGGCGCATTTGAGACAAGGCATACCAAGTCAGACTGCATCAGCTCATCGAGAGCGACAAGAACAATAGTTTAACCGGCCTCGTAGACAGGATTGGATACAAAGGGAACAACTAGAAATATGTTCACCTTCTGCACTGTCACAGAGGAGTCGTATGCATGAGGCATCTACCTCTGGTGCACATGAGCATGTACCTGATGAGCAGGTACCAAAGGAGGCCAAGGATGTCCAGGCGGAGGACGGAAAAAATGTTTAGCAACTAGACAATGATGGTGAGGAACCCACGGAGGCGGAGTAGGTCTACCCAGGAGGGCCATATGATACATCCCTCCTGATTTATTACTAGGATCATGCCGCTCGCTATGTTTGAGATAGGCATGTATTTTTTTGGTTCCACTTTTTCATTTTATACTTTTTACTCAAGAATACGTTTCCTCTTGATTTATTATTGTTGAATTATTTTGTTTTAGGAAAGGAAGGCTTTAAAGCATGTAAACCATTCCCAAAAAATCTTTGATTTGTTCATGCCAGCGGCTACGTGGTTCAATAGGGCTATGATCGGAACTAGTTTTTTTGGATTGTGTTGTACGAGTTATAATACCATAAGCACTGGCATGCAGAGTGCTTTTGCTGAGAGGTGGCACAAAGAGACCTCATCTTTCGACTTTCCAATTTTAGAGTTGACCATCACTCTTGATGATGTAGGATGCTTTCTCCAACTACCTATCAGAGGTAGGTTACTGAACGATAACAAGATAACTAGAGTTGAGGCGGTTGATTGGATGATTCAGTATCTTAGAGTTGATCCGCTAACAGCTGCATCAGACTGCGACTCCACAAACGAGGCGCACGTGAGGTTTTCCTACCTAAAGAAGCTATATGAGTTGCACCTTGTTGCCGCATCAGTTGCACTAGGAGCTGCATGTGTACCTGGGGAGCTTGTGCAGGAAAATGTTTTTGTCCAGTTTCATCGTGGCTGTGTTGTCTGGTGTTTTTTGATGTACTTGGTAGGCACGTCTATCTTTGTGGACACGAGTGGCCACTACACCGACGTAACCTACCAAAGGTATTTTATGACCTGACTACAGTTCGTGAGTGGAACTAAGGTGCCGCTATTTTTGACCTACCTCTACCAGAAGTTGAATGGAGCTTCCAAATGGTGGGCGAGGGCGCTCACTGGCTCGTGCACACTCCTTACGATACCTTTTTATTTTAACTATTAATTTTAAATTAGTTTTAATTAATTTGTACTTACACATTATGTTATTGTTGATGTAGAGCTGAATAATATCATATTTTCACTGAATTCATGGTTACACGGAAGATCCCGCCTATGAGGCAACCATGCCAAGGGCTGCCAAGTTTACTCTCAACAGAGGCAACCAAAATGTACTTCCTTACTGGGTGTATCTTGATCGTACTGATCATGACGACATCAATTGGACCCCGTTTAGAGACTATAGAGAGGTTGTGGTATTCAATCCCATTTCATTATACTCGGGGTGGCTAGCTTGTGGGTCGAATATGTTGGTTAGGTATCTGCCTGAGCGGTGTATCTACTAGTTTGGTTATGTGCAGATGATACCTAGATCTGCTTTTCAAGTTGCTCCCGACACCATGACACGACGAGATCTCGATGACGTCTTCCAGGATTGGGAGAATCATTTGGTGCTAGAGGAGTATCAAATTATTTGGGCATCCCAGATGTGGCATTGTGTAGAGGGTTACGTGACATGGTTCTTTAACGTGTCACACCTTCTCTTGACACCAAATGTTTCTGGTTGTCCACCGAGGCCAGCACATGAGGAGCTCTTGGAGAACGAGCAGGCCTAGGATGACCATGCGACTGATCTAGTGCCCATCTATCAGCGTATCAGCCAATTTGGACATGAGGTGTTGGATGTAAGGATTATCGATGTTGGCGGTCCTGAGGCGGTTGCCATGATGGAGAGGATTGTGACCGAGGCATCCGATGCATCACAGTACCACATGCAGAGAAGGGCATAAGGGGTTAGGATTAAACATACACAGTAGTGTTATGTTTTGTTCTTTGATTTTGTAATAATTTAATCGTACTTACTTTCCTAACAATATATGTAATTTGATATTTATGACTATTTTTCCCATCAGATCGTAATATATTTGTTGGTTTGTGAAAATAAAATTCGACTTATTTGAATTTCTGAAAACAGATATAATGCGACTTATAGTGAAAAACTATGTAGCTTTAAACGTCTTTTAACACATTCAAAAAATGTTTCGTAAGTGTACTTACAAATTCATCTTTCAGGGTGTTTCGTAAGTGCACTTACAAAATCACCTTATTTTTTTTCCTTTCAAATTCAATGTTTAAAAGAATAAAACGTATAAAGTAAGGTTACTTTGTAAGTGCACTTACGAAATACTCTGAAAGATGAATTCGTAAATACAATTCCTAATGATATTTTAGGATTTTAAAGAGTGTGAGTGAAAACATTAGACTAAGAAAGAAATTCCCAAATTTTAATTATAACTCATCATTATTTGCAAAATAAACTATTCAAAGAGAAGTGAGTATCATAATGATAGGTAGAGTGTAACACATTATGTGAGCACCCTTGGAGTCAACAAGTAATGATAAAAAAACTAGTAGTATTTCAATTTCAATATGCAACAATCCAAATTACAATCGAGTATGGTTTGATCATATCCATTCCTACACACTTCATTTTCCCCCATAGATATCATTGTGAACTGGAACCCAACTAACCTCTTACAGTCTTACCATACATCATAAACAATCACTACCTCAGATTTTGTCCCTCACACACACACTTTATAATCCAATGATTATGATCCACCGTAAGCCCCACTGCTCCTCCACACCCATCAACTCATACACATCATCATGACCAAGATTCTACCAATCCAAATCCATCAACAATGTGACTCATTCTCGCCCTCCACTCATTAGGTACACCGTGAAGCACTGAATCATTACCAAAAAGTGAAGATAAAAATAAAATGAAAAAGGTGTTGGTGTTGTTACATGACTAGGAAAAGTGGACCCAAATTGAATCGACCGTTACAAACACAAGGAAAAAATGGATTATGGGCAAGTGAACACAAACAAAACTATAAAAAAGATTGTTGATACATTTACATAGGGAACAGTGAAATTATTACTAATTATTATTGTACCAGTCAAACTTTTTATCATTTATTTTTAACAAAAGCTAATAAAAGATGTGTCTCAAAAACATAAGATGTGTCTCAAAAACAGGTGTTAATGATATTATTTAAGAAATTTTTTTTTGAAATTTATAAATTGATTAAAATTTTAAATATAATTTTATTGTGCATGTTTTTTCTAATTATAATATTTTAACATGTACTTTTATGAGACATGTTATCATGACAATTTAATTTTATATATAGAAGTTCAATCTTAAATGTGAAGAGATGTATTTAAAAATTTGTTTATATTAAATTTATTTAATTATAATTTTAGTTCCTCTATTATTATTTTATTTTAATTTAACTTTTTTATTTTAAAAAATTTAGAATTTTATTTTTTTTATAGAATTGTTAACTTTAAAAAGCTCACATTTATAATATATTTAACATAAATCTTAAATAAAAATAATATTTCTAACAATTTATTGTTTAATTGATATTAACATGTCATGTAAACAACGTGTCATTAAAAAATTGTCTTCAAATTTACACGTATTAAAATCTTCAAAACAAACTAAAATAAATAATTAAAATTTATATTTTAAAATAAGAGGATAAATTCAAAAAAATAAATAATAGAAGAACTTAAAAATGCAATTAAACCATTTAATACACTTTTGATATTTCACTTTGTATATTTCTTTTGAAATAAAATGAGTTGATATATATAACCAAAATTCAAGCTTTTATTATTATGAGAAAGAAAACACAAATAGCAGAAGCCTGCAATAGAGATGACTGCAAGTTCGAATTATTCTTCTTCCTTGTATGATTGCTTTTATAATCCTCTCAGTACCACCTCTTTTGGACTCTCTCTCTCTTTCTTTCTTTCTCTCTCATAATAAATTTTCAATTTCCATTTTATTTTCCTTGTTCTTTTCTCCCTTTTGTTTTTGCATAAATATAAGAGTTAAAAACCAAACATCATAGGGAGCAACTCATCAAAAAAGCAAAGCAAGGGACAGAGGCAAAGCCTTTTACACGTGATAAAGAAAACACCAAAAGCTCTTTTGCATGCGTCTATAAGATTCATCAACATCATCATCTTCCTTTCTCATCTTCCACTTTTTTTTTTTTATATTATTTTTTCACCCTTCTTCCTTCTCTCAAAATCCTTCAAAAAGACTCCATTTTTCCTTCTTTGCTCACCACCCATCTTCCATTTTCACTCTCTCATTGCTTTTACGTTTCTTCCCTAGTCACATAGCTAGATATAAGGATAAGGGTAAGTTCAAGTTTTGTTTTTTATCCTCATTTTTTTCTCTTTTTCCATTTTCATGTAAACTATAGGTGAGTGAGTGAGTGAGGGAGCGTGTTAGCTTTTGGTTGGTGAGTTTGCATTTTTCTGTTTTTTTACTTTGATTACACTTCAAGGCATTTAATAAAGATAGCATTTTTCTACTCTATAGCCTAAGCATTAATTGTTTTATTTTATTTTTTTAATTTTATTTTTGTGTCTATATATCTTCTACTAGTAGTAGACAGTAATTTTGCTACCCTTTTCAATGTTTATTCCTTCACTAAGGATGTTTTGTTCTTGATTTTTGTTTTCTTGTGCTTGTTTTATTCTCTTCAAACTTGCCTTCATTTTTTTATTTATTTAAAATTCCAATTATTTTTATTTATTTATTTATGTGGCTATGTAGTGTTTATTGATTTTCATTCTTTGGTAGGGGACAGGCCTAGGAAGCTGGTTTTGTTTTCTGGGTATTTCTATTTTTCTGTTTTTTTTTCATTACTACATTAAAAATGTTTTTATTTTTATTTTTTATAGTTTATCCTTTGTTGTTTGTGTTATTTCATGTCGGTGTCAAATAAAGCCATGATTTTGAACTCCAAATTTTGATTTTAATTTCCTTGTTTTCTGGTTGTTTGAAACTTCAATCAAAAGGGTATGAGAAAATGTCATCAAAATTTGATTTTTGTTGTTGTCTTATCTTATTCAGTTAGTTTCATTGTTCATGTTCAATCTCTGACACTATTTTTGGGTTTGCTTGCTGAAAAAATGGTAACTTGTTGGATTTTCAGATTTTGCAAAGGAATAGTAATGTTTTTTTTTTTAATGTTTGTATTCTTAAACAGTTTCCTTTACTTTACACTTTCACGCCATACCAGTTTTATCTTTATGCATTGTTTCATTATAAGCTCAACAACTCATAATTGAGTTTTGCCTTTTCACTTTATAGCAATAATAACTTCTATTTGTCCTCTCACCTATAATTTCCATCTTTGCTTATGTATTTTCAGCTGAAGTAATTTTCACTATTTTGCAGTTATAGGCAAAAACTAAACGTGAAAAACTGGTTATTTGCTGAAACGTGAAAAGTATATCACTATCTATATATCTATATATTCCTGCAAGAACTCAGCTAAATTTCAACATGCCTTTGAGGCAAATGAAAGAGAGTTCAGAACAACATCTTGTGATCAAACCTCATCTGCCAAACAACACTATGAATCAGGCTAAGAAGGTTACTAAAGCTGTTCAAAATGGTAAAGGTCCACCATTGTTGTCACAAGAACAACATAACCAAACTTCACCACCACCTCAAGGAAGGAGTGGTGGAAGAAGGAGGAGTAGAAATGGAAGAAAATCTGATCAAGTTGATGTTTTAATGAGACCAAGTTGTAGGCCTTGTACTGCTGTGAAAAGTAATGAAAATGGGCATGTTGTTCAAAATGGAAACGTTGTCTCTTGTGATATAGAGATGAATTTTCCTACTTCAAGCAAGTCTTTGAGTTTTGCTCAAAGGCCTGGTTATGGACAAGTTGGTACAAAATGCATTGTTAAAGCTAATCACTTCTTTGCAGAATTACCAGACAAGGACTTGAATCAGTATGATGTAAGTTTCTTTCATTGATTTTATTTTTGTCAAGTAGCCTAGTTGCAGGTTTGAACCCGCGCCCTGCAGTCCCCGCACTCTGATGCAGTCCCTGCACTCTGATGTCTCTGCACAGCTACCAACTGAGTTGACTTAATAGAATTTGTCCTTATTAGTTTTAGCTTTATGCAAAAACAATATAAATTGGTTTTCTTAACGACTCACGCATAGCCCTTTATGGGAGCATTTAAGTTTATCCTTTAATTTCCTCTTATGTGTTCTGTTCCATTGCAGAATGAATTGAATGAGCTTCTGTTTTAGCATGTCCTTTTTCTTTAGTACCATTTATGAGTCCTTAAGTTTTGCCTAAAGACTTCATTTGTGGTATTCCAATAGAATAATTTGGATAGCTTTTGCCACACATTTTTATGTGGTTAATTGAGTTAGCTAGGTTTTTTATGGATATATTAGATGTCAAATACCATGCCATTAGCCATTGAAGTAGAGCTCTATTAAACACAAATTTAGACTGTGATTAACCATAATCTTTAGGTGTTCAAATATACATGTATGTTAAGCACATCCAATCCGTGGTTAATGAGGCTCCACACCTAATATATTCGGTAATCATCTACTAAATGTAATTATTTGTTGCTGTATTTTATAGGTAACTATTACACCGGAAGTATCTTCCAAAGCAGTTAACAGATCCATAATAGCAGAACTTGTGAGGCTGTATAAAGAATCTGACCTTGGCACGAGGCTTCCAGCATATGATGGCAGGAAAAGTCTCTACACAGCAGGGGTTCTTCCCTTTTCATGGAGAGAGTTTAAGATTAAGCTTATAGAAGAAGAGGATGGAATTAGTGGCCCCAAGTAAGATTTATTTCACATGTGTCTTGTCTGTCAGTGTACATGAACACTTTTTCTATGTAAAGAGTCGGTACTGTATAGGACTATATATATTATTTGTTTGAACTAAGTCATATTTCAACTGATACTCGACATTTTCAGGAGGAAAGAGAATACAAAGTGGTGATCAAGTTTGTTGCAAGGGCTAACTTGCATCACTTGGGGCAGTTTCTGGCCGGAAAGCGTGCAGATGCTCCACAGGAGGCGATACAAATTCTCGACATCGTACTAAGAGAGCTAGCATCCAAGAGGTACTTTTACAAAATAACTATCAATTAAAACTGTGAAATACTGAAGCTTACGATTCTTGTTTTTTTTCTAACAAAAGCTGCATTTTTTAAAGGTTTTGTCCCATTGGGAGGTCGTTTTACTCACCTGATATTAGAACACCTCAACGACTCGGAGAAGGATTGGAGTCGTGGTGTGGATTTTACCAAAGCATAAGACCTACTCAGATGGGCCTTTCCCTCAATATTGGTATGTTATTAATTTTTACCTCTTTCATCTCCTAATGAAAATGCAGTTCAATCTTTGATTCATCTTACATTCTTTTGTTGCATTCTGTAGATATGGCTTGCTGCGTTCATTGAACCCCTTCCAGTGGTGGAGTTTGTTGGACAGCTATTAGGAAAAGATGTTTTGTCAAGGCAGTTGTCTGATGCAGATCGCATTAAGGTACTTGATTTATTGGCAAAAATCTTGATTCACTCATTTTCCATGATGTCTTAAAACTCTAAATTTAGGCCATGTTTGGATCAACATCCTAATGAAGAATATATCTTAAGCACTTAGTATTTAAGGGCTTATGCATAAGCTCAAATATGAAAATAAGTTGAAAACAATTTATGAGCATACATATGCTATTTCTATAAGTTCTATGCTCAAGTAAGCCAATTCAAACAGGCCCTTACAAAGCTACTTTAACATGTTTAACAGATTAAGAAATCTCTTAGAGGAGTTAAAGTTGAAGTGACACACAGAGGGAGTGTGAGACGGAAGTATCGTGTGTCTGGTATAACTTCTCAACCAACAAGAGAACTCGTGTAAGTAAATTTTCTTTCTAGTCTTGTAACTACTGATTGCTATACAGCAAGTTCAGTTAAGTTCTAATGATTTTCCACAAATCTATTTCTTTTAGGTTTCCTGTTGATGAGAACTCAACTATGAAATCGGTGGTTGAATACTTCCAAGAGATGTACGGTTTCACTATTAAACATACACACCTTCCTTGCCTTCAAGTTGGTGGAAATCAAAAGAAAGCAAACTATTTACCTATGGAGGTAGTGAAAATTTCATGCCATTGATGATACTCCTATACTTGCTCATAGTTATATTGGTTTTTCTGACATGCCTCTTGTTCCTCAGGCCTGCAAAATCGTCGAGGGGCAACGATACACCAAAAGGTTGAACGAAAAGCAAATTACCTCGCTCTTGAAAGTTACTTGCCAGAGACCCCGTGATCGAGAAAATGACATATTGCGGGTAATTAGTGGTGTTTGCATTTGATTAAGTTTTATCAAAGATTATGTTATCAAACTTTGAGGCTTATGGTGATTTATAATTCGATTTTGCTTACAAGTAGACAGTTCAGCATAATGCTTATGATCAAGATCCCTATGCAAAGGAATTCGGGATTAAAGTCAGCGAGAAGCTAGCTTCTGTAGAAGCACGGATCCTCCCTGCTCCTTGGGTAATGTGCTTCTCCAATCAATGTTAGATGCCTAAAATGCAGTCTATTTTTTCCTCATAATTATTCATCTAAATTGATTTTGTTTGCAGCTTAAATATCACGAGAGTGGTAAAGAAAAAAATTGTTTGCCCCAAGTTGGCCAGTGGAATATGATGAACAAGGTATTGTAAATCGATATTACAACTATCATTTCAATAGCATCAAGTAGTTTCAGATTTTGAAATTTTTTATGAAATTCCAATGCATGCGCTTTTCTTGTGTGGCATGGAGTTTCGTGTAACGGCTTTTAATGCTGGTATGTTTGTTTCCTAATACTTAAATGATGCAGAAAATGATTAATGGAATGACGGTTAGCCGCTGGGCATGCATAAATTTTTCACGTAGTGTGCAAGATAGCGTGGCTCGTACATTTTGTAATGAACTTGCGCAAATGTGTCAAGTATCTGGCATGGTAGTTTCCCATCCTTTCGTTTTGTTGTGTTTTTGAAGTGTAGCAAAACTTTTCCTGATTCATAATGTTATCTTGTTGTAGGAATTTAATCTAGACCCTGTTATTCCGATCTACAATGCAAAGCCCGAGCAAGTGGAGAAAGCTTTGAAGCATGTTTACCATGTATCATCAAACAAAACCAAAGGAAAGGAGTTGGAGCTTTTGTTAGTAATATTGCCCGACAACAATGGTTCTCTTTATGGTAAGCCATATTCGATGAAATACATGTACAACATTGTTTAAAAAATGAGGAAGATGAAATTTTTTTAATTTAAGTGGTACTAACAACTATTTTACATCCATCTCCGAGAGAGTGAGGAATTTGAATGAATGAAAATGTGCCGTTCAAATTCTTTATATTCATGATTTTGTGTCAATTTGTTTTGTTTTCAGGTGATCTCAAGCGTATTTGTGAGACTGATCTTGGTTTAATTTCTCAATGTTGTTTAACTAAGCATGTCTTTAAGATCACGAAGCAGTACTTGGCTAACGTGTCTCTGAAAATCAATGTTAAGGTTTGTTTGCTCTCAAATCTCGATTACGACAAACCTCACTTTCCAAAGTAAACATTTACGGAAGTTTAAGTTCCAACAGCTAGTTAGTGATCATTTGACATCTTGATGCAGATGGGCGGTAGAAACACTGTTCTTGTTGATGCCGTAAGCTGCAGAATACCGTTGGTTAGTGACATACCAACAATAATATTTGGAGCAGATGTTACTCACCCTGAAAATGGGGAAGACTCCAGCCCCTCGATAGCAGCTGTACGGCTTACTTTATATATAATCTAACTGTCTCGACTTTTGATATTGCAATGGTTGTCAAATGTTTTGTTTACTAATATCTATTGATGAATCTATAGGTAGTAGCGTCACAAGATTGGCCTGAAGTTACAAAGTACGCAGGTTTAGTTTGTGCTCAACCTCAAAGACAAGAACTTATACAAGATTTGTACAAAACTTGGCATGATCCTGTTCGTGGCGTAGTTAGTGGTGGCATGATTCGGTAATAATACATATATGATTTCCACTTTTGTATTCTCATTCTTGTTCTTGGTTGTTTTATATGAATTTTAGTACTAAGATTTTAGTAATATCATTTTAAACTTCATGTCCTATTTTTGCAGAGATTTGTTGGTTTCGTTTAGAAGGGCAACAGGACAGAAGCCACAAAGGATTATATTTTATAGGTTTGTATCTTTAATTTGTAAGTATTTTAGAAAATAATTTCATGATATATCGAAATGATGAAATCTAATTGGGTTACTAATTGTATAGGGATGGTGTAAGTGAAGGACAGTTTTACCAAGTTCTACTATACGAGTTGGATGCGATTCGGAAGGTTAGAATTGTTTGTTTACTCGCTCTTATTGTAATTGTTCGTTGTAGTTGTTCCTATGTTAACATGTAAGCTTTTTATAAAGGCGTGTGCTTCATTGGAGCCAAACTATCAACCTCCTGTAACTTTCATAGTTGTACAAAAAAGACATCATACTCGGCTATTCGCAAACAACCACAGGGACAGAAACAGTACAGATAGGAGTGGAAATATACTGCCTGGTATGTTGAATGTTCCTGAAATGGTTATACGGGCAAATGAATTCAGAGTTGTTATCTTTGTTTGAATATTACAATTGATATATTTCTCCTTTTGATATGCTCTCAGGAACTGTTGTTGATACAAAGATCTGTCACCCAACCGAGTTTGATTTTTATCTCTGCAGTCATGCCGGCATTCAGGTAAAAGATAGACAGTTTCTGGTTATTTATGAAGCACCAACACCAAACATGACACTGTCACTTGTAATAATTTGAGGTATTGAGACATGTCTTCGGTTGGAAGCATGTCGAAGCCAAAATAGACAGCTTACGCAACATATAAATCTAAATCTAAACCTAAATTTGGAATTTGGATTTGCCTCAACTATGGTTTTTGACTTTCTACTACCATACATGTAGGGTACAAGTCGTCCAGCGCATTATCATGTTCTATGGGATGAAAACAACTTCACTGCAGATGGAATTCAGTCTTTGACAAACAATCTCTGTTATACATATGCTAGGTGTACACGGAGCGTATCTGTTGGTAAGCCTATTCAATGTTATAAATATTGCTTTGGTTTTAGGCTTCAAGCTATCACTCTGTTTCTCTATTATGTTTTTTTATTTTTTTTATTTTTTTTATCGAGGTTTCATCTTGCACCCGAAAATGCAAAGGTTAATGGCTCTTTTGGTTTTTTTGTTCAGTCCCTCCAGCATATTATGCACATTTAGCAGCTTTCCGAGCACGTTTCTACACGGAGCCAGACCTACAGGAAACTGGCTCCATAGGTGGTCGTGGTTCAAAGACAACACGTGCAGCCGGAGATTGCGGTGTCAAGCCATTGCCAGCCTTGAAGGAAAATGTGAAGAGAGTAATGTTTTATTGTTAGTCTCTGAAGCAAAGCATTTGCCAATGCATGCATGGATAGTACATGCAGCAAGCACTATCTCTCCAATAGTTACTTGTACATTAGTGAATCTTCAGCAATGTTTCTCATGATTAGAGTTCTAGAGGCCAAGTTTAGGATTCCTTGAAGTATTTGGCTAGAACATGGGAGACAGTTAACATAGGATTAGGGTTTAGATGGATGGTATTAAATCAGGCATTGTAAACAAACTATGAATCAATCTTTATTGTAGAATTTTATCTTTGCATGAAGGACCTTGTAGATGTTGAAGAGTAGAAAATTTTCACTTCCTATTAAGATTGTAGTTTGTATTTTTTTGGGTTTGTAAACGAAGCGATAATAATGACTAGAAACTCATATTCACAACTGTGAGTATTAGGATCTGAGCCCTAATTGTGATGTCTAACATAGCAATATCAATATCAGCTCGGTTGGTTGCAAATTAGAGTTATTTAGTAAAAGAAAATGTTATCTTTGGGTGGTCTTGTATCATAAAGAGGTGTGATTGAATCTAGGAAATTTCGTCACCTACTTAGTGAGTTTTCTTTTCCACCTCTGGTGAAAAATAAAAAATATTTCTAGATTTTGTAAGTGCATTTACGAATTCACTTCGAGGTGGATTTCGCAAGTGCACTTATGAAATAATTTAGGTTTTTTTTATTTAAAAAATAAGGTGATTTCGTAAATGCATTTATAAATTCACTTTATTTTAAGAATTCGTAAGTGAATCTACGAAGTTTGCGTGTTGTTTTAGAAAGCACACAGAATAACCTCCAATACCCATTTATTTCATAACACCCCAATTTCAACCTCTCTACTTCAAACCCTAACATTTCTATCACTTAAAATTCACTCCATTCAAGTTCATCTTCTAATTTCCAACTCATTCTAACTTATTTCAACTCATCCAAAATAAACTATAAACTCAAATTTGTGTAAGTTTTCTTCAATTTTTTCTATTCAAAATGTAAATTTTTTATTAGATTATTAGGTTAGGTTGTAGAAATTAAATAGTATGCGAGTAATAGTAGGTAAATGTAGTAGGCAAAATAGGATTTTTGGGTGTTTTGGGATTGAGTTTCTGGTTTTGGGAATTGTTGTCTGGGTTGTTTTTAAATTAGTAAACTAACAATTGTAATGGTTTATTTCAGGAAAATGGTAGAGAACAACAAGATGACACATTTGAGACATGGCATGCAAAGCCAAATTGCGTCAGCTCGTCGAGAGCGAGAGCAAAGGGCAAGGGCAGAAAGGGAACAACTAGATATAACATCACCTTTCCCACTGTCACGGAGGAGTCGTCTCCATGAGGCGCCTACCTCTGGTGTACACGAGGAGCAGGTATCAGAGGTAGAGGTACCGGTGGAGGAGGTCCAGGATGCCCAAGACGCCGAAAATGTTGAGGTCCTTGACGACGATGTTGAGGAACTTGCTCAGGCGGAGGATGATGGCTACCCAGGAAAGCCATATGATACATCCCTCCTGATTTATTATCAGGACCATGCTTCCCATTATGTCTGGGGTGGAAAGATATTATAATTTTTATCCATATATTTTGTATTATAGTTTTTGTTAAAAAATACAATTCTTTTTTATTTATTTTCGTCGGATTCTTTTGTTTCAGGAAAGGAAGCCTTTGAAACATGTCAACCACTCCTGCAAAATCTTTGATCTCTATATTCCATAGACTCAGTAGTTCCACAGTGAAATCATCGCATCCGGTCTTGCCGGATTATTTGGCACTGGTTACGGTACCATTAGCATCGACATGCATGGTGCTTTTGTTGAGAGATGGCATAAGGAGACGTCATCGTTCCACTTTCTAGTTGGGGAGATGACGATCACGCTCGATGATGTTGCCTGCTTGCTCCAACTACCTATCAGAGGTAGGTTACTCAACCATGTCAAGATAACCAGAGCTGAGGCAGTTGAGTTGATAGTTGAGTATCTGGGAGTTGATCCGTACCAGGCTGCTCAAGACTGCGACTCCACAAACGGGTCGCACATGACGTTCTCCTACCTAAAGGAGTTATGGGGAGTACCTCCGTCAAGCAGCTCTTGCAAAAAGAACTGCATAGGCAGGTGAGGAGCCTGTGGATGAGGATATTTTTGTTCTATTTCACCGTGGTTGTGCCATCTGGTGTTTTCTGATGTACTTGGTAGGCACATCCGTCTTTGTGGACACGAGTGACCACTACACTGATGTGGCCTACTTGAGATATTTTACGAACATGTCTACAGTTCGTGATTGGAACTGGGGTGCCGCTGTTCTGACCTACCTCTACTAGAAGCTAAATGAAGCTTCTAGATGGAGGGAAAGAGCGCGGCTCGTGCACACTCTTCACGATACGTTTTTATTTTAACGATAAATTTTAATTAGTTTTAATTTATTTGTACTTACACATTATATTTTTGTTGACACATAGCTGGATTATATCATACTTTCACCACATCCATGGTTACGCCGTATATCCTGACTATCAAACCTTCATGCCAAAGGCTGCCAGGTTTATTCTGAATAGAAGAAACCAAATTATGCTTCCTTAACGGGTGTTCCTTGATCGCACCAACCATGAAGACATTAACTGGACACCACTTACGAACTACAGGGAGGTTGTTGTATTTGATACCATCTCGTTATACTCTGGGTGGCTAGCTTGTGGGTCGAATATGATGGTCAGGTATCTGCTCGAGCGGTGTATGCGTCAGTTTGGCTTTGTGCAGATGATTCCTAGATCTTCTTTCCAGGCTGCTCCCGACACCATGACACCGAGGGATCTAGATGACATCTTCCAGAATTGGGAGAATCATCTCGTTCCAGAGGATTATTAGATGTTGCGGGCATCTCAGATGTGGAACTGTGTAGAGTGTTACGTGACATGGTTCTTTAGAGTGTCACACCCTTTCATGACACCGGATGGTGAAGGAAGTCCACCGAGGCCAGCACATGAGGAACTATTGGAGAACGAGCAGGCCGAGGATGACCATGCCATTGATCTAGTGCCCACCTGTCAGTGTATCCGCCATCTTGGACGAGATTCGTTGGATGCAGGGATTACGCGCGAGGGCGGTGATCGGGCCGTTGCCGTGATGGAGAGGATCGTTGCCGAGGCAAAGTGTGCAGCGGATTATTGCAGACAGAGGAGAGCGCACGTGGTTAGGATTAGGCATACACAGTAGACTTATGTTTTGTTATTTGATTTTGTAATAATTTGATCGCACTTACTTTCAGAACAATTTATGTATTTTGATATTTCTGACAATTTTCTCCTATCACATAGTAATATTTACATGATTTGTGTATATAGAATGCTCCTTAATTGAATTTTTGAAAACAAAAATATAATTTGACTTATAGTGCAAATCATAGTAGTTTTAAACATGGTTTAACAAATTCAGGAAAGGTTTCGTAAGTGCACTTACGAATTTACCTTTCTTGGTGAATTCGTAAGTGCACTTACGAAATCTTTCCTGAATGTGTTAAACTATGTTTAAATGAATAAAACGTACAAAATAAGGTGAATTCGTAAGTGCACTTACAAATTCACCCAGAAAGGTAAATTCGTAAGTGCACTTACGAATTCACCCAACAAGGTGAATTCGTAAGTGCACTTATGAAGGGTATTTTTGGTTTTTCAAGGGTATGGGAGAAACCCACTAGGTGTGTGAAGAATTTTTTTTGAATCTATGGTTACTTGTATGAGCAAGAGCAACCTGCTAGGTTACATTAGTATAAACCCAAAATTTTCAAAAGCTTGTATTGAAGCTCATAGAATAATTATATAAACTGGAAATTCACTCACGCATTTTGTCAAACAAATGTTGGGTATGGAGAAAATAGTCCCATAAAGTTATGACTCATGCATAGATATACCAGGATCCAGCTTCAAATATGTTATGGCTCGTGCATAGATATACCAGGGTTCTTTTTTTTTCTTCAAAATTTCTTAATTAATTTTTTTTAGCACTTGAACAAATTTGAAATACTTGCCAATTTAACGTATAAAGGTCTTAAATTGCGTTAACAAAAATGAAGTTATTATGTTTTCCAAACAAATCTAGTTCACTGGGTTACAATCATAAACCTAAACCAAACCAATTTAAATATAGTTGGGTTGTTATAGTTCAACTCAAAAACAACAATTAAGATTCATTCCATAAGGTCGGGTCGGCTACAGGGACCAATTTTTACCATATATACACTACGCCAAAAAAGGGAAAAGAAGGCGCTTTTTTTGGCCTTTGACAGCGCTTAAAAGCGCTGCTGTGGTTGGCGCTGTTGTAGGTTTTAGCAGCACTTTTTGTTTAGGCAAAAGTGTTGCCTTATCTACAACTTAGTGTCATACCCTAATTTTTGACCTAATATACCATCTCATATCATTCACATATGCATCATTGCATCACTGAAAATTTCAGAACAAGATAGCTTATGTGTGCTCCTTGAGCCAAATTAGGGTTTTGGATCAAATCTTTCATTTGTTCAAGATATGATCAATTAGGGTTTGAGTCTCCACTCACCACTAATGATATATCTTCATCAATCATCATCATTTGATCCTCAAATTCCAATAATTTCCTCAAGATCAATCTTGAATCGACCAAATTAGGGTTTTGATCGGGGATGGTGTATCATTGACTTTTTGCTCAATGAATGACCTAATTGATTGGAGCATGATATCAAAATCATATATGCAATATCTTGACCTAATTTCTTGATTCAAAACATCTCCAAAGCCATGGTTGATCATCAGAGAAATTCTGAATCATTTGACAAAAGTCAACTATCGGATCACCAAACTTTGAGTTTTGGTCAACTTTTGAAATTCAAATTTTTCAATCATCAAAGCATTTCAAATTATCCATCATGATAATCAAAATTAAAAAATGTGGAAAAAAGTCAACAAAAAGTCAAAACTTGATTTTTCTAAACACTTAGAAAATTTTTCAAGTGTTTTTATCACTTTTTTCATCATTTTCATGGCTATTTTTCACCTTGATCCATTTTGATTTAAGAAAAACTTTCAACATGAAAGTTGTAGATCTTGTTCCAAGATTTCCAAAATATCCAAGAACATGAAAAAATATTTTGTGAAGCTATGGTTTTGAAATTTGACATTATAGGTTCAAAAACATGAATTATAGGTCATTTTCACCAAGTTTTCAAGTGATCTTGCCAAAAACTCATATCTTTCTCTTCTAGAAGCCTTGTAATCACCAAGGGATAAGTTTTCACTCAAAAATATCTTGTGATCATGATTGAAGAAGAGATAAGAACACTTGAGTTTTTAACCATGGTTTGCAAAGTTAACCATGTGCATTAGATGCAAAGATTCCATTCTTACCTCTTAAGACAACTTGCAAAAATCCTTCAATCCTATCTTTCCTTTCTTGCCAAACATCTTGGCCTATAAATAGAGGTCTTTCCTCATTTGGAAATCACACCAAAACAACCATAAGCTTTTTTTTTCTTTCTTTTCTTAAGTTGCAAGTTTCAAAGTTCCAAAATGTGAGAATTGCAAATCTCCAAACCTTGCAAGTTCTGATCATCTTATGCTTCAAACACTCTCCAAATACCATTAGGAAGTTGTTAGAATCATCAATCCATCACCAAAATAAGTCAAACTCAGAATTGCTTTTCAAACTCCATAAACTTGCAAATTGAGCCTTAACTTGCTATCTCTCATTCCACTCGTGCATTCTTCAATCTTTCACTTCAAATATCATCCATAGATCACATATGAGCTATCCAAATGCTCATCCCTGACCTGTAACATAAGAATCACCAAAATCAAACTTCACTCCAAGCAATTGCAATTGGACTCGGGCAGGCTATCCCAGGTGCTTTCAGATCATTCCAAGCATTCAAACACGTTCCATAATCATCACTGAAGCTGTCCAGATCAAGAAACAACATCTAGAACACCTCTAATCAAGGATTCTATTTCTACTTGAAAAGGTAAGTTGTCCAACTTCGATTTTTATAATTCTCGCATTCTAGTTCAAAAATTTCTATGCTATTGTGTTTCTGCATGTTTAGGGATCATAAACTCTCAATCAATTGCTTGAATTGGTGCACATACACAATTTCATGATCAAAAGTCAGAATTGGGGTTATTCGTGTTCATACGAAAATTAATCACCTTACACTTAAAATAAATGAAATTAATTGTCACCATCATGTTCTTGATCAAATTTTCGAGCAAGTTTGATGTTTGGACCATTCAATTTCATTGAGAAATGGAGGAGATAGGAATCAATGATCATGAGGTTGAAGATGAAGTTCTTCGCGCATTTCTGATTTTTTTCAAAAATTAAAATTCTTGTTTTAATACATATTTAATCGTTTTTGTTTTATTCACGGATGAAACAACCACCCCACAGGCTCTAAAGTCATTGCCATGCCATAGGTCCAGGGTTCGAATCCCCTTGAGACCTTTTATTTTTCAAACTTTTCACTCTTTTTCCACTTTTCAAACTATTTCACATAATTGTTTTTCCATATAATTAATTGAAGACATGTAAATAACAAGCCACACATGTGGCCCAGTGGTATTTATTTTCGCCTTTCAAGTTTAGTTCATGAGTTCAACACTCCTTAGGACCAAAACATTCTTTTTATCACTTGTTTTCTTCACATTTTTATCAAACTTCAACATTTTCAAAAACCAATCAAAACTTCTCATTTTGAGATGATTTTTTACACACTTGTCATTTAATATATCTATTTTATGTTTATATCAAATCAGTGGGACACATGTTTCCATTCTACAAGGCGAAAAAGAGGTTACCCTATATTTTGGAAACTGATTTCTTAGCTAATAATGATGGAACTGTTGCACCCACGTCTGAGTAGACGTTTTGAAAAAGTGGTTAATGTTTATGATGTCATAACAGTGGAAGACCATCATGAGCTTTGGGAATGTCCAAATTCAATGTATGATTCAAAAATGAATATTTCTTTGTGTAACGAAATACACATTTTTGAGGGGCAATTTGTTGGCTGGTTATTTATACATCAGCTGGGTCGAAGAATTTTGAAGTTATTTTTCTATTTTGGGCCTTATTCGAGTAAAGTCAAGCAAAAGCCCAAATTGTTTACTTCGATTCAAAAGATAGATAACTCGAAAGATTTAAGCTATTCGTTAGAAGATTTGAATTCAAACACTGGAGATTTGGCGCTCACGAGAGAAAAAGATTTGAGTTTGAATGAGAACATTAGCTGTAACACCCCTTCTAAACATACCCTGAATATAATAATTATATCAATAATTAAAGACAGATTTCATCAGAGTTAACACGGAACAAGGGATGTCACAATTATGAAATAAATTAAACCTCCAATAAAACAGTAGTCATGCTACACTGAGGGTCATTATTAAAATAGTTCAATCAATTTAAGACCATGTCTTACACAACGGAAAAATACCATAAACCAAAACAGAATAAACCGAATCATAATTATTCCTAAATGAGATTCAAAAAACAATTGAATAAATAATAGTTCCTCAACTAAACGTTTCCCCAGTGTTACAACCTATCAGAGCATGACACTGATACGCGGACTTAAAATAATATAGCTCTAGAGCCATCCTCACCAACTCCTGAGCTGCTAACTTTAATCTGAAATCATTAAAGTAAGGGTGAGATTTTTCATAATTAACATGCATTATAATCCTCTCAATCAACATATATCACAAGCATATTATTTCACCCACTCCAGCATAATTCAGATTTTCAATACACAGATACAACCATGCAAATCATTATGCACAACAATTAACAATCAGAGAATTGTAACACTGGAAGACATCCTAACATGTTACAATTCCATGCAAATACAATGCAGACACAATGCATGTGGTACCAACACGTGACCAAGTCACCCAACACTGATCCATCATCAACCAGATACAGTAATCATTGATTCGTCCATAAACACCCGGACACGAATCCAGCCTAACCACCCATCATCACCCGGGTACGGTGAACGGCAATACAAGTCAAATTCCACACAATGAGAATTAACTTCACCAAAAATGCATATGCACGCACATCACCAGCATGCAACATCAAATCAGTCTATGAAATACACCAAATTATCATAACTGAATCAAAATCAAAACATGATATCTCAACGATCATGCATACAAACAACGGCAGCATAAACATGCCTTTCATTCACACAATACTAATACATCAATCCATCACCATAGGATCGCTACTGCATACACACCAATGTGCGTTAGTCAATAATCACTTAATTCGGAATTCGACTTATTTTCAAAATAATTTCAAGTTTTAGGAAATCTTTTCATTTTATAAAATAGAGCATTAAATTTAAGAAACAACGTCCAAAACGGCGCTCAAAACGGACTTACGGTTTGAAAGTTATGAATTTTCAAAGTTTTGGAATTTTTCAAAAAATTACAGTGGAACCCGGTTCCTCCCTGGGAGTAACCGGTTCCCACAATTCAAAAATAACACGCCCCTGGAAAAATGTATGGGGAACCTGGTTCCTCCAGGTAGGGAACCGGTTCCCAGAAGAAAATTTTGTTTTCTTTGGAAAAATACAACGTGGAACCCGGTTCCTCCCCAGGAGTAACCGGTTCCTGAGTTCAAAAATGCCCAGATTTTCAATTTTACACACTGGAACCCGGGTTCTCCCACTGGGGAACCGGTTCCCACGACCTTTAGAGTCAAAAATAGCAGTTGACAGCAACAGTTTCCAAAATCATTTCCTATTTCTTTCCAAAACGTACTGATACAGTCCAACACCATAAAATCACTCAATCAATACCATTAACTTACAATATAACACGTTTTGTTCATTCCTATTGATCCTATATCATACGAATCAAAGGATTCTACACAATCCGACACCAATTGGGATTAATCTACGGTAACCTAGAATCTCTAAACCAGGATTCCTAACATACTATGATCCATACTATTGAATATCAAAACCGATAATACGCATTAATTAATCGAAATCACCCCTTACCTTGTGGGTTCTTCGACTTCCAACACGAATTGGCTTTTCTCTTTCCTTTTCCTCTTCTCAATTGCACGTACTGTGAGTTTTCCCAAAAATGATTCCTTTTCCTCTTTCCTTCTTTTATTCCTCTTATTATTCTAACATAATTAAAATAAAATAATAATAATGTGAGTAGAGCCTTTTACTCCTCACACCCCCACTTTACCCTTCACACCACCAATAATTCCATTTCCATTTAATTTAATTTATTCCATTAATCCAACATATTAATAATTACATTCCTAATTAAATTAATAATTAAAAATTATAATTATTTAATAATCAAATTAATTGGGGTGTCACAACTCTCCCCTACTAAAAAGAGTTTTCGTCCTCGAAAACATACCTTAGGCGAAAAGTTCGGGATATGAATCCTTCATCTAAATCTCCAGTTCCCATGTGACATTTCCATCTGCTGGTCCTCCCCAAGCTACTCTTACCAATGCGATCTCTTTACCTCGCAACTGTTTCAACTTCTGATCCTCAATTCTCGCAGGTACTGCTTCAACAGTCAAATTCTCTCGTACCTGTATATCATCTACCTGAATCTCATGAGACGGATCAGTAATGTACTTCCTCAGCTGAGATACATGGAAAACACCGTGCAAATTTGCAAGTAACGGCGGCAAAGCAATCTGATACGCCACCTTCCCAACTCTCTTGGTAATCTGAAACGGACCAATAAAGCGCGGAGTCAACTTCTTTGACTTCAAGGCTCGACCAATACCAGTCATCGGAGTAACCCGCATAAACACGTGCTCTCCTTCACTAAACTCAAGATCTTTCCTCCTCTTATCATGATAACTTTTCTGACGACTCTGAGAAGCTCTCATCTTCTCCTGAATCATTTTGATCTTCTATGAAGTTTGTTGGACGATCTCCGGTCCAATCACAACACTCTCTCCAGATTCGTACCAACACAACGGTGTTCGACACCTCCTACCATACAATGCCTCAAACGGAGCCATACCAATACTCGAATGAAAGCTATTGTTGTAGGTAAACTCGATCAACGGTAGATAACTATCCCAAGCTCCACCTTTCTCCAACACACAAGCTCTCAGCAAATCCTCTAACGACTGAATCGTTCTTTCTGTCTGACCATCTGTCTGTGGATGATAAGCAGAACTCAAGCGTAACTTAGTACCCAAAGCTTCCTGCAATCCCATCCAGAACTTAGATGTAAACCTCGGATCTCGATCCGACACAATACTAGAAGGAATACCGTGCAAACTTACGATCTTCTCAACATACAACTCTGCCAACCTCTCCATCGGGTAATCCATTCTCATCGGAATAAAATGAGCAGATTTCTTCAATCGGTCAACAATAACCCAAATAGAATCACAGTTCTTCGCTGTCCTCGGCAAACCAGACACGAAATCCATAGAAATGCCATCCCATTTCCATTCTGGAACAAACAACGGTTCCATCAATCCTGACGGTTTCTGATGTTCAATCTTTGATTTCTGACAAACCAAACACGCATACACAAACTCGGCAATTTCCTTTTTCATTCCCGGCCACCAAAATAACTTCTTCAAATCATGGTACATTTTAGTAGCACCGGGATGAATACTCAACACGGTACGATGTCCTTCTTCCAAGATGCTCTTTCTAATCTCGGCAACATCTGGGACACATACCCTATCACCAAATCTCATAACACCATTCTCGTCAATCCGGAACTCACCTCCTTGACCTTTTTTGATCAATGTCAATTTATCAACTAAACCAACATCAGATTTTTGTCCATTTCGAATTTCTTCCAGAATACCACTAGTCAGCTTCAACATACCCAATTTCACACTATTCGGAGTAGTTTCACATACCAAACTTAAATCTCTGAACTGCTCAACCAAATTTAATTCACGAACCATTAACATCGACATATGCAAGGACTTCCTACTCAAAGCATCCGCAACAACGTTTGCCTTACCAGGATGGTAATTCAAACCAAAATCATAATCATTTAGGAATTCTAACCATCTCCTTTGCCTCATGTTGAGTTCCTTTTGATCAAAGAGATATTTCAAACTCTTGTGATCGCTGAATACCTCAAATCGAGAACCATATAAATAATGCCTCCATAACTTCAAAACAAATACAATAGCTGCCAACTCTAAATCATGAGTCGGATAATTCCTTTCATGAATTTTCAATTGTCTCGAAGCATAAGCCACAACCTGCTTATCTTGCATCAACACACCACCTAATCCCATCAATGATGCATCACAATACACAATAAAAGACTTAGCCGAATTCGGCACAATCAAGATCGGAGCACTAGTCAATCTCCTCTTCAGCTCTTGGAATTCTTTCTCACATTCAGCATCCCAAACAAACACCTGACCCTTTCTGGTCAACTTAGTCAACGGCAACGCTAGTTTGGAAAATCCTTCAATAAACTTCCTGTAATAACCTGCAAGGCCCAGAAAACTACGGATCTCAGAAGCATTCTTCGGCGCTTCCCACTAAGATACCGCTTCTACCTTTGTAGGATCAACAAAAATTCCATTCTTGGAAATTACATGGCCAAGAAAACTCACTTCACTTAACCAGAATTCACATTTGGACAACTTCGCATAAAGTTTCTTCTCTTTCAACAATCTTAATACAACTCTGAGATGTCCTGCATGTTCTTCCTCGCTCTTCGAATAGATTAAAATATCATCAATGAATACCACCACAAACTTATCAAGATACGGATGAAATATCCTGTTCATATACTCCATGAAAACACCAGGTGCATTAGTAACTCCAAACGACATAACAGAATATTCATAATGCCCATACCTCATTCTAAATGCAGTTTTCTGAATATCCCCCGTCTTCACACGAATCTGATGGTATCCAGATCTCAGATCAATCTTACTGAATACACAAGCTCCAACTAGTTGATCCATCAAATCATCAATCCTCGGCAACGGATACCGATTCTTGATTGTAACCTTGTTCAACTGTCTGTAATCAAAACATAATCTTATTGAGCCTTCTTTCTTCTTAACCAACAACACCGGGGCACCCCATGGCGAAACACTAGGACGAATAAACTTCTTCTCAAGCAACTCTTCCAACTGCTTCTTTAACTCAGCTAATTCAGATGCCGACATACGATAAGGCGCCATCGACACCGGACTAGTTCCAGGAACCAAATCTATAGTAAATTCCACTTCTCTCTCCGGTGGCAATTCACCAACGTCTTCCGGAAATACCTCTGGAAATTCATTCACCACTGGCAATCCATCACTCTTTGCCTTTCCCTCCGCTTCTACTGCAGAATACAACATAAACACCACAACACCATCTTTAACAGACAGCTAGGTTCATCTGTTTAGCCGACATAGTAACATCTTCGACACCAACCTCTTCAGGAAAAATAACTGTCTTCGCAAAACAGTTGATATGAACCTGGTTGAATTCCAACCAGTTCATTCCAAGGATGATATCAAGTTGTTCTAACGGTAGGCACACTAAATCCATACCGAAACCCCTACCAAAAATCACAATAGGACAATCCCTACAAACATATGAAGTAGTCACTAAACCCGACGCAGGAGTGTCAATAACCATACTTCCATCCATATTAGAAATTTCCAAATTCAATCTTTTAGCACAATCCAAAGCAATAAAGGAGTGTGTGGCTCCAGTATCAATAATCGCAATCAAAGGAATGTCATTAATAAAACATGTACCTTTAATCAACCGATCATCTGGCTTAGTCTCCGATCCAGACAAGGCGAACACTTTACCACCAGCTTGTTCCTTTTTGGGTTTTGTACACTGAGGACGAGTATGACCCTCTTCACCACAGTTGTAACAAGTCACCACTCTCACTCTGCAATCATTGGCTACATGGCCGAGTTTCCCGCACTTGAAACACTTCTTATCATTACTCTTGTAGTCCACCATACGATGTCCTGACTCACCACACTTGTAGCATGGAAGAACCAGAATCTCCTCCACTAGACTTCTTCCAACCACCGGATCTCTGATTACTCCTATCATAAGGCTTACCACGATCCATCTTTTGCTTACCCTTCCTATCAACATACCCTCGAGCATTCGATTTAGTACTAGTAAGATCCTCCTCTAAAATCCTACTACAGTCTACCAAATCAGGAAACCTTCGGATACGCTGATACCTGATACCCTGTTTGATCTCATCACGCATACCGTTCTCAAACTTGATACATTTGGAAAATTCTCCATCTGCATCGTTAGTGTAATGAGCATAATACTTCGCCAATTCAGTAAACTTCGAAGCATACTCACTTACAGTCTTGTTGCCTTGCTTGAGCTCCAGAAACTCAATCTCCTTCTTACCTCGAATGTCTTCAGGAAAGTACCTCCTCAGAAAAGCCCTCCTGAACACAGCCCAAGTCAACGCAATGCCATCTTGTTCCATTTCAGTCCTGGTAGCAACCCACGGTCATCGACTTCCTCTGTGAGTACCATACCTCACTGACTCCTCGGCACAATCAATCACTCACGAAGATCCTCTCGATCTCCTTCAACCACTTCGAGCACCTTCGGGATCATGTGCACCCTTGAACAATGGAGGATTATTCCTCGAAAATTCCTCAATATGCATCGGCACAATACGACTCCTATGGTTCCCTCCGAGCACTCCATCTAACATTCCCAATGCTTCAGCAATAGCATCATCATTTCTTCCGTTACCTCTTCCAGCCATTGTTCTGTAACATTACAAAACAATCTCATCAGCACACAAGTATCGACAGTGTCATCTTACACTAGTCGCATACAAAAGGGATAACGACGCTGTAACACGGTGAACTGACTTTGTGATTTTTGTATCGCAAATGTGCGGATAGCAAGAGTCGCCACCGACTTTTCTTTTATCCAATTAAGGGAAGGTGAAAAGAACAGGAAAAGACCTTCGTTAGATTCTGAGTAAGGGAGAAGGTTATGAAAAGGGAAGGTATTAGCACCCCTTTCCATCCGTAGTTATCTACGGGCTCTTAGTTGCTCTTAGATCACTTTAAAATTGTGCTACGTGTGTTTGACAAAATGTTTTGAAAAGGCATTTCGCTTTGACTTTGTAATGATTCATGTAGGAATGTATACAAAGTGTTTGGAAATGTTTTGTTTTGAAAAGAGTTTGAACTTTGACAAAAGTGTAAGGTGTGAAAAGCATTTGATTTGAGCAAGCAACTAAAAGTCTTATTACCTACTCAGAATTGGTCGTTTTCGTGTTGTTTTACGTTCCTTTAGAATAGTGCTATCCGTACCATTAGTTGGTAGGTAACTCTATTCGGTGGATGTAAAAGGGACATTCGAAGGGACATCGGATGGTCATAGAAAGCAACTTGTAGAAAGTATCCTAGCGTTCGAAGGACTATCATCATTTTCGTGGCGACAATCGAGGGTCAAGATCATGTATTCGGAGGCGACATCGTGGGTCTTATGATCTTTGTATCGAAGGGACTATGATGATTTGTTTGAAGGCAACAGTGCTAGAATACCACTACGTTCGAGGGACATGACCATTTGGAATTCGCAAAGGCAACGAGAGAGAATTACCCTAAGGGGTGCGTGTGTGAAAGAAGTGTGTTGATTTCAGATATTTTATCTTGCAAATTAGTGGGCTATGTCCAATTATTATCTTGCCATACACGCCTAGTTACTAACAATTTATAGGGTGCGGAAATTAAAATGCGGAATGTAAAGATGCGGAAAGGTAAATGTCCTACGCTATTACATGGCTTTGGGGCAGATACATAATTTAAAAATGCGGAAAATAAAGATCCTAATTTAAACTATTACATCCCATAGACAGTTACATTATTGAAAAATAAAATGATAAAGAAAGAATCGTCTGAATCGGATCAACCTGTAAAGGAATGAGAAATCGGAAAATACGATATGAATCGAACAAGAGAAAAAATGTTAGAAAAATGCAAATTTTTTATATGAGAAAATTATTACATGCTGGAAATAATATAAATATGCTAAAATAAATTTTTGGGATTTTTTGGATGTAATTAAATAATTTAAAACTAATTAAAAGTGATTTAAATGCAAAATTAGGAATAAAAATAAATATGCATGCAAAATTATATTTTTTTAATTTTATAAATTAAATAAAGATTTTATGAAAATAATGCAAAAAGAAAATTAATTTTTGATGATTTTTAAATGCAGAAATAAAATTGTGAAATTAATTAAAATAACATGCAAATATTAAACTAAAAGAAAATAGAAAATATGTTAAGTTTGTAAAAGGAAATGCAAAACCGGTGCCCATAGGGATCGAACTCAGGACATGGGAGGGGATCCAGGAACAGTGAATGCCTTAACCACTAGGCCACGTTGCATCTGATGTTTGAAAACGAAGTGAGTGGAAGAAAACACGCGCCGCCTCCTGACTGCATCGTCTTCACGCCAGCCATCGTCTTCTTCATTTCAAATATTTGAAAATCCAGCGTCAGCCATTACTCGACGCTAAATCCCTGGCAAACATCAAAAATCCAGCATACATAATATAAATGAATTCTAAAGGCATGGTTCGATTCCTGGGATCATTCCGAATGCATTGGTATAGGTCTCATGGTCCAATTTTTCCTATTTTGTGAAACCCTAAATCGACCTCAGAAACCCTAACAATGGTGTTATGCATTCCTGGCCATGGAAATTCGATTAAAGCACCCAGAAAGCTTGCAAACACATCACTAATCACAAAAACAAACACAAATCAAGTTAATAATGCATGAATATTAAAATACGATTTTTTAAATTTCAAAAACAAACCAAATTCGGTTTTCACGATTCTGGATGGTTTGGGTCAAAGTGAAAGTCTGAATCGATTCTGGAGATGTCAAGGAATGTGTTGGACACCTCAAAATTGATTGAAATCAACTGAAACTAGGGCTGCCACTTGCTTGTGTACCACGGTTTTTTGAGCTTTGGAATAGGATTCTTAGGGCAATTTTTCTGTTCTCTCTTGATAGGTATGCATCATATATTTATACTGGATGGATTTGGGATGGTTTTTGGCAAGAATCAATCAACATTCAAAGCAAATCAAATTTGATTTTGGTACAAAATCAAGTTTTCAAAACTTGATTAATTTCCAATCCAATCTTGCCATATTGATCAAATTTCGAAATTTGCTGGCCTTTGTGAGTTGCTTGGGTCTCAAGGAAGGAATAAAAATCAATTTTGCAATTAATTTTGATTTTATACTTTATTTTTAAATTTAATTTGTATTTAAATGAATAAATTCCAAATTAAATAGAAAAATAAAATAAAAATTCATGGCATTGGGCTTGGATATTCCTAATGGTGTGAGGAATAAGTTTGGATGAAGAAAAAGCAAGCCCATTTGCAAAAAATTTGATTTTTAGAAGTATCTCTCTTTGTGCATTCCTTCAAAATTGCCCAACTTGTGAATGGTGTATCTTGCTCAATTTTTCATCTTTTTGAGTGTTCTTAGACTTTTTGGAAAGCCCTAAGAGTCCTCTAACCAACCTTTTTGGTCTCATCTCAATTGGAGTTTCCATGCTCAATATATCTTCAAAACAAAATGTTGACTTTTTGTTGACTTTGAAAATGACCTATAATGTTTTGAGCTATACCTCTCAAATGAAGCATTTTTTGGACATTCTTGTGAGACATGAAGTTGTAGAGGATTGAATTTCCTTCAAAACAAGAGGTGGTGGAAAATTTACGAGAAAGTATGAGAAAGTTATGATCGGTCAAAGTTCGATTGACTTTTCATCTAGAAACCCTAATTTAGAAAGTTTGACTTTTGAGCAAATCTTGAGTTTTCTTGATGAATCATGATCAACCCTTGATCAAATGATGAATGTAACTTCAAAATGAGGATGTTGACCAAAAATTATGAAGTTTGTTGTATGTTGACCATAGTTGACTTTTGTCAATCTGATTGATTTTCAACCATCGAGCAATTATCGAGGAAACTTGACTTGTGAAGCTTGAAACGGCATGGAGAATCTTTAAAGCATATGAGGAGGCATGAAGACCATTGGAGATGTTGGAAGCCCATCTTGGCTCGAGAGATACCAAACCCTAGTTTGGGTTGATTGTCTAGGAGAGTTTGTCGATCGACTCTTGAGGAATCCTTGAGTATAGATGTATGAAATCTCTTGAGTAGATGGAGGGCAAATTTTGAGGTATGACTGCCCTGTTCAATCTTCTTGTCTTGGAGGGTTAGATTGACACGCTTTTCTTTCGTGACCTGGAGGTAGAAGATGATTGAACACTCGAGTACACCTGAAAATTTGCACTCGCTGTTGGTGGATGATGCGGGAATGGGCTTACAGATGCCATTTGGAGATGCTGGGGAATGAGTCGTACGTTAGACTCGAGATCATTGATAGGAGGATTGCTGGAAAGTGAGCCGTACGCTAGGCTCTGTAGACGTTTCTGGAAGGGAGAGGAGATTAGCTTAAGATGCCATCCGGAGGGAGTCGTACGTTAGACCTCGTGTTCATTTTTTGAATGAAGTTATTGGTTTGTATTGATTTTTAACCAAATATGCAGCATTCTAAAAGTGAAGCACTGTTGATAAGTAGTCGGAGATGGGCTTAAGATGCCATCTAGGGCAACTGAGTCGTACGCTAGACTCTGTAGTTGCTGTTGATAATAAGGAATCAGAATAACTCTTCGTGCTGATTATTCTGAAGGAGGTTGTAGTTGGCAAAATGGGGATATCTTCCCTGTTGTGCATCGGGTGTTGATCCATTGCCTGTTATCGGAGGATAACCAGAGGCGGTCTTTCGGATAGTTTTCCCGTCGATTCGGGGCTTAATCTGGACTAGTCGTCGGAGGACAACCAAGGCGGTCTTCGATAGTTTTCCGTCGATTCGGGCTTAATCTGGACCGTCGGTGGACAACCAAGGCGGTCTTCGATAGTTTTCCGTCGATTGGGCTTAATCACGGATACATTTGCGTCGTAGTATTTACTTTTGGAAAAACAAGAGGAACTTTGATAGAATATTGGTTAGTTTTATGCAAAGTATGATGCACGACAGTGTATATGAATGACATATGCATGAATTATGACTTTATGAGAAATGTATGAATGATAGATGTTGTGGTATTTCAAAACATATCCATCTTGAAGAAGATGCGGATATTCTGTTTGAGGATTTCTGACTTCTGCTTGGGGAATTGAGTAAGTGAGAACCCGCTTTTGAAGGAGAAGAAAGATATCTGGATTCCTCCGATGCACTATCGACCAAGTCTTGGGCCTAGATATTGTCGAGGAAGGTAGAGAGAGGCTCGTTGTTGGAGATCTCATATATAGACCTGAGGAGAATCGGGAGGCGATCCGTTGGGGACCTTGTATGAGATCTGAGGAAATTTAGGAGGCGCTCTGGGATTGGGTGTAGATCTCACTGGAGAGCATTTGATAGTTGCTGGGAGATCGGGTTGGAAGAGTCAGGAGCCCGTTGTAATCCCAGACTGGGGTATGAAGATGTGGTTTCCTCCGATGCACTATCTGACCAAGTTTCGAGTCTGAATACTGCCGCTGGGGAAAAAGGAAAGGACTGAGAGATACCCGCTGGGGATAAATACCTTGGCTGGGGGTGAGGTGTTACTGCTTGGAGACCGATGTAACATTGCTTAGTTGAGTGGAATTGCTGCTCGTGGATTCCCTTTTGCTCTGCTGGGGAAGTTGTGTTGTGAGTGACACCTTTGTGGGGATCATGCTCTGTGGGGGAATGTTTTGGTGACTTTCGTCGTCACCCAATTCCTGGAGCCTGTAGTAAGCACTTTTGTATGTTCACTTTTCGTATGTTTGCGATTAGATTTTTATTGTCAAATGCATATAATCATTCAAAGCAAACGTTGGACTTTATGCAAACAACAATATTATAAAGATAAAGAACTTGCATTTATTTGAAATGTGGCGTATGGCCAAGTAGTTTGTACACAAGAAAGGTAAAAAAGCCATGCGGAAACAATCTCGTTAAGTTCCAACTATGCTAGTACTCATATATTTCAACTATCTCATCTCCTTGCTGTCAGTAGAAAGTGAGTAGACTAATCTTCGCCATTTGAATCTTGAATCTTGATAGTAGAGGGTGATCTGGAAGAGACATAGTCGCGCTTAAATCCCTAACTTTGCCTAGACCGCCTTTCGGGTTTCTCTCGGGATACCCTTTTTGCCCAAGCCGCCTTTTCGGTTTTCGACTTCGGTGTACATGTTTTGTATATATCCTTAACTTTTGCCCGAACCTTTTGGTTCGCCAGATGCCCTATTTTTGCCTAGGCCGATCGACCTAGCGGGTCTCTTTATGCATAGTATTTTTGACTATGTCTGCGTTCACGAGGTGTGGGAAGTCTTCACCATCCATGGTGCTAAGTATCATAGCTCCGGGAAAATCTGTCTTGACTACAAATGGTCCTTCATAGGTGGGAGTCCATTTGCCCTTGGGATCACCTTGTGGAAGAATGATGCGCTTGACTACTAGATCACCGACTTGGTAGACTCGGTGCTTGACCTTCTTGTTAAATGCTCTGATCATTCGTTTCTGATAAATCTGTCCATGGAAGATGGATGCGAGTCGTTTCTCATCAATCAAGTTAATCTGGTCAAGGCGAGTCTAGACCCAATCGTCTTCACCTAACTCGCCTCTCGGTTGAGAGGTCGAACCTCGATGGGTAGGACGGCTTCCATACCGTATACGAGAGAGAAGGGAGTTGCCCCTGTTGATGTCCGCGCTGTAGTGCGATAACCATGAAGAGAAAATGGTAACATCTCATGCCAATCCTTGTAAGTCACAGTCATCTTTTGTATAATCTTCTTAATGTTTTTGTTGGCGGCTTCCACTGCGCCATTCATTTTAGGCCGATAAGGAGAAGAGTTGTGATGCTTGATCTTGAACTGCGTGCGGAGTTCGGTGATCATCTTGTTGTTGAGATTAGAGCCATTATCTGTGATAATACTTTCGGGAGTGCCATATCGACAGATAAGATTATGCTTGATGAATCGAGCCACAACATTCTTGGTAACGAGATCGAGGTCGCTCTACCCACTTGGTAAAGTAATCGATTGCCACAAGGATGAAACGATGTCCATTGGAAGTGGCTTGATTTCTCCGATCATGTCAATGCCCCACATTCGAAAGGCCAAGGGCTGTTAGAACATTGAGGTATTGGAGGTACGTGCACTTTATCTGCATATATCTGGCATTTGTGACAAGATCGAGCATAACGGTGGCAATCAGCTTCCATGGTGGACCAATAGTAACCTGTTCTCAAAATCTTCTTAGCCATGGTGTGTCCATTGGAGTGGGTACCAAATGCGCCTTCATGTAACTCTTCCATGATACGCATTCTTTGTTTTCGGTCTACAGTGAGTACACAAGTCGTGGTTGCGTTTGTATAAGATGTTGTTCTTTGAGGAAGAATTTGGATGCAAATCTTCTCATGAACTTCTTATCATTGAGATGCCCCGGATATTCACGAGTCTCAAGATACCTTTTCACGTCCTAGTACCAAGGTTTCTCTTGTATCAAGCTCATAACAATATCTTTGGTTCGTCAAACTTCTCAATGATGATGGGAGCCTCGTTGTCCCATCGACCTTGAACATAGATGACATAGTAGCCAATGCACCGATTCTCTTCTCGTGGAATATGATTGAAAGTAATCTCTTGAGTCGGGATCAAATTCAAAACATGCTCGATACGGAATGAGGTTCGGATGCTTCGTATCCATCGCCTTAACTGATGATCACTAAAGCTGAGTCTCCATACACCTGTAAGAACTTGATTCTTAAGTCAATAGCAGCTTTGATACCCATGATGCACGCTTCGTATTCGGCCATGTTATTGTCATACCCCAAAATTTGCCCTCCATCTATTTAAGAAATTTCATACATCTATACTCAAGGATTCCTCAAGAGTCGATCAGACAAACTCTCCCTTAGACAATCAACCCAAACTAGGGTTTGGTATCTCTCAAGTCAAGATGGATTTCCAATATCTCCAATGGTCTTCATGCCTCCTCATATGCTTCAAAGATTCTCCATGTCAAATTTCAAGCCTCACAAGTCAAGTTTCCTCAGGCAATTGCTCAGATGGTTGAAAATCGGGTGTATTGGACAAAAAGTCAACTGTGGTCAACATACAGTCAAAACTTCTGATTTTTGGTCAACATCCTCATTTTGAAGTTACATTCATCATTTGATCAACGGTTGATCATGATTCATCAAGAAAACTCAAGATTTGCTCAAAAGTCAAACTTTCTAAATTAGGGTTTCTAGATGAAAAGTCAATGAACTTTGTTGATCATAACTTTCTCATACTTTCTCAGAAATTTTCCCACCAAAGCTCATTTTGAAGGAAATTCAATTCTCTACAACTTCATGTCTCACAAGAATGTCCAAAAAGTGCTTCATTTGAGAGGTATAGCTCAAAACATTACAGGTCATTTTCAAAGTCAACAAAAAGTCAACTTTTTGTTTTGAAGATATATTGAGCATGGTAACTCCAATTGAGATGATACCAAAGACATTGTTTAGAGGACTCTTAGAGCTTTCCAAAAAGTCCAAGAATACTCAAAAATGTGGAAAATTGAGCAAGTTACACCATCCACAAGTTGGGCAATTTTGAAAGAATGCACAAAGAGAGATGCTTCAAAAAATCAAATCTTTTGCAAATGGGCCTACTTTTTCTTCATCCAAACTTATTCCTCATGCAAGTAGGAATGTCCAAGCCCAATGCCACGATTTTCTATTTTATTTTCCTATTTAATTTGGAATTTATTCATTTAAATACAAATTAATTTGAAAAATAAAGTATAAAATCAAAATTAATTGAAAGATTGATTTTTATTGCTTGCTTGTGATCCAATTAACCCATAAATGCCAGCAATTTCGAAATTGAATCAAATATGGGAAGATTTGATTAGAATTGAACAAGTTTTGAAAATTTGATTTTCATGGAAATATCAAAATTGATTTTCATTGATTATTGATCAAATCTTTCCAAAAACAATGCCAAATCCATCCAGCATATATACTTGATGCATATCAATCACAAGGACGAAAAAATTGCTCAGAAACCCTAACCTAACTCAAGAAAAAACCGTGGTTACATGACACTTGCATTCTTGTTTTTGTTTCGATTCAACCAATTCTAAGCACCAATCGCTTCGGAGGTCCATTGATTCATTCGGACCTTACGGATCACAAATCCATCAAGAATCGCGAAAGAACAATCACGGTTTGCATCACTTTTATCAAAACTCGATTTCTATGATTCATGCATTGTAAATACATTTTGATTGCATATTCTTGTTCGTGTTGATGTTTAGAATGTTTCTGTATAAGCCGATTTGATTTTAAGTACGTAATCGTGATGCCATTATTAGGTTTTCGAGCTCGAATTGGGATCGAGCGATTCGGAAAAATTGGCCAAAACCAAGCCATATTCATACTCGGAGGTTGAAAGCAATCGATCCGGGTCCCATAACAAATTTATATTGCGTATTCTTGGACTTTTGATTTGCAGGATGTAGCTACGAAAATAATCCGTGGGTAAAGGCTATAGCGTCGCCGAGGCGACGCTATGTGTTCAAATATTCAAATTGAAAAGATGAAGTCTGCAAGGAGGAAGCAATGGGGAGATGGCGTATAATCCACTTTTCCGTTTCCAAGCAGTTGACATGCCTAGCTCGGTTGGTCGGCGTTGGTCTTCAAGGTTTGGTTGGTGTCCCGGTTCGATTCAGCCATGGCGATGTATTTTACAAGTTTACAAACTTTTCATATTTTTCTTATTTTCTAATATTTTTGCATTATATTTTAATTGTTTTCATAATTTTTGTTGCATTAAAAATTACCAAAATATTTTATTCTTTTTGCATTATTGTCATAAAACCTTTATTTAATTTAATAAATTTAAAAACATATTTTTCATGCATATTTATTTTTATTTATATTTTTGCATTTAATTCACTTTTAATTGCATTTTAATTATTAAATCTTTTCAAAAATCCCAAAAATTATTTTAACTTATTTATCTTATTTCCAGATGTATTAATTTTCCCATATTAAAATTGCATTTTTCTAACATTTTTTCTCTTATTCGATTTCATCATATTTCCCGATTTTCTTATTCTTTCACAGGTTGATCCGATTCAGACGATTTTCTCTTTATCATTTTATCATTCTATTTTTCCAATAATGTAATTGCTCATGGGATGTAATAGTTTAATTTAGGACTTTATTTTCCGCAATTATGTATACGTAAAGCCTTGTAATAGCGTAGGTCTTACTTTCCGCACCTTTACATTCCTGCTTTACATTCCGCATTTTACTTTCCGCACCCTTATCAATTGCTAGTAATTAGGCGTGTATGGAAAGATAATAATTGGACATAGCTCACACTAATCTTCAAGATAACATATTACGAATTCAACACACTTCATCACACACGCTTAGGGTAATCTCTCTCGATGCCTTCGATTCAAAATGGTCATGTCCCTCGAGCGTAGAGGTATTCTAGCACCGTTGCCTTCCAAACAAATCATCATAGTCCTTCGATACAAAGATCATAAGACCCACGATGTCGCCTCCGAATACATGATCTTGACCCTCGATTGTCGCCTCGAAAATGATGATAGTCCTTCGAATGTGCTAGGATACTTCCTACAAGTTGCCTTCTATGACCATCCGATGTCCCTTCGAATGTCCCGTTTACATCCAACGAATGGAGCTACCTACTAACTAATGGTATGGCTAGCGCTATTCTAAAGGAATGTAGAAGTACAACAAAACGACCAATTCTGAGTGGGTAAATAAGTCTCTTAGTTGCTTGCTCTATCAAATGCTTTTCACACCTCACACACTTTTTCAAAGTTCAAATTCTTCTCAAAACTAAACATTTCCGAACACTTTGTATACACTCCTACATGAGTCATTACAAAGTCAAAGCGAAATGCCTTTTCAAAACATTTTCGTCAAACACACATAAAGCAATTTTAAAAAAAAAAGTGATCTAGAGCAACTAAGAGCCCGTAGATAACTACGGATGGAAACGGGTGCTAATACCTTCCCTTTTCATAACCATTCTCCCGAACTCGGAATCTAAGCGAAGGTCTTTTTCTGTACTTTTACCTTCCCTTAATTGGATAAAAATAAAAGTCGGTGGCGACTCTTGCTATCCGCACATTTGGATACAAAAATCCTACAAAGTCAGTTCACCGTGTCACAGAACTGGCGACTCTGCTGGGGAAACACCCTAAAAGAGAGAATTGCCATAGGGATTTCTAGATAACCTTTAATGCTTTCTGTTTGACTTGTATGCTTTATCTTTAAGGGTTGCTTGGGTATTATATTGTTGGGGGATCCTACACCCGGATCCGGGTTTCCTTTTAGGTAAGTGGCATTAGATCATCGCGACCGCTAGACGTATAACTAAACGGTCAACATGATGGCTACGTTAGCGTGACACTTTGGTTGTCCCGATACTCTTCATTCCCAAGTTGAAGATAGTATTTGGCTTCTGCGTGGTGTCATCAAGCGCTAACTAAACTTTTAGAACCTTAATTGACCCATCTTAGCCATTAGAAGGTAGTGAGTTGGCCGGATTTGGTATAGACCGAGGTTGGTTGATACTCGATGCTACACTCATTGAGATCAGACTTTTGGGATATTTTCGATCGACCACTTGGCCGTCGTATTGAAATAAACGCCTACGAGAAAGATCTGTGATGTGAGATTCCTAGAACCCGGTTACTATTATAGGACAGGATGAACCAACTCAAACTTTTGGTGGGGTAATCACCTATACCTCATGCAAGCCTTAAACCTAGGCTCATTGTGTGAATTGTTTGTGTGTGCTAAACATGACATCATGACATCATTCGCATTGCATATCATTTCTAACTATTTCAAGGACCTAGGGATTTATCTTTGCTCTGTTTTGTAGGGATTATGGCTTCTAGAAAGACTATCCGAATCAACTTCATGGGTATCCCTTCTCAACTCAAAGAATTGGTTTGTAAATTCCGACCATGCTCGGTTCATCAAAAGACATGGTTATCTACTCGATTGGTTATCTCGGTTTTGAAGAAGATATGATGCATGTCCTATTCAATTCTTGATCCGAAACACCATTGCTTCACATTTCCCGATTATCAGTTGGTTCCTACCTTGGAAGAGTTCTCTAAGCTACTTGGGGTACCTATTCTTGACCAAATGCCATTCACCGGTTTAGAAAAGGTTCCTAATCGAAGACATTACATCGCCTTACATCTTAAGCGTTGGATATTGAAGCCAATTGGGAAACTAGAAGTGGAGTTAAGGGTTTACTTTCAAGTTCTTAATCAAGAAAGCCGAATTCCTCAAAGTTATGAGTTTCCATGCATTTGAAAACATTGTTGCCTTGCTAATTTATGGTTTGGTTCTATTTCCTAACTCGGATCAATTCATAGATGTCAATGCCATCAAGTTGTTTCTTACCCGCAATCCAGTGCCTACTTTACTTGGAGATATTCGCATTCTCTCACACTCACTACTAAGCGACAAGGAACTCTCGTGTGTTGTGTACCGTTACTTTCAAGGTGGTTTATTTCGCACCTTCCTCCATCAGTTTTGAAGAATGAACAAAGGTTGAGATGGTCTCAAAGGTTGATGTCACTCTCTCATTCCGACCTCCGTTGGAATCTTTTCTCTCAAAAAGACTTCACATTCATTGAGCGTTGTGGAGAATTCCCTAATGTACCACTACTTGGTATAAGGGGAGGTATTACTTACAACCCTTCTTTAGCTCTACGTCAGTTTGGCTTTGCTCGAAGAGATGGTCCACATGATATGCTTCTCCAAGATGTTGTGTTCGACTACAACCACGATCTCCAGAATTACCGATGAAGGTTCATACATGCTTGGGGCATGGTAAAGAAGACGGATACCAAGACTTTGGGGCACCCGAACTCCATTCCTTGGGAACCTTACCTCAAATGGGTGCGAGCTCGAGCTCAAAACCTCATGATGCCATTCACGCCTGTTTTACCAGTAATTATGGAACCTGTTGCTATAGGTGACATACCCTATGCTGTTCTCCATCCTGACATGCCTACTGGTTTTGAAGACTTGAAGAGATCCTGGATCCAAGTAAAGGAAGAAAGGGATACCTTTGAAGCTCAGTGTTATGCAAGTGAGAAGAAAGTGTTAGAGTTGACAAAGATACTTCATGAGGAGCGAAGCATCAATGCCTACATCGGCACCAAGAGGAAGCGCCCATGGGAGACTTAGAGCTTTAGGATGTTTTTGTTTTCTTTTATTGCTTTGAACTATCTCTTGTACTTAAAAAGAAAAAGAATAATAAAAAGAGTACTAATAAATGTTTGTTCATTGCTTGTTTAACAAATTTAAATCTCTTAGGTCCTTGAAAACATTGCATTGCATTCGCATAAACATCGCATATCATAGCATGACATTGCATCACAGGTACATTGGAGATTGGTTTTCTCATTTGCTCGCTATTTATTTTAGCGAAATGGCTCTTGAGCAGACCATCAAAGATCTCAGCTCGTAATGCTCGGTTTAGAGATGTTTACCAACTTGGTCCAAGGCCAAGAAGATTTGAAGAAGCTCATCAACAAGAAGAAGAAGGTTGTTGGTCTCCTCAACATGGGTAGACGTTTCAAAGGTGGTCCAAAAGTGGTCAGTCGGATCGAGCTCTCTGAAGGAAGTGTCCATACCGAGGGGAGTACCAAGGGTGATGAAGGTGATCAGTGAGCCAAAGAAGGAGGAGGACCACTCGATTATAGCCAACATTCGATGAAGATGACAAGTACAAACAACTCAAGACCGTCGAATCTGTGGAAAACTGAAGATGTCCGGCTGAACTTTGATGATCCGAGTCTTGTTCCGTGTTGTGATTCCTCCCAAGTTCAAAGTTCCAACTTTTGCCAAGTATGATGGCATGTCTTGCCCAAAGTGCATTTGAAGTCCTATGTCGGAAGATCAATCCCCGATGATGTAAAGTTGTGGATGCACTATTTTCAAGAGAGTTTGTCCGAACCCAGTTGGAATGGTATTATCACTAGAGAATGACCGTATCCGTACTTGGAGTGATTTGGTGATGCTTTCTGATGAGTACAATCTTGAATTGACACCCACTCGCATGCAACTACAAAGCATGTCCATGGGTCGTGACGAAGTTCAAGGAGTATGCTCAAGTGGAGAGATTTAGCAGAGTTCACCACCCTTGTCCAATAGGAGTTGGTTGATATGTTTATGGGACAGGCCCGTTCTTCAATCATCGATTGGAAATTCTTCATCGGATTCACCGGTGATATTGACAAAGCAGCGATTGAAGCCGGTATCAAGAGTGGGAAGATTCATGTAGAGTCATCTTCAAACGTGAAGAAGTCTTTGGTGGTAAGAAAGAAGCTAATCGTGTATGGTCGGAAAACCGAGAAGTCCGCGCTCAATTTGTGGGGGCGTTGTGATCTCAATCCTACATCAAGACAACCTCCGAGACACAGCGTGCGAGCGCGCCACGAAGGCATTAAGATCAACATGCCTTTGTCGCAAGCCTTGCAACACATGTTGAGCGAGTTGATAACCTTGAGGGATCCTCCTCGAATGTCAATACTTCCTCTCCAGTACAATCCTAATGCTAAGTGTGCTTACCATTCCAACAGCCGGGCACGACACGACAATTGTTGGGCTCAAGAACAAGATTCAAGATATGATTGAAGCTAAGCGATTGAGTTTGATCCTCCTGAGACTCGAACGTGATCAACGCGCCTATGCCTAACCATGACAAGGGTTCCAATCTTTGTTGGTGACGATACTTATGTTTTCAACATAGATGACTTGACCATTCCTCGATGACTATTAAGAAGAATTTGTTGCAAGCGGTGTCAATCAGATGCCCGAGAATTGTCGTTGGTGCCCATCCGCACTGATGGATGTGCTTGGTTGAGAAGACGTGTTCGGTGCATGATGGATAACCGTGAGATACTATTTCGAAACCACCGTGCGTGTGTGAAGATATGTCTAAGTGAAGATCAAGATACAAATGAAACTGTACCATCTGTGTGGGATACCTTGAGGCAGCCAAGTGGAAAGTATGATTACATGGTGAAGTACACTGTCCCTGATAGCTACAAGATTCCTATTGAAGATGTTAAGGCGACCGGATGGGGTGACGATTTCCCGAAGATTATGCCGATGTTAACACTATAAGGATTTCCTCTGCGATCCCGTGCCTGGTGGCACCTCTCATTATCACTTCTCGAGACCGTTCCATATTCCTCGACAAGGCTATCCCTTGGAATTATGGAGTGATGTTTACTATCATGGCGTCAAGCAAGACCCTCGACCATTGAAAATCTTACGATTGAAGCTACCATTCCGACATTGACAACATCAGGATCAAGTAAGGTGACGAACCGAAGGGTATTCTCTCCAGATCTCTCCTCCAAAAGACACTGCGACTCCACTCGCATTCCTCTACTCCACCAATATCCCACTAGAGGAAAGAACCTGACTCATCCCGCTCAACCGTATACCAAAGGAAGTTGCTAAGACACCTCCAAACAAGAAATGGAGGAAATTCAAGATTATCAAGAAGAGTGATTACAATGTTGTGGAAGTTGGGACAGACTCCCAAGATATCCATGCTTGCTCTGCTCTTGTGCTCCGAGGCTCATGCTAATGCCTTGGTGAAGTTTCAAGAATGCTCATGTACCGCAAGACACTACCACCGATCAATTCAAGTTTGTATTGCTAGCCTGGCTGCCAACAACGGCCTAGGCTTCTCGATGTCGATTTGACTCCGGAAAGAAACACAACAAAGCCTTGCACATTTTGAATGCAAGGCACTACCTTATCTCATGTTTTGGTGGATACCGGTTCTTTGAATATCCTACCAAGATCGCTTTTGATCGACTTGATGTCGAAGGGTTGGTTCGAGACCCGGTGACATTATTGTGAGAGCTTTTGATGGTTCTAAGCGGACGTGCTTGGAGAGCTCACTCACTGTAAAGTTGGTTCCCGGACTTTTGATTCTACTTTCTTTGTCATGGACATCCGTCCACTTATTCTTGCCTACTTGGACGCCCTTGGATACATGGGGCAGCGCTATTACCTCTACTTTGCATCGAACAAGTACCGGTGAAAGGGAAGGTTGTCACGATGTGGTGAAGAAGAGTATATGGTCGGTCATCTACATCATTCCGATACCTTGAGATGGAGGGTGAATTCTTCGAGACTCCTGTCAAGCTTTTGAAACAATCCCGAGTCATGCTGTGACTCTCCAGCCTCCGAAGTTACACAAGTCCGCCTAGGATGGCCTCATTGAAAGATGCTCAGTCATGAACAAGGAGTAGTACTATTTGGGGTCAGCTCCTGATCTTCCTTTCAAATTTGACAAGACGGTTTAGGCTTCACCATCAAGGGCCGAAGATGATACGCGCGAACGTGCGGCCCTTCCGCATCGCCAGTGGAATCCATGCTATAGAAGGCGGCGACAACGGCTTCGACATCGCAAGTGGATCTTCCCAACTCGGATAAAGGGCTCAAGAATTGGAGGACCAAGACATCATACCAATCTCCTTTAGTCGAGTAATTGCTCTTGTTTTGTTTTGCTTTTCGTATTTCTTTATGTTTTGAACAATAAACTTTGAAAGCCTAGTGCCTTGCGGGCATCATGGCTCGTTGCGAGGGTTATTATCGTCGTTTGCGTATTTTCATTCAATAAATTCGTTGGACTTTTGCATTCAATTGTTTGTTTTCTTTCTTTACTTTATCACCCCTTCAAAAGCTATGTGTTTCTTACACACACCCACGTGATACAGAATCACTCGAATCTCGTTAATAAACTATGCTAGTGCTAAATATGACTTCGATAATCCGATCTACCAAGAAGACGAAAGTGAGGAAGATTGTGAAGTGCCGGAGAACTTGCTCTACAAGAAGAAGCGAGTTATACTGACCACGAAGAGCAAGTTGAGGTTGTGAATTTGGGTGACGAAGATGTAAAAGAGATCAAGATAGGAGGGTCTTGAGCAGTGTTAAAGAAAGGTTGGTTCAGATGCTACGAGACTATATTGAGGTTTTTGCTTGGTCATACGAAGACATGCCTGGTTTGGACATTGATATTGTGGTGCACCGATTGCCGACAAAAGAGGGTTTTCTCCCAGTAAAACAGAAGGTTCGTCGTATGCGTCCTGAGATGTCAGAGAAGATCAAAGCTGAGGTTATGAAGCAGTTCAATGCAGGTTTCTTAGCCGTTACCTCCTATCCCCAGTGGGTTGCTAATGTGGTACCCGTGCCTAAGAAGGATGGTAAAGTACGAATGTGTGTGGATTACAGAGATCTGAACAAAGCGAGTCCGAAAGACGATTTCCCACTTCCTCATATTGATGTTCTGGTAGACAACACCGCTCAGCATAAGGTTTTCTCCTTCATGGATGGTTTCTCCGGTTACAATCAGATCAAAATGGCTCCTGAAGACATGGAGAAGACTACTTTTGTTACACAGTGGGGCACTTTCTGTTACAAAGTTATGCCGTTCGGACTGAAGAACGCAGGCGCCACTTATCAGCGTGCTATGGTGGCATTGTTTCATGACATGATCCATCACGAGATAGAGGTCTACGTCGACGACATGATAGCTCGATCACAGACTGAAGAAGAACATCTTGATCACTTAAACTGCTTGATGTTAAAGAAGTGTGATCGAGACTTAATCCCAACAAGTGCACCTTTGGAGTCAGATCCGGAAAACTCCTAGGGTTTGTAGTCAGTGGAAGAGGTATTGAAGTTGATCCCGCCAAGGTTAAAGCTATTCAAGAGATGCCAACTCCCCGCACCGAGAAAGAAGTCAGAGGTTTCTTGGGTCGATTGAACTACATTGCCAGATTCATTGCACACCTAACTGCTACCTGTGAGCCAATCTTCAAGTTGCTAAAGAAAGATCGAGTAGTGGAATGGAACGACGATTGCCGATCGCTTTTGACAAAATCAAGGAGTACCTACAGAATCCTCCTATCTCGATGCCACTGCCAAGGAAGACCTCTTATCATGTACTTGACGGTGTTAGAGAACTCAATGGGTGTGTGTTGGGGCAACATGACGAGTCGGTCGAAAAGAGCATGCAATATACTACCTTAGCAAAAGTTTACCGATCGTGAAACAAGATACTCAGCTTGAGAAAACTTGCAACGCTTTGGCTTTGTCACGACTAAGACAAGATATGTTGACTCACACTACCTTATTGATTTCAAGATGGATCCGATAAAATACATCTTTGAGAAACCAGCTCTCTCCGGAAGAATAGCAAGATGGCAAATGATCTTGACCGAATACGACATCCAATACACTTCTCAGAAAGCGATCAAAGGAAGTGTAGTAGCCGATCATTTGGCTCATCAAGCCGTAGATGACTATCGATCTATGCAGTTCAATTTCGAGATGAAGATGTTTTACTAGTTACAGATTGTGAAGAACGGGCCAGATTTAAGGACCCGAACAAGGATCCCGATGGACCATGGTCTTTGATGGAGCCTCAAACGCACTTGGCAATGGCATTGGCGCCATCATTACATCCCCAGCGGACACCGCCTTTCACCGCCAGATTATGTTTCATTGCACTAACAACATGGCCGCGTGCATCATGGGTCTTAAAGTCGCTATTGACTTAAGAATCAAGTTCTTACAAGTGTATGGAGACTCACTTTGGTGATCGATCGATTAAGGCGAGTGGGATACGAAACATCCGAATCTCATTCCATATCGAGAGCATGTTCTAAGTTTGATCCCTACTCAAGAGATTACTTTGATCATATTCCACGAGAAATCGGTTAGCGACGATTAGCTACTATGTCATCTATGTTCAAGGTTAGATGGGACAACGAGGCTCCCCGGATCATCATTGAGAAGTTCGACGAACCAGCATTGTTATGAGCTTGATACAGAGAAACCTTGGTACTATAGAGGTATCTTGAGACTGGCGCATCTCAGAAGACTTGTGCTTCAACTCACGGCTTGTGCGACCCGTAGACCGACAAAGAATGCGTATCATGGAAGAGCTACACGAAGGCGAATTTGGTACCCACTCCAGTGGACACACCATGGCTAAAAAGATTTTGAGAACAGGTTACTATTGGTCTACCATGGAAGCTGATTGTCACCGCTACGCTCGATCTTGTCACAAATGCCAGATTTATGCCGATAAAGTACATGTACCTCCAGCACCTCTGAATGTTTTAACTTCTCCTTGGCCTTTTGCAATGTGGGGCATTGACATGATTGGAGAGATTAAGCCCACAACTTCCAATGGACATCGTTTCATCCTTGTGGCAATTGATTACTTTACCAAGTGGGTAGAAGCAGCCTCATATGCATCTGTTACCAAGAATGTTGTGGCTCGATTCATCAAGCATAATCTTATCAGTCGGTATGGCACTCCCGAAAGGATTATCACAGATAATGGTTCCAATCTCAACAACAAAATGATCACCGAACTCTGCACGCAGTTCAAGATCAAGCATCACAATTCATCTCCTTATCGGCCTAAGATGAACGGCGCAGTGGAAGCCGCCAACAAGAACATTAAGAAGATTATCTGAAGATGACAGTGACTTACAAAGATTGGCATGAAATGTTACCATTTGCTCTTCATGGTTATCGCACTTCGACGAACATTGGGGAACCCCTTCTCTCTGTATACGGTATGGATGCCGCTTACCCATCGAGGTTCGGATACCCTCGACGAGTCCTCAGGGGAGTTAGGCGAAGCGATTGGGTCGCACCGCCTCGACCAGATTAATTTGATTGATGAGAAACGACTCGTATCCATCTGCCATGGACAGATTTATCAGAAACGAATGATCAGAGCATTTAACAAGAAGGTCAAACACCGAGTCTACCAAGTCGGTGACCTAATAGTCAAGCGCACCATTCTTCCACAAGGTGATCACAGGGGCAAATGGACTCCCACTTATGAGGGACCGTTTGTAGTCAAGACAGTATTTTCAGGCGGAGCTATGATACTTAGCACCATGGATGGTGAAGACTTCCCACACCCTGTGAACACAGACATAGTCAAAAAATACTACGCATAAAAGAGACCCGCTAGGTCGACGAACCTAGGCAAAAATAAGGGCATCCTGGCGAGCCAAAAGGTTCGGGCAAAAATTAAGGATATATGCAAAACATGTACACCCGGCAAGTCGAAAACCTGAAAAGGCGGCTTGGGCAAAAAGGTATCCGGGAAACCCGAAGGGCGGTCTAGGCAAAAGTTAGGATTTAAGCGACTATGTCTCTTCGGATCACCGCTTCAGACTACTATCAAGATTCAAGATTCAAATGGCGAAGATCGGTCTCACTTTTCTCACGGCAAGGAGATGAGATAGTTGAAATATATGAGTACTAGCATAGTTGGAACTTAACGAGATTGTTTCCGCATAGCTTTTTACCTTTCTTGTGTACAAAACTACTTGGCCATACGCCACATTTCAAATAAATACAAGTTCTTTCTCTTTACAATTTTCACTGTTGTCGGTTGCAATAAGTCCAACATTTGCTTTGAATGATTATACGCACTCGACAGTAAAAATCTCTTTGCAAACATACAAAAAGTGAACATGCAAAGGTACTTACTACAGGTTCCAGGAATTGGGATGACGACGAAAGTCACCAAATAGTTTCCCACAGAGCATGAAGGTGTCACTCACAACACACCTTCCCCAGCGGAGTATAAGGGAATCCACGAGCAGCAATTTCACTCAATCGAGCAATGTTACATCGGTCTCCAAGCAGTAACACTTCACCCAGTCAAGATATTCATCCCCAGCGGATATTTCTCAATCCTCCCCCTTTTTCCCCGGTATCCGGACCAAACTTGGTCGATAGTGCATCGGAGGAAACATACACTTTATTCCCGGAGATTACAACGGACTCCAGACTCTTCTAGCCCGGTCTCTCAGCAACCATCAAATGCTCTCCAGCGAGATCTACACTCGGAATCCCCAGTAGAACGCCTCCTAAATTTCCTCAGCAGGATCTACATACAAGGTCCCCAACAGATCGCCTCCCAGGCTCTCCTCAGCAGGGTCTATATATGAGATCTCCAACAACAAGCTTCTCAATCTCTACCTTCCTCAACAATGTCTAGACCCAAGACTTGGTCGAATAGTGCATCGGAGGAGTCCAGGATATCTTTCTTCTCCTTCAAAAGCGGGGTTCTCACCTACACAAATCCCCAAGCGGAAGTCAGAAATTTTCAAACAGAATATCCGCATCTTCTTCAAGATGGATATGTTTTGAAATATCACAACATCTATCACCCATACATTACTCATGAAATCATAATTCATGCATATGTCATTCATATACACTGTCATGCATCATACTTTGCATAAAACTAACAAATATTCTATCAAAGTTTCTCTTGTTTTCTAAAGCAGTGTGATCTTGACGCAAACAGGTCCAGATTAAGCCCCGAATCGGACGGAAAACTATCGAAAGACCGCCTTGGTTGTCCTCCGACGATGGTCCAGATTAAGCCCGAATCGACGGAAAACTATCTGAAAGACCGCCCTTGGTTGTCCTCCGACGACTGGTCCAGGATTAAGCCCCGAACCGACGGGAAAACTATTCGAAAGACCACCTCCGGTTATCCTCGTGTGCAATGGATCAACACCGACAGGAAGCTATCCACATTTTGCCAACTACAATCTCCCTCGAGTAATCAACACGAAGATTTATTCGATTCCTTATTACCAAAGAACTACGAGTCTAGCGTCGACTCGATTGCCTTGGATGGCATCTAAGCCCATCTCCGACTAACTTGTCAACATTTCTTCACTTTCGAATCGCATATATGGTTAAAAATCAATACGGACCAATAACTTCATTCAAAGTGAACACGAAGTCTAACGTCGACTCCTTCGGATGGCATCTTAAGCCCATCTCTCTCCGCTCCAGAACATCTATGTAGTCTAACATATGACTCACTCCCCAAGATCGACCTTTCTAGATGGCATCTTAAGCCCATCTCCGTCGCTCTCTATTAACAACCTCGAGTCTAGCGTCGACTGCTCCCAAAAATCTCCAACTTCTCCAAAAGGCATCTGTAAGCCCATTCCCGTATCATCCACCAACAGCGAGTGCAAATTTTCAGGTGTACTCGAGTGTTCAATCATCTTCTACCTCCAGGTCACGAAAGACAAGCATGGTCAATCTAACCCTCCAGTACAAGAAGATTGAACAGGGGCAGCTGTCATACCCCAAAATTTGCCCTCCATCTATTTAAGAAATTTCATACATCTATACTCAAGGATTCCTCAAGAGTCGATCAGACAAACTCTCCCTTAGACAATCAACCCAAACTAGGGTTTGGTATCTCTCAAGTCAAGATGGATTTCCAATATCTCCAATTGTCTTCATGCCTCCTCATATGCTTCAAAGGTTCTCCTTGTCAAATTTCAAGCCTCACAAGTAAAGTTTCCTCAGGCAATTGCTCAGATGGTTGAAAATCGGGTGTATTGGACAAAAAGTCAACTGTGGTCAACATACAGTCAAAACTTATGATTTTTGGTCAACATCCTCATTTTGAAGTTACATTCATCATTTGATCAAGGGTTGATCATGATTCATCAAGAAAACTCAAGATTTGCTCAAAAGTCAAACTTTTTAAATTAGGGTTTCTAGATGAAAAGTCAACTGAACTTTGACTGATCATAACTTTCTCATACTTTCTCAGAAATTTTCCCACCAAAGCTCATTTTGAAGGAAATTCAATTCTCTACAACTTCATGTCTCACAAGAATGTCCAAAAAGTGCTTCATTTGAGAGGTATAGCTCAAAACATTACAAGGTCATTTTCAAAGTCAACAAAAAGTCAACTTTTTGTTTTGAAGATATATTGAGCATGGTAACTCCAATTGAGATGATACCAAAGACATTGTTTAGAGGACTCTTAGAGCTTTCCAAAAAGTCCAAGAATACTCAAAAATGTGGAAAATTGAGCAAGTTACACCATCCACAAGTTGGGCAATTTTGAAAGAATGCACAAAGAGAGATGCTTCAAAAAATCAAATCTTTTGCAAATGGGCCTACTTTTTCTTCATCCAAACTTATTCCTCATGCAAGTAGGAATGTCCAAGCCCAATGCCACGATTTTCTATTTTATTTTCCTATTTAATTTGGAATTTATTCATTTAAATACAAATTAATTTGAAAAATAAAGTATAAAATCAAAATTAATTGAAAGATTGATTTTTATTGCTTGCTTGTGATCCAATTAACCCATAAATGCCAGCAATTTCGAAATTGAATCAAATATGGGAAGATTTGATTAGAATTGAACAAGTTTTGAAAATTTGATTTTCATGGAAATATCAAAATTGATTTTCATTGATTATTGATCAAATCTTTCCAAAAACAATGCCAAATCCATCCAGCATATATACTTGATGCATATCAATCACAAGGACGAAAAAATTGCTCAGAAACCCTAACCTAACTCAAGAAAAAACCGTGGTTACATGACACTTGCATTCTTGTTTTTGTTTCGATTCAACCAATTCTAAGCCTGCCAATCGCTTCCTGGAGGTCCATTGATTCATTCCAGACCCTTACAGATCACAAATCCATCAAGAATCGCGAAAGAACAATCACGGTTTGCATCACTTTTATCAAAACTCGATTTCTATGATTCATGCATTGTAAATACATTTTGATTGCATATTCTTGTTCGTGTTGATGTTTAGAATGTTTCTGTATAAGCCGATTTGATTTTAAGTACCAGAATCGTGATCTGCCATTATTAGGTTTTCTGAGCTCTGAATTGGGATCAGACGATTCAGGAAAAATTGGCCAAAACCGAAGCCATATTCATACTCAGGAGGTTGAAAGCAATCGATCTGGGTCCCCATAACAAATTTATATTGCGTATTCTTGGACTTTTGATTTCGCAGGGATGTAGCTACGAAAATAATCCGTGGGTAAAGGCTATAGCGTCGCACTGAGGGCGACGCTATGTGTTCAAATATTCAAATTGAAAAAGATGAAGTCTGGCGCGAAGGAGGAAGCAATGGGGAGATGACGCGTATAATCCACTTACTCCGTTTCCAAACAGTTGACATGCCTAGCTCAGTTGGTCAGCGCGTTGGTCTTCAAGGTTTGAGGCTGGTGTCCCCGGTTCGATTCCCAGCCATGGCAGTGTATTTTTACAAGTTTACAAACTTTTCATATTTTTCTTATTTTCTAATATTTTTGCATTATATTTTAATTGTTTTCATAATTTTTGTTCTGCATTAAAAAATTACCAACATATTTTATTCTTTTTGCATTATTGTCATAAAAACCTTTATTTAATTTAATAAATTTAAAAAACATATTTTTGCATGCATATTTATTTTTATTTATATTTTTGCATTTAATTCACTTTTAATTGCATTTTAATTATTAAATCTTTTCCAAAAAATCCCAAAAAATTATTTTAACTTATTTATCTTATTTCCAGCATGTATTAATTTTCCCATATTAAAATTGCATTTTTCTAACATTTTTTCTCTTATTCGATTTCATCATATTTCCCGATTTTCTTATTCTTTCACAGGTTGATCCGATTCAGACGATTTTCTCTTTATCATTTTATCATTCTATTTTTCCAATAATGTAATTGCTCATGGGATGTAATAGTTTAATTTAGGACTTTATTTTCCGCATTTTAAATTATATATCTGCCCCAAAGCCTTGTAATAGCGTAGGTCTTACTTTCCGCACCTTTACATTCCCGCTTTACATTCCGCATTTTACTTTCCGCACCCTTATCAATTGCTAGTAATTAGGCGTGTATGGCAAGATAATAATTGGACATAGCTCACACTAATCTTCAAGATAACATATTCAATTACACTCTATCACACACGCACCCTTAGGTAATTTCTCTCGATGCCTTCGATTCAAAATGGTCATGTCCCTCGAACGTAGAGGTATTCTAGCACCATTGCCTTCCAAACAAATCATCATAGTCCCTTCGATACAAAGATCATAAGACCCACGATGTCGCCTCCGAATACATGATCTTGACCTCGATTGTCGCCTACGAAAATATGATAGTCGAATGTGCTAGGATACTTCCTACAAGTTGCCTTCTATGACCATCCGATGTCCCTTCGAATGTCCCGCTTACATCCAACGAATGGAGCTACCTACTAACTAATGGTATGGCTAGCGCTATTCTAAAGGAATGTAGAAGTACAACAAAACGACCAATTCTGAGTGGGTAAATAAGTCTCTTAGTTGCTTGCTCTATCAAATGCTTTTCACACCTCACACACTTTTTCAAAGTTCAAATTCTTCTCAAAACTAAACATTTCCGAACACTTTGTATACACTCCTACATGAGTCATTACAAAGTCAAAGCGAAATGCCTTTTCAAAACATTTTCGTCAAACACACATAAAGCAATTTTAAAAAAAAGTGATCTAGAGCAACTAAGAGCCCGTAGATAACTACGGATGGAAACGGGTGCTAATACCTTCCCTTTTCATAACCATTCTCCCGAACTCGGAATCTAAACGAAGGTCTTTTTGTACTTTTACCTTCCCTTTGGATAAAAATAAAAGTCGGTGGCGACTCTTGCTATCCGCACATTTGGATACAAAAATCCTACAAAGTCAGTTCAACGTATTACAGTTATTGGTGCAACTGAAACATAATCTGGCGGTGAAAGGAGTATGCCCGCCTGCAGGGGATGTAATGATAGCGCCAATGCCACTGCCAAGTGAGTTTGAGGCTCCATCAAAGACCATGGTCCATCGATCCTTGTTCGTGTCCTTCGTCCGTCCCGGTTCTTCGTAATCAGAACTAGTAGAACATCTTCGTCGAAATTGAATCGCATAGATCGATAGTCATCTACGGCTTGATGAGCCAAATGATCGGCTATTACACTTCCTTTGATCGCTTTCGAGAAGTGTCTGGATGTCATATTCGGTCAAGATCATTTTCCATCTTGCTATCTTTCCAGAGAGGCGGCTTTTCAAATATGTATTTTATCGGATCCATCTTGAAATCAACAAGGTAGTGTGAGTCAACATATCGCCTTAGTCGTGAAGCCAGCCAAAGCGTTGCAAGTTTTCTCATCCGTGAGTATCTTGTTTCACATCGGTAAACTTTTGCTAAGGTAGTATATTGCATGCTCTTTTCGACCGCACTCGCCATGTTGCCCCAACACACACCCATTGAATTCTCTAACATTAAGTACATGATAAGAGGTCTTCCTTGGCAGTGGCATCGATAGGAGGATTCAGGTACTCCTTGATCTTATCAAAAGCGATCTGGCAATCGTCGTTCCATTCCACTGCTTGATCTTTCTTAAGTAACTTGAAGATTGGCTCGCAAGTAGCAGTTAGATGTGCATTGAATCTGGCAATGTAGTTCAATCAGCCCAAGAAACCTCTGACTTCCTTCTCGGTGCGGGGAGCTGGCATTTTGTATAGCTTTAACCTTGACGGGGTCAACCTCAATACCTTTTCCACTGACGACAAACCCTAGGAGTTTACTGGATCTGACTCCAAAAGTGCACTTGTTGGGATTCAGTCTCAATATGTACTTCTTCAACCTATCAAACAGTTTCTGCAAATGATCAAGGTGTTCTTCCTCAGTCTGTGATCGAGCTATCATGTCGTCGACGTAGACCTCTATCTCGTGATGAATCATGTCATGAAATAATGTCACCATAGCACGATAAGTGGCGCTGCGTTCTTCATCCAAACGGCATAACCTTGTAGCGTAAAGTACCCCACTGTAACAAAAGTAGTCTCTCCATGTCTTGAGCCATTTTGATCGATTGTAACCGGAGAAACCATCCATGAAGGAGAAAACCTTGTCGGCGGTGTTGTCAACCGTAACATCGATATGAGGAGTGGAAAATCGTCTTTCGACTTGCGTTGTTCGGATCTCGTAATCACACACATTCGCATTTTGCCATCCTTCTTAGGTACGGGTACCACATTTGCAACCCAGGATAAGAGGTGTGACTAAGAAACCGGCGTTGAACTGTTTATAACTTCGCTTTGATTTTCTCGACATTTCAGACGCATGCGACAACCTTCGCTTCACCGAGAAAACCTTCTTTTGGCAATCGTGCACCACAATATCAATGTCTAAACGGCATGTCTTCGTATGACCAAGCTAAAACCTCAATGTAGTCTCGTAGCATCCGAATCAACCTTTCTTTGACACTGCTCTCAAGACCCGCTCCTATCTTGATCTCTTTTTGTCTTCGCTGCCCAAATTCACAACCTCAACTTGCTCTTCGTGTGGTCAGATAACTCGCTTCTTCTGTTGTAGCAGTCGGCAAGTTCTCCGGCACTTCACAATCTTCCTCACTTTCGCCTTCGCTTGGTAGATCGGATTATCAAGTCATATTTAGCAATAGCATAGTATTAACGAGATTCGAGTGATTCTGCAGTATCACGTGGGTGTGTAAGAAACACATAGCTTTTGAAGGGGTGATAAAGTAAGAGAAAGAAAACAAACAATTGAATGCAAAAGTCCAATGATTTATTGAATGAAAATACGCAAACGATGATAATAACCCTCGAACGAGCCATGATGCCGGGCAAGGCACTAGGCTTTCAAAGTTTATTGTTCAAACATAAAGAAATACGAAAAGCAAAACAAAACAAGAGCAATTACTCGACTAAAGGAGATTGGTATGACGCCTTCGCCTTCCAATTCGAGCCCATGATCCGAGTTGGGAAGATCCACTTGCGATGTCGAAGTCGTCGCCGCCGCCTTCTATAGCATGGATTCCACTGCTAATGCAGAAGGAAGTTGGCCGCACGTCGCGCGTATCATCTTCGACCTTGATGGTGAAGCCTAAACCAGTCTTGTCGGATTTGAAAGGAAGATCGTGGAGCTGACCCCAAACAAGACTACCTCCTTGTTCAACAAGACTGAGCATCTTTTAGTGAGGCCATCCTAGGCGAGCTTGTGTGACTTCAGAGTGAAAGGAGAGTCACAGACATGACTCGGTATTGTTTCAAAAGCTTGACAGGAGTCTCAAGAGTTCTCCTTCCATCTCAAGGTAACGGAATGACGTAGATGATGACCATATACTCTTCTTCACCACATCGTGACAACCTTCCTTTCACCGGTACTTGGCGTGGTGGAAATACGCCGCCCATGTATCCAAGGCGCCCAAGTAGGCAAGAGTAGGGACGGATGTCCATGACAAAGAAAGTGGAGTCAAAAGTCCGGGAACCGACTTTAACAGAGTGAGCTCCAAGTACCGCTCGCTTAGAACCATCAAAAGCTCTCACAATTATGTCACCGGGTCTCGAACCAACCCTTCGACATCAAGTCGATCAAAAGCCTTGGAAGGATATTCGAGCGAACCGTATCCACCAAAACATGAGATAGTGTAGTGCCCTTGCATTCAAGAGATGTGCAAGGCTTTGTTGTGTTTCTTCCGCAGAGTCAAATCAAGATCGAGAAGCCTAGGCCGTTGTTGGCCGCTAGCAATACAAACTTCAAATGGTCGGTGGTAGTGTCTTGCGCACGTGAGCATTCTTAAACTTCACCAAGGCATTAGCATGAGCCTTAGAGCACAAGAGCAGAGCAAACATGGAGATTTTGGACGAGTGTCCCAACTGCTCCACAATATTGTAGTCACTCTTCTTGATAATCTTGAATTTCTCCATTTCTTGTTTGGAGGTGTCTTCAGAACTTCCTTTGGTACTTCGTTGAAAGGGATGAGTCGTTCTTTCCTCTAGCTTGGGAATGGGTTGAATATGGAATGCGAGTGGAGTCGTTGTCCTTTGGAGGAGAGATATCCGAGAGAATACTCTTCCGGTTCGAGTCACCTTACTTGATCCGGTGATGTTGTCAATGTCGGGAAAGGTAGCTTCAACAGTAAGATCTTCAATGGTCGAGGGTCTTGCTTGACACCATGATAGTAAACCTCACCCATAATTCCAAGGGATAGCTTTGTCGAGGAATATGGAACCGGCCTTGGAGAAGTGATAATGAGAGGTGCACTCTAGGCACAGGATCGCAGAGGAAATCCTTATTGTGTTAACATCAAGATAGTCTTGGAAATCGTCACCCCATCGCCTTAACATCTTCAATAGGAATCTTGTAACTCTCGTGAATAGTGTACTTCACCATGTAATCATACTTTCCACTTGGCTGCCCCAAGGTGTCCCACAGATGGTACAGCCGCTTGCATTGTCAATCTTCAACTTAGACATTTCTTCACCCGCATGTGGTTTCGTAAATAGTATCTCACGGTTATCCATCATGCACCGAACACGCCTTCTCAACCAAGCACAACCATCGGCGGATGGGCACCAACGACATTCTCGGGCATCCGGGTTGACACGCTTGCAACAAATTCTTCTTAATCATCGAGGAATGGTCAAGTCATCTATGTTGAAAACATAAGTATCGTCCAAAGATTGGAACCCTTGTCATGGTTAGGCATAGGCGCGTTGATCACATTCGAGTCTCAACAGAGGATCAAATTCAATGCTTAGCTTCAATCATATCTTGAATCTTGTTCTTGAGCCCAACAATCATCAAGACTATGTCCGGGCTATTGGAATGGTAAGCACACTTAGCATTAGGATTGTACTTCGGAGAGGAGGTATTGACATTCGAGGAGGATCCCTCAAGGTAATCACTGCTTTCAACATGTGTTGCAAGGCTTGCGACAAAGGCATGTTGATCGCCTTCGTGGCGCGTCGCGTTGTCTCGTTGAGGTTGTGCTGATGTAGGATTGGAGATCGCAACTGCCCCCACAGATTGAGCGCGGCCAGTCTTGGCTCGGCTCTTTTGACCATACACATCATTAGTTTCTTTCTTAGCACCAAAAGATCTCTTCGCATTTGGATGTCTCTACATGAATCTTTCACTCTTGATACCGCCTTCGCCGTCAATATCAACTCGGTGAATCCGGTCAAGAGTTTCCAATCAGATGATTGAAGAATGGGCCTGTTAGTGTTCCCATGAACATATCAACCAACTCCCTATTGGACAAGGGTGGCTGAACTCGCTAGATCTCTCCACTTCGAGCATACTCCTTGAACTTCTCATCACGACCCATAGACATGCTTTGTAGTTGCATGCAGTGGGTGTCAATTCAAGATTGTACTCATATTGTCTCAGAAAGCATCCGCCAAGTCACTCCAGTGCGAATACGGTCATTCTCTAGTCGATAATACCACTCCAATTGAGTTCGGATGACTCTCTTGGAAATAATGCATCCACAACTTTCTCATTAGTGTGGATTGATCTTCCAACATAAGACTTCAAATGCACTTAGGGCAAGACATGCCATCATACTTAGCAAAAGTTGGAACTTTGAACTTGGGAGGAATCACAACACGTGGACTAGACTCAAATCATCAAAATTCAGCCCGGACATCTTCGTGTTTTCCACAAAGATTCGATGGTCTTCAAGTTGCTTGTACTTGTCATCCTCATCGAGTATTGGCCATCATCATAGTTCTTCTCAAGCTTAGGTGCGCCTTCACCATTACCCTTGTTACTTTGTTCACTTGACACTTCCTTCGAGAGCTCTATCCGATCGACCTCTTAGGACCACCTTTGTAGCGTCTACCCATGTTGAGGAGACCAACAACCTTCTTCTTTCTGTTGATGAGCTTCGATCTTCTTGGCCTTGGACCAAGGTAAACATCTCTAAGCATTCGAGCTTGAAGATCCTTGACAGACTGTTCAAGAGCCATTTCTGCTAAAATAAATTACGAGCAAATGAGAAAACCAATCTTCAATGTACCTGTGATGCAATGTTATGCTATGATATGCAATGTTTATGCGAATGCAATGCAATGTTTTCAAGGACCTTAGAGATTTAAATTTGTTAGACAAGCAAGAACAAACATTTATTAGTACCTTTTTTATTATTCTTTTTCTTTTTAAGTACAAAAGATAGTTCAAAACAATAACAAAAGAAAAGCATAAAAATCCTAAAGCTCTAAGTCTCCCATGGGCGCTTCCTCTTGGTGCCGAGGTAGGCGTTGATGCTTCGTTCCTCGTGAAGTAGCTTAGTCAACTCTAACACTTTCTTCTCGCTTGCATAACACTGAGCTTCAAAGGTATCCCTCTCTTCTTTAAGTTGAATCCAGGATCTCTTCAAGTCTTCAAAATCAGTAGGCATGTCAGGATGGAGAACAGTATAGGGTACGTCACCTATAGCAGTTCCATAATTACTGGTAACACGGGTGTAAATGGCATCATGAGGTTTTGAGCTCGAGCTCGTACCCATTTGAGGTAAGGTTCCCAAGGAATGGGATTCTGGTGCCCCAAAGTCTTGGTATCAGTCTTCTTTACCATGCCCCAAGCGTGTATGAACCTTCGTCGGTAATTCTGGAGATCGTGATTATAGTCGAACACAACATCTTGGAGAAGCATATCATGTGGACCATCTTTTCGAGCAAAACCAAACTGACGTAGGGCTAAAGAAGGATTGTAAGTAATACCTCCCCTTATACCAAGTAGCGGTACATTAGGGAATTCTCCACAACGCTCGATGAATGTGAAGTCCTTTTGAGAGAAAAGGCTCCAACGGATATCTGAATGAGAGAGTGACATTAGTCTTTGAGACCACTTCATCCTTTGTTCGGTCTTCAAAACTGATGGAGGAAGGTGCGAAATAAACCACCTTGAGAGTAACGGTATACAACACATGAGAGTTCCTTGTCTCTTAGTAGTACGAGTGTGGAGAGAATGTAGAATGTCTCCAAGTAAAGTAGGCACTGGATTGCGGGTAAGGAATAACTTGATGGCGTTGACATCTATGAATTGATCCGAGTTAGGGAATAGAACCAAACCATAGATTAGCAAGGCCACAATGTCTTCAAATGCATGGAAACTCATAACTTTGAGGAATTCTCGGGCTTTCTTAATTAGGAACTTGGAAAGTAAACCCTTAACTCCACTCCTTGTTTCCCAATTGGCTTCAATGTCTGAGCGCTTAAGATGTAAGGCTGATGCGATGTCTTCATACTTAGGAACCTTTTCTAAACCGGTGAATGGCATTTGATTAAGAATAGGTACCCCAAGTAGCTTAGAGAACTCTTCCAAGGTAGGAACCAACTGATAATCTGGGAATGTAAAGCAATGGTGCTTTGGATCAAAGAACTGGAATAGGACATGCATCATATCTTCTTCAAAACCGGAGATAACCAAATCAAGTAGATAACCATATCTTTTGATGAACTGAGCATGGTCGGGAATTTCTGAAACCAATTCTTTGAGCTGAGAAGGTATACCCATGAAGTTGATTCGGATAGTCTTTCTAGAAGCCATAATACCCTACAAAACAGAGCAAAGATAAATCCCTAGGTCCTTGAAATAGTTAGAAATGATATGCAATGCGAATGATGTCATGATGTCATGTTTAGCACACACAAACAATTCACACAATGAGCCTAGGTTTAAGGCTTGCATGAGGTATAGGTGATTACCCCACCAAAAGTTTGAGTTGGTTCATCCTGTCCTATAATAGTAACCGGGTTCTAGGAATCTCACATCACAGATCTTTCTCGTAGGCGTTTATTTCAATACGACGGCCAAGTGGTCGATCGAAAATATCCCAAAAGTCTGATCTCAATGAGTGTAGCATCGAGTATCAACCAACCTCGGTCTATACCAAATCCGGCCAACTCACTACCTTCTAATGGCTAAGATGGGTCAATTAAGGTTCTAAAAGTTTAGTTAGCGCTTGATGACACCACGCAGAAGCCAAATACTATCTTCAACTTGGGAATGAAGAGTATCGGGACAACCAAAGTGTCACGCTAACGTAGCCATCATGTTGACCGTTTAGTTATACGTCTAGCGGTCGCGATGATCTAATGCCACTTACCTAAAAGGAAACCCGGATCCGGGTGTAGGATCCCCCAACAATATAATACCCAAGCAACCCTTAAAGATAAAGCATACAAGTCAAACAGAAAGCATTAAAGGTTATCTAGAAATCCCTATGGCAATTCTCTCTTTTAGGGTGTTTCCCCAGCAGAGTCGCCAGTTCTGTGACACGGTGAACTGACTTTGTAGGATTTTTGTATCCAAATGTGCGGATAGCAAGAGTCGCCACCGACTTTTATTTTTATCCAATTAAGGGAAGGTAAAAGTACAGAAAAAGACCTTCGTTTAGATTCCGAGTTCGGGAGAATGGTTATGAAAAGGGAAGGTATTAGCACCCCTTTCCATCCGTAGTTATCTACGGGCTCTTAGTTGCTCTTAGATCACTTTAAAATTGTGCTTTCTGTGTGTTTGACAAAAATGTTTTGAAAAGGCATTTCGCTTTGACTTTGTAATGATTCATGTAGGAATGTATACAAAGTGTTTGGAAATGTTTTGTTTTGAAAAGAGTTTGAACTTTGACAAAAGTGTAAGGTGTGAAAAGCATTTGATTTGAGCAAGCAACTAAAAGTCTTATTACCTACTCAGAATTGGTCGTTTTCGTGTTGTTTTACGTTCCTTTAGAATAGTGCTATCCGTACCATTAGTTGGTAGGTAACTCTATTCGTTGGATGTAAAAGGGACATTCGAAGGGACATCGGATGGTCATAGAAAGCAACTTGTAGAAAGTATCCTAGCACGTTCGAAGGGACTATCATCATTTTTCGTAGGCGACAATCGAGGGTCAAGATCATGTATTCGGAGGCGACATCGTGGGTCTTATGATCTTTGTATCGAAGGGACTATGATGATTTGTTTGAAGGCAACAGTGCTAGAATACCACTACGTTCGAGGGACATGACCATTTGGAATTCGCAAAGGCAACGAGAGAGAGAATTACCCTAAGGGGTGCGTGTGTGAAAGAAGTGTGTTGATTTCAGATATTTTATCTTGCAAATTAGTGGGCTATGTCCAATTATTATCTTGCCATACACGCCTAGTTACTAACAATTTATAGGGTGCGGAAATTAAAATGCGGAATGTAAAGATGCGGAAAGGTAAATGTCCTACGCTATTACATGGCTTTGGGGCAGATACATAATTTAAAATGCGGAAAATAAAGATCCTAATTTAAACTATTACATCCCATAGACAGTTACATTATTGAAAAATAAAATGATAAAGAAAGAATCGTCTGAATCGGATCAACTCAAAAGGAATGAGAAATCGGAAAATACGATATGAATCGAACAAGAGAAAAAATGTTAGAAAAATGCAAATTTTTTATATGAGAAAATTATTACATGCTGGAAATAATATAAATATGCTAAAATAAATTTTTGGGATTTTTTGGATGTAATTAAATAATTTAAAACTAATTAAAAGTGATTTAAATGCAAAATTAGGAATAAAAATAAATATGCATGCAACATTATATTTTTTAATTTTATAAATTAAATAAAGATTTTATGAAAATAATGCAAAAAGAAAATTAATTTTTGATGATTTTTAAATGCAGAAATAAAATTGTGAAATTAATTAAAATAACATGCAAATATTAAACTAAAAGAAAATAGAAAATATGTTAAGTTTGTAAAAGGAAATGCAAAACCGGTGCCCATAGGGATCGAACTCAGGACATGGGAGGGGATCCAGGAACAGTGAATGCCTTAACCACTAGGCCACGTTGCATCTGATGTTTGAAAACGAAGTGAGTGGAAGAAAACACGCGCCGCCTCCTGACTGCATCGTCTTCGCGCCAGCCATCGTCTTCTTCATTTCAAATATTTGAAAATCCAGCGTCGGCCATTGCTCGATGCTAAATCCCTGGCAAACATCAAAAATCCAGCATACATAATATAAATGAATTCTAAAGGCATGGTTCGATTCCTGGGATCATTCCGAATGCATTGGTATAGGTCTCATGGTCCAATTTTTCCTATTTTGTGAAACCCTAAATCGACCTCAGAAACCCTAACAATGGTGTTATGCATTCCTGGCCATGGAAATTCGATTAAAGCACCCAGAAAGCTTGCAAACACATCACTAATCACAAAAACAAACACAAATCAAGTTAATAATGCATGAATATTAAATCACGATTATTTAAATTTCAAGAACAAACCAAATTCGGTTTTCACGATTCTGGATGGTTTGGATCAAAGTGAAGGTCTGAATCGATTCTGGAGATGTCAAGGAATGTGTTGGACACCTCAGAATTGATTGAAATCAACTGGAACTAGGGCTGCCACTTGCTTGTGTACCACGGTTTTTTGAGCTTTGGAATAGGGTTCTTAGGGCAATTTTTCTGTTCTCTCTTGATAGGTATGCATCATATATTTATACTGGATGGATTTGGGATGGTTTTTGGCAAGAATCAATCAACATTCAAAGCAAATCAAATTTGATTTTTGTACAAAATCAAAATTTCAAAACTTGATTAATTTCCAATCCAATCTTGCCATATTGATCAAATTTCGAAATTTGCTGGCCTTTGTGAGTTGCTTGGGTCTCAAGGAAGGAATAAAAATCAATTTTGCAATTAATTTTGATTTTATACTTTATTTTTAAATTTAATTTGTATTTAAATGAATAAATTCCAAATTAAATAGAAAAATAAAATAAAAATTCGTGGCATTGGGCTTGGATATTCCTAATGGTGTGAGGAATAAGTTTGGATGAAGAAAAAGCAAGCCCATTTGCAAAAAAATTGATTTTTAGAAGTATCTCTCTTTGTGCATTCCTTCAAAATTGCCCAACTTGTGAATGGTGTATCTTGCTCAATTTTTCATCTTTTTGAGTGTTCTTGGACTTTTTGGAAAGCTCTAAGAGTCCTCTAACCAACCTTTTTGGTATCATCTCAATTGGAGTTTCCATGCTCAATATATCTTCAAAACAAAATGTTGACTTTTTGTTGACTTTGAAAATGACCTGTAATGTTTTGAGCTATACCTCTCAAATGAAGCATTTTTTGGACATTCTTGTGAGACATGAAGTTGTAGAGGATTGAATTTCCTTCAAAACAAGAGGTGGTGGAAAACTTTCTGAGAAAGTATGAGAAAGTTATGATCACTCAAAGTTCAGTTGACTTTTCATCTAGAAACCCTAATTTAGAAAGTTTGACTTTTGAGCAAATCTTGAGTTTTCTTGATGAATCATGATCAACCCTTGATCAAATGATGAATGTAACTTCAAAATGAGGATGTTGACCAAAAATTATGAAGTTTGACTGTATGTTGACCATAGTTGACTTTTTGTCCAATACAACAGATTTTCAACCATATGAGCAATTGTCTGAGGAAACTTGACTTGTGAAGCTTGAAACCTGGCATGGAGAATCTTTAAAGCATATGAGGAGGCATGAAGACCATTGGAGATGTTGGAAGCCCATCTTGGCCTGAGATATACCAAACCCTAGTTTGGGTTGATTGTCTAGGAGAGAGTTTGTCTGATCAACCCTTGAGGAATCCTTGAGTATAGATGTATGAAATCTCTTGAGTAGATGGAGGGCAAATTTTGGGGTATGACAGACGCTAAGGCAAGACCGACTATGATCTGATACCACTATTGTAACACCCCTTCTAAACATACCCCGAATATAATAATTATATCAATAATTAAAGACAGATTTCATCAGAGTTAACACGGAACAAGGGATGTCACAATTATGAAATAAATTAAACCTCCAATAAAACAGTAGTCATGCTACACCGAGGGTCATTATTAAAATAGTTCAATCAATTTAAGACCATGTCTTACACAGCGAAAAAATACCATAAACCAAAACGGAATAAACCGAATCATAATTATTCCCAAATGAGATTCAAAGAACAATTGAATAAATAATAGTTCCTCAACTAAACGTTTCCCCAGTGTTACAACCTATCAGAGCATGACACTGACACGCGGACTTAAAATAATATAGCTCTAGAGCCATCCTCACCAACTCCTGAGCTGCTAACTTTAATCTGAAATCATTAAAGTAAGGGTGAGATTTCTCATAAGTAACATGCATTATAAGCCTCTCAATCAACATATATCACAAGCATATTATTTCACCCACTCCAGCATAATTCAGATTTTCCAATACACAGATACAACCATGCAAATCATTATGCACAACAATTAACAATCAGAGAATTGTAACACTGGAAGACATCCTAACATGTTACAATTGCATGCAAATACAATGCAGACACAATGCATGTGGTACCAACACGTGACCAAGTCACCCAACACTGATCCATCATCAACCGGATACAGTAATCATCGATTCATCCATAAACACCCGGACACGAATCCAGCCTAACCACCCATCATCACCCAGGTATGGTTAACGGTAATACAAGTCAAATTCCACACAATGGGAATTGACTTCACCAAAAATGCATATGCACGCACATCACCAGCATGCAACATCAAATCAGTCTATGAAATACACCAAATTATCATAACTGAATCAAAATCAAAACATGATATCTCAACGATCATGCATACAAACAACGACAGCATAAACATGCCTTTCATTCACACAATACCAATACATCCATCACCATAGGATCGCTACTGCATACACACCAATGTGCGTCAGTCAATAATCACTTAATTCGGAATTCGACTCATTTTCAAAATAATTTCAAGTTTTAGGAAATCTTTTCGTTTTATAAAATAGAGCATTAAATTTAAGAAACAACGTCCAAAACGGACTTACGGTTTGAAAGTTATGAATTTTCAAAGTTTTAGAATTTTTCAAAAAATTACAGTGGAACCCGGTTCCTCCCTGGGAGTAACTGGTTCCCACAATTAAAAAATAACACGCCCCTGGAAAAATGTATGGGGAACCCGGTTCCTCCAGGTAGGGAACCGGTTCCCAGAAGAAAATTTTGTTTTCTTTGGAAAAATACAACGTGGAACCCGGTTCCTCCTCAGGAGTAACCGGTTCTTGAGTTCAAAAATGCCCAGATTTTCAATTTTACACACTAGAACCCGGGTTCTCCCACTGGGGAACCGGTTCCCACGACCTTCAGAGTCAAAAATACCAGTTGACAGCAACAGTTTCCAAAATCATATCCTATTTCTTTCCGAAACGTACCCATACAATCCAACACCATAAAATCACTCAATCAATACCATTAACATACAATATAACATGTTTTGTTCATTCCTATTGACCCTATATCATACCAATCAAAGGATTCTACACAATCCGACACCAATTGGGATTAATCTACGGTAACCTAGAATCTCTAAACCGGGATTCCTAACATACTATGATCCATACTATTGAATATCAAAACCGATAATACGCATTAATTAATCGAAATCACCCCTTACCTTGTGGGTTCTTCGACTTCCGACACGAATTGACTTTTCTCTTTCCTTTTCCTCTTCTCAATTGCACGTACTGTGAGTTTTCCCAAAAATGATTCCTTTTCCTCTTTCCTTCTTTTATTCCTCTTATTATTCTAACATAATAAAAATAAAATAATAATAATGTGAGTAGAGCCTTTTACTCCTCACACCCTCACTTTACTCTTCACACCACCAATAATTCCATTTCCATTTAATTTAATTAATTCCATTAATCCAACATATTAATAATTACATTCCTAATTAAATTAATAATTAAAAATTATAATTATTTAATAATCGAATTAATTGGGGTGTCACATTAGCCATGGAGGATGCGTGGAAGTTTGAGGGTTCGAAGGACATGCAATCTTCGAACGTGGAACTTTATTAGAAAATACCGTTAGGTTCTAATTAGTATAAATATGAGACTTGATGACAAGATTCGGTGTGTTCATTTTGTACAAATTAATCAATATACTCAAAGTATCAAGTGCTAGAAAAAAGAGTTGCAGAGAATGTACTTATAAGAAACACCACTGTTACTTTTCAAATCATTTTACTTTATAAACACCAAGTCTTTAAACATTTCTAGTATTCCTTTTACTTTCCAGTCGAAATCTTTATCTTTCAAAGTCATTTACATTTTCTTTACAATTATTCATATGTCATTTACATTTCTGTAAATTCTCAATTGAAACCTTTAGTTTAATCATTTAAACCTTTTTAATCGAATTTACTTTAATTCACATCCTTAAGAGTCTTGATATTTTTGTTAATGAAATAATCTTGTTAAACATGAATCCCATTACAAGTTTAATCTTAGAAACTTAGACACATGTCCTAGGACCAATCTAGTCGATCATGTAACTTACCAAAGTATATAATTTGGAGGACTATCGGTTTTTTATCATATTTTCGAGTAAACAGACTCTAATTCTGTATATTAAAATGAGAGCGAGGTGAGCTTGATGTTCAAGATGGTACCACATGTATGAGTCACATTGAGTTGTATTGGAGTCAGATTTATTATTACGTGATGTTTGACTTAATGTGTGATGTATGTGCTAATTGGTTTGATTATGATGTGGTAGTGCTTGGATGTATTTATTTGTACTTGGATTGATAAAGTCGTGTTGTATAGATATCTTTATGAAGTGTGATAAATTCTTTGGAATCTATGTGTGTTATATACATTGTTTATATTATAAATATTCATAATAATGTGAACTCTCACCCTTCTGATTTATATGATGTTCTATGTGACATCGTGCAGGTTCCGAGGATAGTGGTGTTTTGCACGAGGATAGTTGAAGAGCTTATCTTGATTATCCGTTTATTAGGTAGTGGGTCCATGCTATGGTCATATAACACGGGGGTATTTGAACTCATGTTTTATGTGAAGAGATTATGTTTTATTCTCTTATTTGATTTATATTTTCTGAGATATTATGTTGAGTGGTCTTCGTGCCCGATGTTTTGGATTCATATGAATTATGTATTACGAATTGGTTGCTACGTTAGCTTATGATTATAATATGGGATATTGTTATTAATATTATCTGAGAAAAGAATTATTCCGCTATGATATGCATATTTTGATGAAACATGAAGTTTAGATATGTGTTATGATTATGACCAGGTGCATGTTAATGTTGTTTTGTTGGTTTTCTATTGTATGGAAAACGACATGTGACACCCTTTGTATGTTATGCATATCAATTAATCTGATATATGCTATATTTATTTGGGGTTTGAAAAGGGGTGTTACAAGTTGCATATTTGATGTCTGATTTATGAAGAAAAAACTTATATAAGTACATCTAATTTTTCCATTGAAATATTACTTTTTGAACTCCCGAATTCTGATATTTGGATTGAGCTAAAAGAAATAACTTATGTAAGCTATATTTTGATTTCTAATCATGAATTAATTCTTTGAAAGTGAATGTGATTTTTGATCTGAGAGTTGCGCTTTTCTAGAGAACACCTTTGATTCCCTTTTTGATGAACATTCAACATTCCTTAGAATTGTTGATGTTTCTTTAGAGAAGGTCATAATAGTTCTTAAGATGGGTGCCATGATGTCTCTGATATCTTGAAATCTTCAATTCAAAGCTTTATCTTCAAATATCTTTATTTTTTAGCATCTTTATTTCTGATATCTTCATTCTTGATATTGAGCTTTAAGCAAAAACTTTTATACGGTACTTCTTTGATTTCATAGCTCTTTATTCAATGCTAAGATGGTCTATGAATGTTGACTTCTCGACCCTTTGATTTCTGATCTTATGAAGCTTGAGCTCTTCTTAGAAACTCATCGAAATTCTTTTCGTGTCGAACATTCAGCATTCAACAAAACTACTACTGATATTTCCTTAGATTCTTTGAAGATATTGGTAATATTTAATTTAAAATATATGCTAAAATAATTTTAACCTAAAATGTAAAATGTAATAGAGAGAAAAAATTAATCTTTGTAGGGATATTTAATTCATTAGGTAAAAATTCTATTAAAATTGTATTCTAAAATTACATATATTATATTTAAAATTTTAAATAATTTTAATTTAAACTTAAGTACTTATTTTTTGAGGTTTTTTTTATTATTCGTAGGAGTATTCTTAAATTTGAGATTTTAAATACTTAATTTTAAAACATATTCTAAAATTGTATATATAATTTAAATACTTTTTTGAGGTTTTTCTATTATTTATTGGAGATTTCAATTCATATTTTTTTAAATATAATTATTAATTTTAATTTTCAAAATTGTACAAATTAAATTATTATTAATTTTATTTAGGTTAATTTTGATATTATATATATTAATTGGGAGTTTTTTACTAATAATTATTAAGATAATAATAATTTTTTGTCTATTCGAAGATTTTAAGATTTTTTTGAAATCAACCGCTAGAATATAATTCGCCTATATTAGGCTATAACGTTAGAAAATAAATGACTTAAAAATGTTAGAAAATAAATGACTTAAAAATGTTACAACCTTAATCAAAACTTTTCAGTTACAGTTAGAACATTAATTGACCTCAAAACGTTCCAAATATATACATATATTCTGTTTGATTTACTTAGCATACTGCATGATGGAGTTGAATGAAAATAAATTAATATTAAAACAAATTAAAGTCATTTACGCTCAACATTCCAAAGTATTATAATTGATAGACCAAATCAAATAGTTTAAAAAAGATTTTAATTACTATTGAAAAAGAAGTTTAAATCAAATTAAAATCCTAATTACTTCTAATAAAATATTTTGGAATTTAATTACTTGTATATATTAATAAGAGGAGAGATATTTTTACTATATTAGTAACATATTAACACTTACTCCATATCTTCACTATTAATTCTTCTCAATCGAATGGTTAAAAATAATAAGTAATATTTTTTTCTCTCTATATATTTAATTATTTATTATTTCTAACCGTTGGATTGAGAAGAATTAATGGTTAAGATTTGGAATAAGTGTTAATAGCTTACTCTTGGAGTAAGAATATCCCTCCTCAATAATATTAATATATTGTTATTATTATTATTACACATAGGTAATTAGGGTTAAAAATAAATTATTATTTATATTACCAATATTATTTATATTAATATAATTAATATATTAATATTAATATTATTATTAATGGATGATTTAAATATATATATATATATATATATATATATATATATATATATATATATATATATATATATATATATATATATATATATATATATATATATATATATATATATATATATATATATATATATATATATATATATATATATATATATATTTTATTTGTTATTAATTCTAGATGAATATTATATTATAATTTATTATTTATGTTATTATTATTATTAGATGAATATTATATTATTAGTTAGTATTTATGTTATTATTATTAATATTGGTGATTTAATATTAATATTAATATTAATATTAATATTAATATTAATATTAATATTAGTATTAATATTATATTAATATTAGTATTAATATTATATTAATATTATTTTATTATTATTATTATTATTACTATTACTATTATATTAGTATTATTATTATTATGTATATTGTTATAATTATTACATGCAGGCACATAATTTAAATCCAATATTGTTATCATTATTATTTTATTATTATTATTATTGCATGTAGGCACAAAGGGTTAAATATAATATTGAATATTTTAATAAAATAACACTTAGAAACATAAGGTTAGGGAAGATGCGAGATAGAGAATTAGAGTCAGAGGAATATTGGATATTATAATAGAATGATACACAAATATATAGAGGTTAGAGAGGATGTCACATAGATAATTAGGATTAGGGTTGTGAGTAAGGTTGTCATCATACATTAGAATTAGGATTAGGATTAGGATGTCACATACATTATTTATATAAAATAATGTAATTGAAAATATATTGAAATATATATTATGAATTATTATTCTTCAAATAAATTATTCATTATAATTACGTAATAGTGTAATAGTGTGAAATAATTATAATTATGTAATATTAAAACTTAGTAAAATATTTACTTACATATAATAAATATGTGTCAAAATAATTATGTTTCATAATAATATTAAATAATAATATTGTATGATATTAAATAATTATGAAACATTTTTTAATAAGTAATTATGAAAAATTTATTAACACAATTATATAGAATGTAATATATAGATTTGATTCAAGTTACTAACCAATAAAAGCTTGCAGTGCAATGATATTTTGTCATGGGTTCAACACTTATGTGAGGCCAATTTTTCATCTTTTATATTTAACCTCTCAACAACTAAACATTAAAATAATAATAAAAACAATGCACTTACGTAACCAACATATTTTATTCCTTGAAATTCTGAGGACTTCCTATTACAAACTCTTCACTTCATGCAAGAAATTAACCATTTAGATGTTTAAGAAGCGTACTACACCGTACTTACAAGAAGTATTACATAGATTCAAAACATAACATGTGCATAGTAGTCTTAGAAAATACAATTAGTATTACATAGAAAAAACAATTAGTATTACATAGAAAAAACACAACTAATTAACAAAAACAGAAGCATTCACAAATGTAATAAGCAATAGACAAAACAAGGTTGTGCAACAAAATCCCGGAACTCATCTAATCATATGCAAACCGAGGTTGAAAAATTGAACAACCAAAACCGACCTTTCATGACACCATCTACATTAACATACCCTCTCAAATCTATTCAACATAGATTAACAAAAAATATCCTAATTTCAATTCGATTAATTCTTTTTGTAACAAGAAGATTGTTACAATCTCACCCGCAAAGGATAAAAGAGTCAACAACTCAAATTTTTTCAATACAAAAGAGTCACTGAATACCCAAAAATAAACCAACACCAATTCATCATTGCAACGACCAACTCAGCTTTGAACTCTATCTTCCCTTTTAACAGAACCAATAACTTAAGAGTGCAATACTTCAAAATTTCAAATCAGATAAACTGAATCTAACCGTGAAATTGAAAACCTTTTTCTCATTAAATCCTAGTGTAATTTGTTCTTGTATGAGGAAGTTGGGTTCCTCCAACAACAGAAAGCAAGCCACTTTCCTCATCAACATACAAATTCTCAATAACCCAAAGAGATGCATGCAAGCCCGCAAAAACAACACAACTATCGACGGAAATCTTTACTTTCAACACCCAACAACTAGTCCTATACCCCTACAATTTTATAAAAATGCCACTTTTACCTTTAGCATATATTAACTATTTTACTTTTTCACTTTTACTATTCATAAAAAAAATCAAAAATTTACAGCAAAAAAACTGATACATAATACATTTCAGAATACTTTGGGTAAGTATTTCGGTTTGTTTACACACAAACCGGAACAGTTTAATGATGTATTCTGTGGAAACAGCAAACGGAACAGTTTGTTTAAGTGTTCCGGTAGAAATGACAATTTTTAAAACAAACCGGAACACATATGGAAAGAGTTCCGAAATTTTGAAATATAAACCGGAACACTTTGCAGATGTGTTCCGGTTTGTAAGATGTGTAAACCGGAACACTTTGCACATGTGTTCCGGTTTGTCAGACTGAGGAACTTGCACCTCTCTTGGTTCATCAATCGGCGGTGGTACCAATCGAGGGTTACCTGAAGAAGAGTCGGATAACCAGCAAGTTGTTTGGTGCCAAACACACATGCATCTCCAAGCGAATCATAAAGGGTCACCAATGCAGCTGCCCCCAATTGTATCTTCCAAGACCCTCCAAGTCCCCAAAAAGAGATACATATTTTGCATCGACAAGCGTAAACGTCTTGTCAGCAAAAATGGTACAACCTACTAAAATCATCAGGTAAGCCCTAATCGCATATGCCCAGTTACTAGCAGCTCTATGGGCAACAAATGTATCATACAACCATTCCAGCTTGTAGTAGGCACCTCTATTTCCCCGAACCTGAGTCATGGTTTCTACACGTGACACTCCTAAATATGTCACAGCAAGCTCAGCAGCAACATCTTCAGTGACGTGTTGTGGGGTCTAGAAAATACCCCTAATATTGAGGTGAAGAAGACAAGATATGTCATATAGAGTAATTATCATCTCACCAAATGGCATGTGAAATGACGATGTCTCAGAATGTCATCTCTCTACAAATGCAGTGATCGAATTCAGTTCTATCTTTGACAGACTGGATCTTTGCAAATGTGCAAGACCCGAATTTGTCACCCACCTATCTATCTCTCTAGGGAGTTGTTGGGGAACCCACTCCTTAAGTTTTTGGTAGTGTTTAGCACATTTTAGTTGTTTTTTAGGTCCTCTTTCCTGAAAAAAAATGTAACATATTAATAAACTACGACAAAAATTAAATTAATTCATTTCACATTACATTTTCATTTACATACCTCTCCATACCACAAGTGTCGAGCACAGTGCTGCTCGTATCTAACTAATAGGGATAAGTCTGATGGTTCACCTGGGAATCCCCTAGGCTCCTCCGGAGGATGTGAACCGGATCTAGATGCACCATCGTTTCTACAAGGAAGTCGTCCGTCACGGCCTAATCTTTGAGGAATTTTGCAAAAAAATAATAAAATAAAAAATACAAAAAAGGCAAACCGGAACACTTGTGAAAAGTGTTTCGGTGTATAATTTTTCAACAATTTTGGAACACTTAGCAAAAGTGTGTCGAAATGTAATTTCCAAAACCGGAACAGATTTCAAAATTGTTCTGGCGCGTTTTATTCAAACCGGAACACTTTAACAAACAGTTCCGGTGCATTTTGTTTAAACCGAAACACTTTGTAAATCTGTTCCGAAAAAAATACCATAAATCACCCAAATTGGAACACTTTTGAAAAGTGTTTCGGTTCATATTTTTTTTCTAGAACACTCACCTAAACTATTTCGGTGTGTCTTTTACAAAACCGAAAGACTTTTTCAAACTGTTCCAGAATGTTGAGAGTGAAAGAATTTTGGAACACTTTTGTAACAAAATGTGAGAAATGAATTTTTTTTAAATCTTATACTATTAATATGAGGGCATTTTTATCCAAAAAATAATGTGGTAGGGGTACAGGTTTAAAAGTGGGGGTACAAAGTACAGTTTTTCTATCAACGACAACAAGACATTGAGCCCAATGTGAGTGGACACAAGCCCAATTGTAGAAACAAGATCCAAAATGCATAGCATAATTCGATCATCCAGTGTTCGATTTAAGATAACAAGGGGGCCATTACATTAGAAGTAAATAAAGAACCACACGATGAGGATAATTATGAAAACAATCATGGAGAACGGGTTCCAGAGGAAACTGAGGAAGACATTTAGTAGAATTAGGAAAGACGTAGTTGAACTTAAAGTGTGGAACCTTGTTTTGCAGGTAATAATTTTTGTTTTGACGATTATAATTGTAAAGAACAAAATAAGATTTTCAGCATGATATAGATGCGACATGATGTCAATTGTAAAAGATCAGAAAAGATAACATTCAACATAGTAAAGATGCAACAATTAAGAAAGTCAACTAATGCACTTAAATAATTAAAGATGAAAGCCATGAGTTTGATAAATGATTGATAAAGCTTTCAGATAAAGCTTTAGAAATTAAAAAATTATGTTCAGACAAATGAAAACAAACTAATAATATTAAAAGCCTCAGGAGATCTCAAGAAAAGTGTCAACATAATGAACACATCCGACACAGGCTTATGGAAGTTATCCCAATTTAATAAGTGAGTGAAACTTTGTAAACACTAAAGTATTTCTTTATAGAAATAGATGGCTATAATCACCCACACACTTAAAATATTTTGAAAAGAATAAAAAAAAAGAAGTATATATAGAATTTGCATAGAAAACGGTGAGAGCAATCAAAAAGTCAAAAAATATTTTTTTACTGGATCTTATCGATTATGTTAAACTATTAGATTGAAACGTTTTTTTTAGGTAAAAGGAAATTTGAATGCACTCAGCCGATTAGAATGGATACATATCACTTTTTACCTATTTTGGAACTAATAGCCGTTATATTTTAATGATGTAATCGATTGGCTTAATCAATTCGTAACTGTCATTTTTATTTAATTATGTTTCCTCTTTAGGAGGATTTGAACCCTATATATAGAGGTCTCATTCCTCGATTCAAATCAACCAGCAGAAGAATTATGTATTGACACTTTCTCTTTCTCTATCTCTATCTAAGTTTCCAATTTCACTTTCTCTCGCTAGTTATTATAGGCAAATGCTTTTGTGAGGAAAAATTTTGTGAGTGAGATATTTATGTAATTCTAGATGGGTAGCAATGTATGAAAATCTTCAAGATTGTTGTTGATGTACTTTAATGCACATAGTAAACTTATGGATAAAAATATGAGGCTGGAAGCTAAATGCGTTAAAAGCTTTGGTTCGAGGTTGTATGATCAATTCCTAATATTTATTTAGGTTGAAGATCGCTAATATGGTTAAACTTACCTTAAGGCTATTGTAAAGCCTTGTTCATTTGAAGGGTAAAGTTCTTCAATATTGATGAACTTACCATTAGGTTTATGGTTAGCCCGTATAAAACCATAAGTTAAAAGATCAACCTGTTAAAATCTCAAGATGTTAATTGTTATACTTTTAAACCATATTGAAATCAGACATTTCATGGAGTGAAGCTTAATCACTTCAATCTACAGATGAGAATAAAGCTTGGCCACTTCAATCTCAATAATGAAGAAGACACAAAATATCATATCATCCATCTTTTATTATCATGATTTTAGGAGAACCACCATTTCCTTGTATAAGGGGGTTCGTGAGTTTCACCTATTAAAATCTCCCAAGTATATAATGGAAACTCTCATGACTTGTTCTTGGGGAGAGGAATATGTATTTTTTATTTGACAGAACCTCTATATATCATGGTGTTCTTATTTTCCTTGAACTTTTTACTTCTTCACTTTACTTTTGAAATATTTCATATTCCGTTGCTAAGTTATAGAAAAACATTTTTAAACTATGATAGATCTTAGGTTTTAGAAATTTTTTCCAAACTCTAATGTAATTTCGAAAAGTTTTTCAAAACCTTCTTTTTCCAAACCACACAATTTACCCCCTCTTGTGTGTGAAGTTTCAAGTCCAACAAGTGGCATCTGGGCCAAACTCTTGTCTAAAGGACTAATTGTCTCAGGATGAAGATGGCTTCCGACACTAGATGAATGAAGGAGTGGAAAACTTCTTTGACCAAAGATAAAATATAAATTTTGTTTTTTATTTTACCGCTAAGGAATGTAGGATAGTTTGAAAAATATATATGGAGTTTCTCCACGTATCAAGACATAGGATATGAACACAAGGAGTCCTTATGTTCAAAGAACAACGAAAGGATAAAGTAGTTCTCCATTTAGTTAAGCAAAGGGTAGAAGATTGTAACCTTGTAAAAACAACAAAGAATCGTCTTTTAGCGGAGATGATAATGCATGCGCAATGCACGCTACAAGGAAGATATGAGATAGAAAGACAAATCAAAATAAAGAAGAAGTATACTCTAGTAGTATACATTTTAAAGACTTTGATCCCGAGAATGAACAATGATAACATATGTTATGATCCAAGAAACACTATATGAGAATTTCTCCATTTATGACCCGTGATGAAAAATAAACTAATACTTTTACGATGCACTTATTTATCTGTATGTTTACCAACTCTTGCATACAATGATGTGTGGAAAAGGATACAATATTGAGGTGTTTTTTGCCTAAAGAAATTTTATCAAGAATTTTTCTTGATGTAGGTAAAATTATTTTAAGGTTGAAATAACCGGTTAACTTGATTAACCCCTTAAAATAATTATTCTTAACTCTTTCATATTTTAATATTTCTTTATTTTTAATTCAATATTTTCTAACCTATAAATATAAGTGTGTTAAAGTGCTTTTAAGCTTAGAGATATTAAGAATATGAGCTGGAGGTGTCAAAGAAGCAACAAGGACCAACAAAAAAACAAAACCCAAATGAGGCCTGATTAAAAAAATTTAATCGATTAAGTATGGTCAAAGCGCAAAGGTTCAAATCTAATCCAAGTCAGCTAGATGCGCTAAAAATATCAAATATGAGCACCGACGAGCTTCATATCAAAAGGTGTAAAATCAAGATATTTAGTCGATTAATTCAATCGATTATAATACCTAAATATTGAATCTATGGATCTGATTTTTGGACAGCAGGATCTCCTCATCAAAATCTCTCGACCCACACACTCAAAAGCCCAGGACGTATCACTATAAATAGGTATCATACTCTCACCTTCTCTTGCATATCATGTTTTCCTTGCATCACTCTCAAAGTAACCATAGAACCTAGAAACCCATCAACCTTCAATACCTTCCCGCTGAACTCTTGAACCAAAAAAGCGAAGAAAAACTATCAATTCTCTCAAGAGTTGGGATCCAACCATTGTACCTAGATCCAAGCCTAATAAAAAGTCTTAAACCCTACCACCAAATTTGTCAAGCATTTCTCAAAGATTTCTTTACGTAAATACCTGACAAGACCTTTCCTAAGTTAGTAAGGGAATTCTACCTCAACTTGAAAATTGTAGGATCCGCCTTAATCACTTATGTGAACGGAGTCGAGATAGCTTTGCACAAGGATAAATTTAGAAGAACCTTTGAGATAACCTCTGATGGGTTGTCTTACACCCTTGATAGACTCTTTGGCTTCATAAAACTTCAAACATGCTATTATCATAAACCACTTAGTAATCAATCCAATGGAAAAAAGAAAGTAACCTTCAAAGCTACCTACCTTAAACCAAAACTCATAATCCTACACTATATGATAACTAGAATCCTCTTTGCTAGGATGATAAACAACTACTATGTTCTTCGAGAAGATGTAGTTCCCTCGTGGATTTTAACCCAATAAATTATAAAAAATTAGGTGGAAAGCATTTTTAGCCACATGATAAGTTGTAGAGAAAATATAAGAAATATTATCTTATGAACATCTAATCACAAAACTTCTGACCATATTCAATATTGACACAATAGTTGAAACAGAAGATCTAACAAACCATAAGATTGACCTTAGCAACCTAAGAGAGATAAGAATACATATCATGAATTCAGAAATAAAAGAATATTATCACTTCACCACTTCAAATTATGAGGAGAATAATAATAAAAAATTGAAATTGAAAACACCAAATTTGATAAAGTCCTTGACAAGGCCGTCCCCGAGATTTTAAGTGTCTTGTCGAAATCATGAATTTGGTGTCCTTTTTCTTAATTCATAATTTTTACTAGATTTATAAGTCACGTGTATAATAAAAAGTCAACTACATATGTATATATGATATAAAAAAAATTGTGCCCCTAAAAAATGGGTGCCATGTGCCACCGCTCTTCCCGAACACCCTCTGGTCCTTGAGTTCTGCGAAAACATAGAAGGACTTACATCCAAAAATGAAGGAAATACCATTGTATAATAAAACTCCACCTTTATTACAACCATAACACCTTTTACCGTCATGCACTTTACTTTGTTTCACTTTGTAGCGGCAAAAACTGCAAGTATAAGCCATTGAATTGACTTAACTCAAAAAATAACAAAAAAGTCGCCACCACACTTTTATTTTATCCAAGGACTAGGAAAAAGAGCGAATAAAATCTTTAAAATAAAGATCAGATATCTGGGACCGGGGGTTAGTTACGCAAAGGGAAGGTGTTAGGCACCTAAAGCATCTATGGTACTCCACAGGAACCTTTTTAAAAATTTGTATATGTGTGCTACAAAATAGTATGTGTACAAAATGGATGGTGGGGGGAGAAAAGAAGTATTTTTGATAATTTTTGGCTTGTCGAAACTTTCAATGAGTTCCAAGCCTACATACCAACAATGTGCAATGTTGAAATCAAAACCAAGTAGTTCGGCTAAAAAACTAAAGTTATGTGTTGGTTGATTTTAAGAAAATGTTTGTTAGAAAAGCTACAAAGAGCTCAAAAAAAGTTTGAATGAGGTTCGATGTTTTTTAGTCTTATGAAAAGAAAAGTCAAAGTATTATTAAATGAATTTGAAATTTATTAATAAAATAAATTTTGAAAATTCATGTTCCTAAGTCCAAGTTTTTTATGAAAGCGATTCGAGTTTTGAAAACAAGAATCCTTTGAAAAAGATGGAAAATTTTGAAAATTAAAGAATGGGGAGTAGATGAAGAGGCTAACCTAAGTGCATAAAGTAAAAGGTAATGGTAAAGAAAGATCTAAACGGGAGAAAATACTAGTACTTGACATCAAGAGCCAATACCATATCCCATCCTTTGAATTACCAGATAAGCAACAAATAATCGGACAAAAAACACAAGCTTCAGATAAATCAATGCTTTTAGGTGAACTCTTGTCTTAAGAAAAATGGGAAGAGTAATAGCTGTATTTGGAGGAAATCCACTCTTAATCGAGTATAACAGAATAACCTGCACACAAAGATAATAACCAGGAAAGAAAGAATAACCCCAAGGGCACAGTGATCTCCAAGCTGAGGTAAGGGTCCTAATCCTAAGTCCAAAGATCAAGCTCCAAGCACAAGGATATTAACCAAGTCCAATTAAATGTTTTTTTATGTTTAGGTTGAATTATTAAGTGTTTTGGAAAAGGAAAACAAAGCTCAAGGGAGCAAATTCAAAATGGCAAGAAAATAAAATGCTCTAGCGAGCCAAAGAAAAAATGACATAGAAAATAAAATGGTCAAGTGTGCAAAGCAAAAATGACATGAAATGTAAATGCTAAAATTATAGGTGCATAGAAATAAAGAGCATAATAGTAAATGCGGAAAATAAAAAAGCAATTAATAAAGGTTAGCAAGATGACCATCTTGAAACTTTTCAAGTATATCATCGAATTGTTAATTGTTAGCCGTCAGCAAGGACAAGTTTCAATTATTTTTTTGTCAAGTATATCACCGGTTTTGGAATTATCTTATCACTTGATCAAAGATGATTGAGAATTTTCAAATGGACAAAGTTAGTGGAAACTTGCCAGAAGCTTGATTAGAAATCAACGCGACCACACGACAAGCGCCACAGGTGTTGAACCAAGATCAAAGCTCAAGTCATTTTTTGGGGCTTATGTTAGAACATTGAAGTTTATGCCACCAATTGATCACTTTCTTCGAATCAGAACAAAAGAAAAATAAGATGAAGAAGAAGAAATGATTTTCAATTTTATTTTGCATCAGATTAATTTTTTCATTCTAACTTCGTCAAAATCAATCAACTTTCTTGGGGGATTTGGTCAAGAGTCCTATCAACACCCAAATTCCATTGATGTTGAGGAAATTTGTGACTCCAAAATAAATTCAAATGTCAGCAAAATAAAATGAAAATAAAAATCAAATAAAAGGATTAAAAGTGATTTTTGAAATTAGGTTATTTAATTGGACTTTTTTGACGAAATACATAAATAGTAATTTTTCATCAAAATAAAATTTCAAGAAAATTACCCTAAGTCAAACAGAGGTCAACAAGTGTTGACAATTTTTTTGAGAATTTTTTTTGAAGTTAGAAAACATTTTTAGAAAATAAATTAAAAGGTGAAATAAACCAAAAATGGCAAAAAATAGTAAAATCAAAAATAAAAATAAAATGAGGTCACCAATATTTCTCAAATGACCATTGGATCCTTTCATAATTTTTCTAGAATTTTAAAATGTCAAAAAGTATTTTAAAACAATTATAAACATCAAATAAAAGGGAAAAATCATAAAAATTATCAAATCTGAAAATAAAATCATGAAAAAATAAGATTCAGAAAGATAATATTCCAAAATATTTTTGTGAATTTTTTCATAACTAAAAAAATAATTAATGCCACGCATTAGATTGATGCAGACTAATAAAAGTAATCAGATCCAAGGGCTCCTATAACGCGCGCACGATATGAAACACATACCAGATGAAATTCAAAAAAATTACACGTCAGGCTCTCATTGGTTGAAGACAGACACGTAGGTTATCTTAAACCTCTAGCCATCATCCAATACTCAATTCTCAAACTGTAAAATCAATAAACATGAGTTGTATCCTTAGATTCGTCTCTTCAAGACGATCTCAACCACATGCTCGCAAAAAATTTATTTAAACTGACTGAAGAGAATTTTGGAAAAAATCAAATAATAGCGAATAGGATTTCAGTCAATACTTGATGAAAATGCAATTGGTGAATGTTGTACCCCAAAATTTACCCTCCTCTTTTCCGCGTTATTTTTGGCTTATAATTCCATTGCATAAAAATACATGTCATACCATGCATAGCATTCATCATAAGGAATATCAGATTCCAAATATTCCGAACGACACCCAAGAAGAGCTCATTTTTCAATAAAGTGGATTCCGGGTTTTAGCGCATTTTGGGCACTCCAGAAGGTGTATCTCTCATCTCCTTGGGTATTTTCTGTGGATTTTCGACTGACACTTTCCTCTCATGATTATCTACAATTTTCATTTGAAGGTCGAGAACGGATTTTGTGAGGAAGGCTCTCAAAAGAGTCATTTTCCCCGGCATGTCAAGCTGATTTTAGTGCTGAACCGTGTGTTTTGGCTCACCGAAAAGGCTTTATTTTCTAGCTGGAAGCTCGGAATTGAGCGGGACCAATTTCTAAAATTCTGTATCAAGGTCCTCTACAACTTCCATTTGCAACTCGAGAGCTAATTTCCCACCGATCGGTACCAGAATTTTAATCTCTGAGCTTGATTTTTAAGCTGAACCGAGCAATTTTCATCTGATGCGCGATGTTCGAAAAATCATATCTCACTTGATTTTCATCAAAACGGGACGGGACCGGTGCGAAAAGTTCACAAATCTTGTTAGCTTCAAATGTCCAAGAGATACGCATGTGTAAATTTCGATCAGAGGATCCTCGTCTGAGGCATTTTTCCCACAGAGCGCGGATGAAATTCTGCACGTGTCAGTGGTCTAAAACTGGTGCTGAAACTTCAAAAATTCTTATTTTATTGACCATTCATCGGATCAAGTTGGGATTTTGATTCACGCAAGCAAAATCGCATTTCGGACACTTTTCGTTTACATTCCGACTCCAAATTCCGCACGGATTTGGCAGTTTTGGGTTAATTTCGAAAATTATTCGGATAATCATAATTAGCTTGTTGATTAAGGACCCAAAGCTATAAATAGATCTTTCTCTTCACAAATAAGGGGGAACACATTCATTTGCTTAATTTTCCACTACTAAACACACTCAAATTCTCTCAAATTCAAAAAGCACAAAAACTCAAAAAACTAAAACTCCAACTTTCCCTCCAAGCAACCACCGCAGGCCACCACCGGACCTCCGTTCACCACCGGCTTCTTGTACAGAGCGCGCTAAGCGCGACCCCCGCGCTAAGCGCGACCTGCGAATTCTGGTTTTTCTCCATCGCAGCTTCTTCTACTTCAAGCTAGAGCATTCTCTCCTCCTTCTATTCACATTTGACATGGAAGGAACGGTTTAATCTCGATTTTCCCCTCAAGTTCAAGATTCAAGAGTTGCTCTTCATCTTTCTTCAATTTTCCATTGGTCTTCAAGGATTCAAGCCTAATTCTGAAGATTATCTATAATTCCTCATTGATTTGGTATTTTCTTTGAAGAGCACAAGGAATTCCTCTTCAATTTGACTCCAACTTCAAGTGCAAGTAAGTGTTAGGTTCAAATAAGCACTTATTTTAAGCTGTTTCTGATTTTTTAGCTTTTCTTGAAATTGAATATTGAAATCACATGCAAATTCAATGTAGACTCTAGGTCTTGTACTGGTTCTCTTGGACTCCTTGCTTTGAATTGAATTTTGCCGCCTTATTTGTGTCGGAATGAGGATGTTGTATATAGCATGTATAGGCTCTTGCATATGAAGGTCTCTCCTGCACATAAGCCATGAATTCATGCATTTTGCATCCTCTAATGCATGCTCATGCATTGAAAGATATTTAGCTTGATTGAATTGCATTGATACATGATGAGTAAAGCATAGCTTGCATTTGTAGTGTGTCGACGTGTAGTTTCCAAAGCACTTTGGTCACTAGGTACATTGTGCATTGTACATAGTTCATGCACACGCATTCCAAGTGCTTGTGTTAATGTGCAATTAGGATTTGACACAATGATTCTTTGCTTCTCCATGGCGTGCCTTGCTTATATCGGTATTTTTCATGTGGAACATTATGTTGTCGACACAACTTGCGTTGCAATCATGTTCATGCATTGGTCTCCGCCATGCATACATTGGATTATTTGATCATCCGCATTCCACACGTGTTCATTCCTAGCATTGTACATGAGCGTTGAAATCCCTTTTGCATTGCACTCTTAGCTTGTTCATGCCTAACCATACATGTGAGAACATTAGAGTTATCCATTTGCATTCCATATATGTCCATGCACAACATTGCATACATGACCATGGGAACCATTAATTCACCATCCGCATTCCGTATACGCTCATACATAGCATCGCATGCGAGCATCGGAATTGTCATTCCCCACTAGCACGCCGCACGTGTTCATGCATAACATAACATACATGAGCATTGGAATAACTGTCCAGCTGTGTGGATCAACCTTTTGGCATGAAAACATCACAAACAGGTGGTTTGGTGCAGAAAATAATTTTTCAACAGGTTGCAGGTCGCGCTTAGCGCCACCAGAGCGCGCTAAGCGCCAAATGTTCTGACTTTTTGGGTTGCATGGCGCGCTTAGCGTGGTCTTCTGGTTTTTTTTTTTTGATTTTTTCGATTCTAATGGTGAACAGTAGTCACCCTAGCTATGCTTGGCTGCTGTTTGCACTCCATTTCTTGCAGGGACACACGACGCATGCATGTGCGACTCGTTTCTCCGATATTCACACACTTTTCCTTTGCTTGTGTTTTGGGTCTAACTCCCTTTTTGCAGGTTTCTCATGTTTGTATGCCCACGTATACACTCCTTGTACTTGCCTCTTGGGTCCAACTCCTTTTTCGCAGTTTGCTTTGCGTTTGTATACCCACGTATACATCCATTTGTCTGTTTTTTTGGGTCTAACTCCCTTCTTGCAGGTGTTTTGCATTTGTACACCCACGTGTGCATTTCTATACTTGTTCTTTGGGTCTAACTCCCTTCTTGCAGGTGTTTTTTTTGTGTTTGTACACCCACGTGTACATCCCTTTGTTTGCTTTTTGGGTCTAACTCCCTTCTTGCAGACGTTGTTGCTCCAGATGCACACAAGGGCGCATTCTCTTTGCTTTGCCACCTCGAGCTATTCTCACCGGTTTACTCTTATTGCATGGCTGCAGTACTTGAAGTTTTCCGGAGTATTTCCCTAGCTCGCAGTGCTCTTCGGATTCTATATCCGTTTGGTAGTTTCTACACCATTTACCGCATTCTCTTACAGTTTTCCTAGATATCATGAGAAGTAGGGCTTTACAGCTTTCTTTTGCCATGAGAAAGTAGGAATAGAGATGCATGATGGGGCTTCCGTAGCTGGAGCATGTTCTGGAACCCCTCTGGTTTATTTAAAGACCCGTTTAGGGCAATTCTACTTGTCATTTGTGCTTGCTATTGATTTCTTTCCTCCAGGTTCTTTAGCCTGAACCATGGGATTCATTTCCTTGCATGTCAACCTTAGGGTAGTGCATAGCTAGTCTTCCCTTTGCTTTTGCTAGTTTCTTCTGCATGTTGCATGTAATAAAACTAAAATTTGCTTTTCTTTTCCTTTTGAAAACAAAAACACTTAATAATGGTTTAAACTCCTTTCTCAAGGTAAAAGGAACCAACCAACACAAACTCTTTTTTGCCTTTGCGCGCTTTCTTTTCTTTTTGTGTTAAAACCTTTTCACAAGTAAAAAACACAAAACACACCAAAACAAGTGAGCCGAACTACGGCGCTCTGACTTTCCCATTGCACGCGGGAATACGTAGGCATCTTGTCACGGGGCTCGATCGAGCAAACTTTGTAAATACTTCCTTCTTTTCCCTGTGGTTTCTTATTTTCTCTTTTCTTTTGCATGCATGATTAGCGATTAAGCATAGATATAACACACCCTTTAGCTAGAATTAGAAAGTGGATACCATAGAGTACTACGAGCGTGTGGGGTGCTAATCCCTTACCCTCGCGTAACTAACTCCCTTACCTAGATTCTCTTAATTTCACGGTTATAGGACCGCGATTTCTCCCTCAGGTTTACTCGATGTTTCCCTTTCTCCCTCGTGAGATAAAAGACGTTCGATGGCGACTCTATCTGATACTAGTTATCATGTCGGAAGTACCGCCAGTGTTTTCAGCTGGCGACTCGGAAGTACCGCGATTTCTCCCTCAGGTTTACTCGATGTTTCCCTTTTTATGCCTTGCATTGCATCCTATGTGGCATATTTACTGCTTTCATATATCCTATATCTGGACTGCTGTTGTGCTGGTTTCATCTCTTGATCTGGGTGGGTGTTACTTGAGGTAAAAGGCCAACTACCCCGGCCAGTGACACATAGGCTAGATGGATGTCCATGTCGAATCCCGCATCCCGTGGTGCGTGTGAGGAGGCATGGAGTATCGAATTCAGACGAGGTTCGATTGACGGTGCTCTCGCCCTACACCCTGTTGTGTAGTCAGCGAAGTACTCGATAAAGGATCGTCGACTCTGACTATCATTAGGGACACCCTGTTGAGTCTAGAATCACCCTGTGAGTTGGGGCGGGATATCATTACTACAGGTACCGTTGGTGACTCGGTTTTTCGTTGGTGACTCGGTATTCTCTGGTGGTGACTCGGTATTTTTCTACCAGCGGCTCGTGATCTCATTCAGTGGTATTTTCTAGCCGTTACTCTGTCCGGATTTCTGTTTTCTTCAGTCAGAGCAAAAACCACGCAGCGGTTTGATCAGTGTTCATGGAAGTAGTAAACCCATGATCAATGCATAATGTGCCAGCATCTTAGTATTTTCATTTTTATTTTCAAAAAAGATTTGTCAGGAAAATACAAATGTACATACCCAACATGCATACTCATTCATTTCATGCATTCATAACAGGCATTTGAACTTGGGGATTTCTCTTACTCAGACCTGGTATTTTCTTCTCAAAACTGTGAACTTTGCCTCGTGCCATTCTCGCGACCGATACCAAGTAATGGAACAACTTCGGGGCTGGATGAGATGAAGGAACAGATGGGATTTCTTATCCGGACATGCAAGACTTGAAAGAAGAGAACCAACAGTTGAAGACTCAGCTAGGCTTGGTGATGGAAATTTTAGGGACCGTGTTGAGAAAGGGAGATGATCCCAGATTTTCTACAGCAACGGGAGTCACTATTCCTCCTCATACTCTGGAGAATTCTTTGAGCCCAAAAGCTAGACATGCATCTACTCCATCACCCTGTATTCCGAGGCCTCCCTGTTTACATCCAATTCTGGTTGTTCAAAAGGGTCTAGATAAAGCTCTTCAACCAAGGACGTCACACTCTGAAAAGCAATTCGATCCCATTCCGATGCCATATGCTCAGTTGCTTCCTCAGTTGCTCAAGTGTCGGTTGGTTGAACTCCAAACTCTTGCCATGCCTGAAGGGTTTCTGTTCGAATATAACGTGATGGCTAGGTATGACTTCCATTCTGGGGCACCTTGTCATGGTACGGAAGACTGCATGACATTGAAAAACGAGGTTCAAGATTTGCTGGACAGAGGTATTATCTGGTTTACTCCTACAGGGCCGACCATACAAGCCAATTTCGCTTCAGCTGCTGATATGACAGTTATGCCTGCTGCTGTTGTGATACGGTGAACTGACTTTTAGTGTTTTTGTATCGCAAATGTGTGGATAGCAAGAGTCGCCACCGACTTTTATTTTTATCCAATTAAGGGAAGGTAAAAGTACAGAAAAAGACCTTCGTTAGATTCGAGTAAGGAGAAGGTTATGAAAAGGGAAGGTATTAGCACCCTTTCCATCCGTAGTTATCTAGGCTCTTAGTTGCTCTTAGATCACTTTAAAATTGTGCTTTCGTGTGTTTGAAAATGTTTTGAAAAAGGAATTTCGCTTGACTTTGTAATGATTCATGTAGGAATGTATACAAAGTGTTCTGAAATGTTTCGTTTTGAAAAGAATTTGAACTTTGACAGAAAGTGTAAGGTGTGAAAAGTATTTGTTTTGAGCAAGCAACTAAAAGTCTTATTACCTACTCAGAATAGGTCATTTTCGTGTTATTTTACGTTCCTTTAGAATAGCGCTATCCATACCATTAGTTGGTAGGTAACTCTATTTGTTGGATGTAAGCGGGACATTCGAAGGGACATCGGATGGTCATAGAAAGCAACTTGTAGGAAGTATCCTAGCACATTCGAAGGGACTATCATCATTTTTCGTAGGCGACAATCGAGGGTCAAGATCATGTATTCGTAGGCGACATCGTGGGTCTTATGATCTTTGTATCGAAGGGACTATGATGATTTGTTTCGTAGGCAACGGTGCTAGGATACCTCTACGTTCGAGGACATGAACATTTGAATTCGTAAAGGCAACGAGAGAATTACCCTAAGGGTGCATGTGTGAAAAGTGTGTTGATTCGATATTTTATCTTAAAAATTAGTGAGCTATGTTGATTATTATCTTGCCATACACGCCTAGTTACTAGCAATTTATAGGGTGCGAAATTAAAATGCGGAATGTAAAGATGCGGAAAGGTAAATGTCCTACGCTATTACATGGCTTTGGGGCAGATACATAATTTAAACTTGCGGAAAATAAAAACCTAATTTAAACTATTACATCCCATAAACAGTTACATTATTGGAAAAATGAAAACGGTAAAAGAAACCGTCTGAAACAGAATAACCTGTAAAAGAATGAGAAATCGGAAAATACGAGATGAATCGAATAAGAGAAAAAATGTTAGAAAAATGCAAGTTTTTGAATGAGAAAAATATGACATGCTGGAAATAACATAAATATGCTAAAATAATTTTTTGGATGCAATTTAATAATTAAAATACAATTAAGATTGATTTAAATGCAAAATTATGAATAAAAATAAATATGCATGCAAAATAATATTTTTTAATTTTATAAATTAAATAAGCATTTTCAGAAAATAATATAAAGAGAAAAAATAATTTTGGCAATTTTTAATGCATGAGAAAAAATATTGAAAAGAAATTAAAATGCATGGAAATATTAAATAAAATAAGAAAATATGGAAAATATGAAAATAGTGAAGTTTGTAAAAAGGAAATGCAAAACCGGTGCTAGTGAGGATCGAACTCAGGACATGGGAGAGTATCCTTGCACAGTGAGAGCCTTTACCACTACGCCAGCTTGCACTTGTTGTCATGGGAACGAAAACGTGTGGTCATGAGTGTACACGCGTCGCCTTTTGGAGGAGTCAAAGCCCAGCCAGCTGGTGGACACCGGGTTGAATGAGAGAGCCAATCGAACCGCCCAGAAATGCCACGCACGCTCGCTGCCGGTCTTCGCCTGAGTCCACGCCGGAGCTAGGGCTCCGGTCATCTTCTCCGGCACCTGTGATTCTCAATCTGCAAAAATACACGAAATAAAAAGAAAAGAAGGACCTTGTCCCCCTAAATCGGCCATGGCGAACACGATGGTGGTGTTAGTTTCAGATAAAAATGCTTGCACAAGCCAGTTCGAAGCTCATCAGTTTGGAAACCCTAAGTATGGCAAAACGCGATTCTAACGTCCAAACTCACAAACGATTGCCCAGATCTTGTCCATGGAACCTCAGGAGCACAATGAAAACATTAGAATCAATTTACACACGCAGAATAATAAAATGCAAAAATCAAAAAGTTTTGAATATGTATGTATGTATATGCATCGATTCTGGATGGTTTGATCAATGACAATAATGTATTCTTACTCAAATTTACCCTCTGAGCACGATGGAATGATTTTTGAAGGCTGAAAGTGGCTGGATTTTGAAACACGATTTTTCAAGTTTCTTGAAAATTTTTGACAAAATAAGGGTTGTTGTAAGGGCTAGGGTTTCGTTTCTTTGGCTTGTGTACTTGCTGAGTATTTATAGAGGGATTTGAGAGAGGAAAAAGAGTGAAAAAAAGATTTGATTTGGAGCATTCAATATTTTTCAAATAAAATCAATTTTTTGAAAGAAATTTGATTTCCTCTTCAATGCATGATCATGCACGAATTTGGCAAGTGTTTTGGGCTTCCTTGGACCTCAAGTTTGGTATAAAATCAGCCCTTTTGGAAAAATATATTATTTTAATATTTTATATAATTTAATTTTGAATTAAATGTTCTAAAATTCAAAAATAAATTAATAAAATAGAAAATTGCCATGGCCAAGCATTTATGGGTCAAGAATAATGTCATGAACAAGTTTGGATCAAAAGATTTTAGGCCCATTTGGAAAATTTTGCATTTTGACCAAAATGTCCTTTTGTGCAATTGTCCAAAATTGCCCAACTTCTGAATGGTGTATCTTGCTCAATTTTCCACATTTTTGAGTGTTCTTTGACTTTTTGGAAAGCTCTAAGAGTCCTCTAACCAACCGTTTTGGTATCATCTCAATTGGAGTTTCCATGCTCAATATATCTTCAAAACAAAATGTTGACTTTTTGTTGACTTTGAAAATGACATAATGTTTTGAGCCATACCTCTCAAATGAAGCATTTTTGGACATTCTTGTGAGACATGAAGTTGTAGAGAATTGAATTTCCTTCAAAACAAGAGGTGGTGGAAAATTTCGAGAAAGTATGAAGAAGTTATGATCACCAAAGTTCAGTTGACTTTTCATCTAGAAACCCTAATTTAGAAAGTTTGACTTTTGAGCAAATCTTGAGTTTTCTTGATGAATCATGATCAACCCTTGATCAAATGATGAATGTAACTTCAAAATGAGGATGTTGACCAAAAATCATGAATTTTGATGTATGTTGACCAGTTGACTTTTGTCAATCAACCGATTTTCAACCATCGAGCAATTCGAGGAAATTTGACTTGTAAGGCTTGAAACTTGACATGGAGAATCTTTGAAGCATATGAGGAGGCATGAAGACCATTGGAGATGTTGGAAGTCCATCTTGATCTGAGAATCAACAAACCCTAGTTTGGGTTGATTGTCTAGGAGAGGGTTTGTCTGATCAACCCTTGAGGAATCCTTGAGTATGGATGTATGGAATGTCTTGAGAAGATGGAGGGAAAATTTTGGGGTATGACAGAAATTCTGAAGTAGCTAAATATGACAATACCTTTCACAGAAGCTATCACTCAGATGCCCTCGTACGCTAAGTTTCTTAAATAAATCTTATCTAAAAAGAAGAAAATAGAAGATAATGAGACAGTTACACTCACTGCTGAGTGTAGTGCCATCATTTAGAATAAAATGCCGCAGAAGCTGAAGGATCCCGAAATTTTCTCTATTCCCTATAAAATAGGTAAGTTTATCATAGACAAAGCTCTATGCAACTTAGGCTCCAGTATCAACGTTATTCCCTTGACGATATCTAAGAAGCGTGACATGGGAGAATTAAGACCGACTAAGATGTCAGTACAACTAGCGGATCGTTCAGTCAAATACCCCATAGGAATCCTTGAAAACGTTCCAGTACGAATAGGTCAATTCTACATCCCTACAAATTTCATCATTATGGACACTAGAGAAGATAGTGTTACCCCAATCATTTTGGGAAGACCATTTTTAGCCACTGCCGAAGCCATATAGATGTTAAGAAAGGAAAACTAACCTTTGAAGTTAGGGAAGAAAAAGTCAAATTCATCTTGACACAATTCCTACAAGCCCCAGCTATCGATGATACCTACTATCTTTTAGACGTCATAGACGAATGTGTCAAAGAGATGGAGGCAGTAAAGGAACTTGACTCCAAAACCATGAAGATTCTAATCCTTCTAATCTTCGAAGATGACAATTGGTGTCTCGAATATCGTGATGACAGTTTAAGTGAATGTCTAGCACTCACACTAAATCATATGCCCTGTCCGAAGAAACCAGACTTAGAACTTAAAGTTTTACCCAAAACCCTAAGATACAAATTTCTGGACGCTGAATTCAGAAAACTGGTGATAATAAACGCAGACTTAGGACAACTCGACACGGAAAAACTGTTACATGTTATACGAAAATATCCGTCAACCTTAGGATACAACATTGCTGATTTAAAGGGGATAAGTCCTTCCATTTGTATGCATCACATCATGCTGGAAGACGACTGTAAGGCATCTAGAGAACATCAGAGAAGAATCAACCCGATTATGAGCACTGTAGTAAAAGACGAAGTAACTAAACTTATGAATGCAGGAATCATATACCCGATCTCTGATAGTTAATGGGTGAGTCCAGTCCACTGCATACCCAAAAAGGGAGGAATCACAGTCATGACGAACAAAGCTGGAGAACATATAGCAGAGAGAGTCGTGAGTGGATCCAGAATGTGCATTGACTATAGGAAACTAAACAAAGCTACTCGTAAAGATCATTTCCCTTTACCATTCATTGATCAAATGCTTGAGCGATTGGCTAAGCATTCCTTCTACTGTTATCTGGACGGTTATTCAAGATTCTTTCAAATTCATATCCATCCTGATGACCAAGAAAAGACCAATTCACATGCCCTTATGGTACGTTCGCTTATAGACAAATGTCATTTGGATTATGTAATGCACCAGCAACGTTCCAAAGGTGTATGATGTCCATCTTTGCCGATTTCATAGACGATAGCATGGAAGTCTTTATGGACGAATTCTCTGTGTGTGGGCAAAGTTTTGAAGGATGTTTATAAAATCTAGAAAAGTTATTGGAGAGATGCGTGCAAGTAAACCTGGTGTTGAATTGGGAGAAATGCCATTTTATGGTAAAACAAGGAATTGTTCTTGGGCACATAGTCTCCGAAAGAGGTATCGAAGTAGACAAAGCCAAGATTGAAGTAATAGAAAACCTCCAACCACCAAAACCCTTGTGAGAAATACAAAGTTTCTTAGGCCACGCTGATTTCTACCGCCGTTTCATAAAAGATTTCCCAAAGATATCTAAACTGCTCACCAACCTCCTGATGAAAGAATCTGAATTCATATTTGATGATGACTTCCTGAAGGCGTTTGAACGGTTGAAAACAGCTCTTATATCCGCACCCATTATACAACCACCTGATTGGAGTCTACCATTTGATATAATGTGTGACGCGAGCGATTATGCAGTAGGTGCAGTTCTAGGACAAAGGAGACACAAGAAACTCCATGCTATATATTACGCAAGTAGCACATTGGACTCTGCACAGATAAATTACGCCACTACTATAAAGGAACTTTTGGCCGTAGTTTTTGTATTGGATAAATTATGTTCTTATCTAGTAGGCGCGAAGATTATTATCTATACAGATCACACAACTATCAGGTACCTACTAGCTAAACAAGATGCCAAAACAAGATTATTGAGGTGGATCTTGCTCTTGCAGGAGTTTGATTTAGAGATCAAAGATAAACTGGGCTCCGAGAATCTTGTAGCTGACCATCTGTCTAGAATGAAAAACCTTAACCCTGACACAATACTTATTAATGACGATTTTCCATATGAACACTTAGTAACTCTGATGGAATCTGAAAGTGAAATTAAACTAAGCCCTGAATGTTGTTGCAATAGCGAGACAAAGGAAGAAGAGGAAGTAGTATCTGCTCAGACCTCATTGCCCTAGTACGCTGACTATGTCAACTATTTGGCAATGAGAGTCCTTCCATCCCATCTAACCTATCAACAAAAGAAGAAATTCTTTCACGATCTCAAACACTATTATTGGGACGAGCCCTTACTGTTTAAACGAGGTCCTAACAGTATCTTTCATTGCTTCTTTCCAGAATATGAAATAGAAGATGTAATTGCTCACTATCATGAAGCCCCTTTATGGTCGACATGCTAGTACATCAAAGACCTGTGCGAAAATTCTGCAAGCCGGCCTTTATTGGCGCAGCCTATGGAAAGATGTCCATGATGCTATCATAAAATGTGACCGGTGTCAACGCACTGGTAACATATCAAGGCAAGACGAGATGCCTCAAAAGGGTATCCTAGAAGTAGAAGTCTTTGACGTGTGGGAAATTGATTTTATGGGACCTTTCCCATCTTCCTTTGGCAACCATTACATATTAGTTGCAGTAGACTACGTATCTAAATGGATAAAGGTTGTAGCCTCTCTAACAAACGATGCACAAGTAGTGATTAGATTGTTTAAGAATATAATTTCTTGAGATTCGGTGTACTGAGACTAGTCATCAGCGATGGTGGATCTCAACTCATTTCCAAAATCTTTGATAAACTCTTAGCAAAATATGGATTTCGACACCATCTAGCAACACATTACCATCCGCATATAAGTGGACAAGTAGAGGTTTCTAATAAAGAGATTAAGCAAATATTAGAGAAAACTGTTGCCACATCTAGGAAAGATTGGTCATCTAAGCTACATGAAGCATTGTGGGCTTATAGGACGGCGTACAAGACACCCATCGGAACCACACCTTTTAAGTTAATTTATGGGAAGTCATGTCATTTACCTGTGGAACTAGAATATAAAGCCTATTGGGCTATTAAAACCCTAAATCTGAATTACAAAGCAGCTGGAGAAAAGAGAATTCTATACATCCATGAGCTAGAAGAGCTTAGACTAGATGCTTATGAAAATGCCAAGATTTATAAAGAAAGAACTAAGAAATGGCACGATCGACGCATATCCAAAAAAGAATTCAATGGGGTGATGTAGTACTCCTATTTAACTCCAGACTTAAAATATTCCTTGGAAAACTTCGTTCTCGATGGTCAGGACCCTTTGAAGTTATAAAAGTACTCCCAAGTGGCGCTATTGAAATCAAAGGAAAATATAGTGACACGTTTATAGTAAACGGGCATCGTTTGAAGCATTACCATTGTATCAGAAATAGAGATTACTCAGCTAGTCTGAGACTTATACAGCTGTCGACTAAGTCACCAAAATAGTTTTCGATTTTCAAAATTAGGTCGAGCTTCGGACGTTAAACAAAGCGCTTTGTGGGAGGCAACCCACCATTTTTATAAAAACTTCGATTTATTAAAAATTTTCATTTATTTTTCGTTTATGTATTTCTTAAAATTTCTACAAATATTTTCTTTTCTTTTCTTCTTTTCTATTTTTGGCATTAAGCCGATGCTGATTTAAAACTATTATTAGTTACTTACAGGATTTTTATTTCTTCACTAACTTTTGCCATGGATTTTTCTGATACTATGCCTGTCACTTTCCTGAATGAGGCCTAGCATAGACGCTACGAGACACTTTCTCAGAGAGAGATGCACCCCACTGTTTATGCACATGATCCCACATTGTTCGAGTTAGGCATTAGAGAGACTGTCCGCTTCATGTTCAACCAGATTGGGTGGGATTATTTCATTCATAATCAGCATCCCACCTACCGCAACTTAACACTGGAGTTTCTAAGTTCTTACATTACAACCCTGATGTTGGTTTAGGGTTGGCCAGAGGAGTGGTTTCTTTTAGACTATTAGGTTTTACTCACAGATACACCACTCGTGAGCTTGCTGATCTACTTGATTTCCCAGTTAGTGCTGATGTTGTCATTGAGATTCCAAATGATGAGTATTTGGACAGCCAACTTGGCTACTTTTGTGGAGAGATATCTACTCTAAGGCACGACAGCTCTATCTTGAGACACTCGTCAAAGATTCATAACCTAGTGATTAGGTACTATCACATGATTCTGTCATTTTCCTTATTTGGGAAACCTCAGAATGATACCTTGGTGTCCAAGGAGGAGTTATTCATTATATTCTGTGTGTTCAGATTTAGACCAATGTTAGGTACTTCATTTTTGCTTGCTCGACTTCTTAGTATTGCCTAGGCTCCTGACGGACTGATATATGTTGGAGGCTTGGTGACTATGATTGCTGCTGACCTATTTTAGAGAGAGCGATTATCCCGTCTGACCCCTGTTGCTGACCATACCCTACTTAATTTGTCTTTTTGTTTTAATGTTGGGATGATTAGATATTTGGAGCCGAATCAGTACCAATTGTTGATTCATAATGAGCCAGTTTACCACTTTACGCTACATGACATTGCACGATCCAGTGTGCATGACAAGAAGAATTGGACTTATGAGTTGGAGGGCGTAACAGAGAATAATATGGAAGAAGAAGAATTGGATCTTGTGACACCGCCCCACTATTATGACCCTGCAGCAGCTTTGGATGAGGATGACCCACAGATGGTCGAGTTGATTGATATGATTGACTTTGACCCTGTTACCCCACCTCTCCTTGACTGCATTCCATCTTGGGATCCACCTATAGCTCCTGCTGCTGCCGACGCCCAGATTCCACGACCTGATTATGCTGCGGCCATTAATGCGCTGACGAGGGAGCATGCTACTATCCGCTCCGATATTACATCGCTCCGCTCTGATCTTTATGGTTTCATGGATCTTGTTACAGTAAATCTAGATCACTTGTACCAGCAGTTGAATTCTAGGAGTGGCTGATTTATGTTTTCAGAACATTGAGGGCATTGTTCATTGCTAGTGTAGGGGAGGAGTGTCTAGATTTAGATTTAGAGGATTTCATTTTTCTTTGTTTTTCATTAGCATCACATTAGATTTATTTCAGTATTTTAGTTATTCATTTTTGGATTTAGTTATTTAAGTTAATTTATTTAATATTTCATCATTTATTTTTATGTGTTATATTTCTCATTGTGTTCTGTTATTATTATGCTATGATGCTATTGTGTTATTATTAAGTATGATCTAAAAAATAAAATGCATGAATATTAACCTACTAGGACTAGTATGCATTTATCATTGAATAACACAACCAAATATGTCATGTGAATTTCCTAAGGCCGGCCAACACCTTGTAACGACCGTTACAAGGGCATGAGTTATGACTGCCAAATTCATGCCATGTGTAGCGACCGTTACACATTCTTTGCATGCCATCCATTATAAAACTGACCCTAGCACTCATTCACTCTTATTAATTTGCATTCAACCCATGCATTTACCAAATTAAAACTTATAACGGTTTAGTTCTTCATCATAAACAGCACCATTCAACTCATTTTCTATCATTTAACACCTTACTCCTATAAAAAATCTTGATAAAAATACCACCATTACACCCAACTTTCTTTAAGACCTTCTACCATTTAAAACCATTTCATTTCCAAAACACTTCAAAAAGATGGCCAGAAGATCTCAAGAAGATAGAGAGGAACCAGATCTCACAGATATGGTGTTCCGAGATGGAGAAGCCGGAGTCCGATAGGAGGAACTCTACCGGAGATTTCACCAGAGAGGTATATTTCCCACAAAATACATTGATGAAGATTGTCTACGTGGTTTAGGTTTGCTTGATAGTGTGCAATCCATGCTTCATGCCTCTGGTTTACACTACATTGCCACTATGAATCTGCCAACTTATGAACCCCTCACACTGGAGTTTTTGAGTTCTTTTGCATACCAAACACCACCTACTTCAGAAGTCGGTCAATATCTGATCGGTGCATCAACCTTCAGATTATTCAACACGGAGTATACCATGAACCAGGAGACTCTAAGTCAAGTGCTTCACTTCCACCAAGGAGAGGGTGTGGAATACCAAATCCTGCACGATGAAGATTAGACGACAAGGTCATTTAAAATATGGGAGCGTTTAACTGGCACTCGAGTTGATAATTGGGGGAAACTTCTTTATACTCACACCTGCAACCCGTGTATCCTCTATTTCCACCGAGTCCTTGCCAATATAGTGTTCGGGAGAGAAAACAACAAGGTAAACACTAGTGAGATGTACTTTCTGCAATGCACTTTTAATCCTGATTTGAGTATAAATACTACTCTATTCTTTCTCAACCATATCCAATCGCTGTTATCAAGGAATGTAAACACATCACCTTTCTGTATTTGAGGCATAGTCACAATTATTGCCTAATATCTAGATTTGCAAGACAGGTTGGATGAGTTACCATTCTGGCAAGCCGAATTCTTAGATCTTGATTATTGTCAGTCTGGTCATATTGTCAAAGCAAGGAGGGATGGGAGATACAATCTGTGGTGAACAACATAGTCATTCCAGGCTTTATTCTGCCAAATCCAGCGGCCACTAGAATTGATGTTCCTGCAAATTGGGTTTACGATCTACAAGCACCAGCCCTTGGAGCGAACGTGTAGAACAATCAACCAGAAGTGAATCAACAACCACCACAACCAGATGTCCCACAACTGGCACAACCAGGAAATAATCCTCAACCAGCCGCAGTTGACGCGATTTATGCATTGCTTTTACTTCAAAATCAGTGTCAACAAGTGTTTACAGCCCTGGTGAAGAACCTCCTAGACCTAGAGGAGGTGGAGTGAGGACACATGGCGGAAGAAGAGAACGAGGTGAAGCATCAACCAGCAGAGATAACAGAGACGACAATGAAGACTGATTTATTTTCTTGTATTTTTCTTAAGTTTTCTTTCTCGTTTGTTTCCTTTTTCTAACTTTAGTTGTCGTATTGAGGACAATGCTCAGTCTAAGTGTAGGGGACGAAAACTTTGTCTTCAATTTCTAGTAAGCTTTAAATTTCAGTTATTTCTCTTTCCATTAAATAAATAAAAAAGAGAATTTCAGATTGATATTCATTTCCGTAAGTTATTCTTACTTCCACATGTTTCTTGAGCCATAGCGGAAAATTTTAAAAATTTTATATCTCGGTACTTCCGAAAAGTATATAGGTTACTCGTAAGGCTACGTTACATTTCTTGAGTAAGACTCGACAAAGATAATACTTCCTTGACACCCAAGTTTTCCAGATTGCGTAGATCAGTTTGAGTAGCTATGATACCGAGACCTTAAGTTTTAAGTTTTAGATCAACCCCGAGTAGTTTATACAAGCAGTCAGCACCGTCTTATCCACAAACTACGTAGGGAGCTAATGAATATAAGTAACTGGTCATTATCAGAAAAGCTTTGAAAATTGAGCTATAACAGGGAATGCGCTAATTAAGTTAGGTGATCCTCACCAGGTCTTTTAATCCAACAGTTACGGAACCTACAAAAACTAAAGTGAAAACCATTTGTAAGCCTGTTCAGTGGTATCTGGTGTTGAACTCGGTAGGGCGAACCACGGTTCGATTCCCCAAGACTTATGATTTGGAAAAGAAAAAGGGTTACCAACTTGCGTACTAGAACCTCATACATAAAATGACCAGAATCACTAACCGGCTACTCTACTATGTGTGTGCGAGAGATAAAGGGCTTAATGTGATTGCGCGATAATGAAAGTGATTGACTTCAAATGAGGAAAATTAGGTTGAACTATGATAGCATGATTCAGACTGGTTTGCATAGGAAGGAAGATTTAGACCATGTTCATGGTTTCGTGTCATTCCTGTATCATCGGTCTCGAAGCCCAGTTCCATCTTTCTGAACATAACGCCTATCAACCACGTACAATTCGAGTTGCATTGTGCGATTGTGTCAAAACTTTGCGCTAAATTATTTCAAAACCTATCATTTGCTTGAGGACAAGCAAAGGTTCAAGTGTAGGGGAGTTTGATAACACGAAAATGTATCGATTATTTAAGCCAACTTATATGTTTTTATCCGCATTTTAATTAAATAAATTATTCTTTATTCATATTATGCCGGTACTTTTATGTTTTCAGGTTTCTACCAATTATAAGGCATGTGTGAAGAAAGTCAAGAAAAGCCGGATAAATCACACTCAAAATCCACAAAAAGAGAATATTTGTTGAAGTGTGTATCCACAAAAAGAGAATATTTATTTAGTCCGTTGGGATTCGATAATCTTTAAAAGTACAAGCGATAAGATTGTATACTTGCGGTCTAGATTCTATAAGACGATAAAGTCGCGATTATTTTACAATCTTTCAGGGATGTTTGATATGTTCTTCAAGAACTTATATAAATATTATTCTACTATATTAAAAACAATTGAATGTAATAAAATATTTTAAAACCATTGCATTATAATTTTAGAATAATGATAAATCATGTACACATAAAAATATGCAAACACACTTTACTATAACATTTAAATTTTAATGTATAAAAAAACAATATTTATTTACTCTCTTTTAATAAAATCATCAAATATTATTCTATTTGATTTTATTAAAATCTATTGTATTTAAAATTATACATCGTTATAAGGCCAAATTACTACAATATGACTTATAATAGTAAAAATCATAATCATAAATAAATGTTTTTTTAATTAAGAAATATAACTTTAAAAAAATCATAAATAGTTTGTTCAATTATAAGAATATAATATAATTCAATATGCGACCTTTAATATATTATTTTTATGAATAATAAAAAAAATATGAATCACAAATATGATTAATCTTTCAAGATATTATTGAAAGTATATTTTTGATTGCTTAATTCTTATAGAATTCAACCAAAATTCTTTATCAACAATGATCAACAAACATTATAATTCGTCAAAAATATTTGATATTAAAATATTAGTTCTTCTGGAACAATTTCTCAATCATATTAGTTATACAAGGAAATATATTATTTTTCGTAAACAATGTCACAAATGTACATTCTTTGAACAATCCTTTAGAATGTGATCTTTTTATTTTTTTGTCAAAAACTATACATATCTTCAAACAAGATCTTCAAACAAGAATAAATAATAATTTTTTTACGCAAATGTGAGATCCTTCTGGGATATTTCTCTATTATTGATGCAATCTTCTTGAATTGGGTAATATTATTGACCCAAGCATTTTGCTATTTTTATTTTAAATATAATTGATGCAATTCTTATTGAATTGATTAATATTATAAATGCAACCCTTCTAAAATTTGTTAATATTATAGATGCAATTGTTCTGGGATTCGTTAATATTATAGATGCAATTCTTCTATCGTTAATATTATATATGTAATTCTTATGGGATTCGTTAATATTATAGATGTAACCCTTCTAAGATTATAGATGCAATCTTTATGGGATGCGTTTAAAATTATTTGTGTCAATATTCTAGAATGACAATTAGTTTACGAGTATATATTACAAAATTTTACATCGAAACACAAAAACCTTTGTGAAAGAGATATTTTTAACATTATTAAGGCAATCCTTCTTGGATGCATGATAATTATTGATTTTTTTTCTAATCAATAGGTCAATACAAAATATGTAGAATTATTAATGCATATTATAAAAAAAAACCAAAAGAAATAATGTTACCTTCTAAATCTTAGAATTTCGTGAACCAAAATTCTAATCATATAACCTCGGAGCCAATTTCAATTATAAAATTTTATAATTTTATAAAGCATAAAACTATAAAGCATCGTACCGGTAACATGTTATGAAATTCATGAGAAACAATATAATAAAATAGTAGAAACGAATGAGAGAAAATATGATTGTATTATTCTCATAATTAGTGTTGATTTCAAGTACAATATGAGTCATATTTATAGGTCATATGTAAAATAAAAAATCAATTAAAATCTTATAATTGATGAACATCCATAATCATTTCATTTATACTACTCATTATTTTTATAATATCAGATTCAAAAAAGTTTGAAAAAACAATAAAAATTTAAATTGATTTGGTTTACATTCAAGAATAGATAGGAAATTCTAATATAAAAGATTTGGGTGAAAGAATAATTGTTGGATACAGGTACATTTTCCCATATGATGATGAACATTGTCTACCAAAGAATTTCATTAACCATATAATTTCTTTTATATATTATAACAAATGTTTAGTGCTTCTAAAAATTTGGGACACTGTAAAATCACATACCCTAAACATGATCAGGATAGCTAATTGTAGTCCATAGTAGTAACTCTTACATTAACATAAATTTTAGTCAATTACTCCAATAAATAATATTCTTATAATGTTGATTGTATGAGTAAAAGGAAACATATATAATCATATTTTTACTATGATAAAAGACATAATCATAAACATCATGATTATCCATGTTATACACAAGTATATTAAGAATTTAATCATAATTATAAAAATACAACTAGGATTATAGATATTAAGAATCCAATCATCAAAACCTACCTTGGAGATGGCACAATTGAGATACCAGAATGAACAAGGACAGAGAAGAACTATTAGTTAAGGTGGAATATATAAATCAAGATATTTTGTGTTTGTATGTGTTCATGCAAGCAACAACTAAGTGAAACGACCACATGATCTGATCTTTTACTCTAAGAAATTAAGAAGAAAAGTTAAGATCATGCTGGCAGCTTCACTTGGTAGTGGTCCATGATATATAAGAACTAGAGTTGCTACTTTAAAAGGAGGTTTAATTGTTAGTGTTTGGATTGAGAAGAAAGTAGGGAATGGTCTATATATAGTAGTTGGAAAGTAGAAGCAGTGAAAAATATACATACTTTTCTCCCCTTCTCTTTAAATTTCCTTTTTGGTAAATTTCGATTTCCACATGCTACTTACATATTCCAACTCCATAAACTTGTGTATCAAACTATATAGAACTACAGCTACCAATATATATATATATAAAAGTTTAAGTATGAGTAGTTAGTTTCATATCGACTTTAAATGAATTTAATATTTGATATATAAAGAAGATGAATTTGTATATTATTTCAATAAAGTTAGTAAGGAAACATATTGTTTGTAATGTTGGTGCAAGTATATATGTGAAAAGAGAAAACCATTGGATTTAATTTAAGTTTGAGCATCTCTAGTGAAAGGTTTTTGGCTCAATTTGGCAGCGTGTATGCGCAACATACACACAATATTCATGGTTGAAAAATGAGAGTAATTTTATTAAGTGGCACCACCACCGTTTCCTTTCCTCGTGAAGTAATTTTAAATTATTTGGCCATAACATATTTATTTTTACTTAGTTACATTTTTTATACAATTAGAAAGCCTCTACTTTTTATATAAAAACATTTCTTCCTTTAAATTGTTGTTTAAAAATATTATAGTTTAATATTTTCTCTTAATTTTACATTCACTCTTAATGTTATACTCAAATTTATCTTCATAATTTATATTAATAATTTCTTTTCATTGATCTTTATTTGATATGTGGTTCATCTAAAAACCAGAAATGCATGATATCAAGAATTGACGAATTTAAATAAGTGGTATTAATCTCTCTCCACGATGCAGGATAAATTTGTATAATTACCACACTAACACTAAATTTAGTTTAAGATTCAAAATAAATCTAATATAAAATAGACGTAAAAAAATACATTATTTTTTACATGTGATTTGATTTTTATATTTACGGTAAAAATATGATTTTAATCATTTGGGCGTTTAGCCGAACTAGAATTTATTAAATATTTTATATTAATATTAATTAAAATATTTTAAATAAACAATATATAATTAAATCAAATATAAATAAAATATAAATATGTAAAATCAAATTACGAGATTCAATATGAGTCTTTTAGAATTATTTTATTAAAGTTAAAGTTAAATGAATTATTTCAAATGTCTTAATGGAATCTAAACAGTAATCTAAATATGAATTTACTATTGGAGATACTTTAAGTGTTAGACATATGTAAAAGAGGTTACACATAGATTTAATATTTTAAAGTGTAAATATTTTTTGATGTAATATAATTTTGAAAGAGTAATATAATATTTTCAATATAAATATTATTATTTGATTGATAGGTTTAGAGAAATTTTAAAATAAAATAAAAAATCATGAAACATTTTATGAAAATTGAATTTTGAAATTATCTAAATACCATATAAAAACTAAGAATTTAAAATATATTATTTACGATATTCTATATCTATTTCAAATTGGTCTTTATAGTCATGTTAAATTATGAAAATTGTTTACTACATTTTTCACAAATTTACATATTAGTCCCTATATTTTTAAACTTTATAATTTGATTTCTATATAATTTAAATTTTACAATTTAATTTTTATATATTTTAAGTTTTGCATTTGAGACACATATTTCTCCAATTTGATAAATTACTCCTTTAAATTAAAATAAAATTGATTTCTATAAAATTATAGTTTAAATTTATCCCTAGAAAATTTCAAAAATTTGAAAATTGTTCTTTATAAATATTCAAACTTTACAATATGTTTCCTACTTTTTATACTCTGAAATTGGACTCTAAACTTTTTGGTATTTCAAATTTGTTTCCTCCTTTAAAATTTTTATTTAAGATTACTTCAAAGCTTAAAAATTAAAAAATGTGTCCAACTAAGTTTAAAAAAGAAAATAAGTTTATTATTCTGTATAAACAAAAGAAAAATAGTTTGTTAAAATTTAGGTGGAAAAACAATCTATCTCTTGTTCATCTTTGATCATTACTTTGCACTTGTTTTTACAAGATAGAACAAGTCATTGAAGAGACATATTGAATTGAAAAACAAACTGTAAGATGAAGAAAGTGGTCCCTTCTGATGCAAATTGAATATTGTCACGCCAACAATATACCATGCATTTTACAGAAGGTGTAGTGAGTTTTTTTTATTTTCTATTGTATACTGCAAGAAACATTAATAACTTTATGGTTGAGTACCAAGAGAGGGGGGACCCTTTCCTCTCTCTCAGATGCGCACACACACTATGTTTCTACTAGTTATGCATTCATACATTTCCTATAAGTTAAAAGATCTTTTTGTGTACATTCATACACATGCCATTTTCTTTCGAATTTTTCCATTTGCTAGATAGATTATCTACTGTATTTGTATAGTGCCAGATTTATAGATACCATTTAATGGAAACATTTGATACTGCTTAAGAAAACGACTTGTCAGTTAGAAAAGTAATTATATATCTATAGAATCATTTCACCTTGTTATAGTTAGAGCTAGGGACATGATACATATAAAGTATAGATGTCAAAGTTTATTATTTAGGTTTTGTGTTTTATATGTACCTTTTATTACAAGGGTTAGGCAAGGGTTTAAGGATCATTGATTTATCATTAGATGATAATGATCACAAAGTGTGAAAGTATACATCACTAATTGGACTTACAATTACTAATTAGATCCAGTAATCTAATCAATTTAGTTAGTTAACAAGATAACTTAACTAATACTACCTCCGTTCTTATATATAAGAGACAATTCAATTTTTAGATTCATTGAATAATCAATGTACCTAGTCTATAAATTGACCAAATACATTGATTATTCAATGAATTTAAAAAATGAATTGTCTCTTATATATAGGAACAGAGGTAGTACCTTTTAAATTTGAATAACACTTCACCTTTCCTTTTTAATTCAAAAGTCTCTACACTAATTAGATTCAACAAAATTTTCATTTTTTTTTTTAATTTTCAAATTTGAGTAGCTTGGTTTGAACATCTGCTACATGATCCTCTACTCTGTAGTATATTAGAGTAATATTTTCTTGATTTAAAAACAAAAGAAATTTGATTTCAATTGGGTTTTTCCTCTCATGAACTATGAGACTTTTGCAAAGATTATTGTTGATTTTGTTATCTACCATTAGTTTCATTCCTATGGTGAATTAAGTCTTTCATGGACGAGAAAGTAAGTTGGACCTCATATGTTAGTCATATCAAATTAAATGCTCAAGTTGAATTTGATATTTTCAATCTCATTGTGATTGTGATTTCGTTCTGTGATTAGTAGATCATCCACATATATATATATAAATATAATATGCTATAAGATTTTCTCGATCTATCCTCGCACATAGATTCCATCTTCATCTATATACTTGGAATTTCAATCTTCTTTTAAAAACTCATTAATTTTCTAATTGCGCGTTCTTTAAGTTGGTTTCACGCCACAAAATATCTTATTAAACTTTAAGAATTTTTCTTTATGAATTTATGTGCTTGCAGGTATGAAGATGGTGATCTAGATGTTGACAACTTTTTTAATGTTTTAATGACAACAACATTGATTAAAGTTAAAGTCAATGGTAATAATTTTCTAATTGTTTGATGATGGTGACCAAGCTTGGAGATATCTCAAGCCTCATCAAGTAGAAGACTAAAAATTTCATTGAAATGCTTAAATGATTGACATATTTGGATAAACAATCTTGAAAACCTTAGAGTTGTGAATGAGAGAATGTGTGAAAGCTCACCTTGTTATGTCTTTCAGAGTGACCTGAATCTTGTGAAAATAAGAGAAAAACTCCTAAGATAATACGGCAACTCACACACACTCAAGCACACCCACTCACACAATTAAAATCTTTTTTTAATATCTTTTTTAACTAATAAATAACTTTAAAATGTCTTCAAGCCTTAGCCAATTGATTAGGAAATCGTCAGCTTCATTTAAAACAATTTTTGAACTATCTAATTGATTGGGGCCTAAAGCCAATCTATTAGTAGAAGAAAAATGCACTATCTAATCTCCTGGAAGAAAAAAACTTGATTATGTAAGTTTCTTAATGATTAGAAATGGCTATATATTCAAACTTTTCTAAATGGTTAAAAGTAATCGATTATTTAGGTCATTCGATCAATTAAATAAGGATCCAATCGATTAAACCATTAATATTGTCCATGGATCGTTTTTTTAGCTTTCTCTTCTACTACATAAAGGAGGCAAATCTCCTCCTAATTTCATACTTGAATTTTGAATTTCTCTTTTTCTTTGGAATTTATCCCTCTTATCTTTCTCTAAAATATTTTCTTTCACCTAAGTTTCCTCAATGCTTTTGAGTGAAAAACTACTTGAGGAAGAATTTGTATTGGTGTTGAGATGTTATTACTACTCTCAACAGTGTGATATTCTTAGGAAATCGAGTTTGGTTCTTAATTTTAACTAGTCTTAGTCAGGAAAAAGTTTTGTCTGGTTTTTGAGATTAACCTAGAAAATATATAATTTGTTCAGTATCTCAGCCTGGATAAAAGCTTTCATTTTTGTTGGAAACAAACCATTTTAAAATCTATAGATTTGATTGTATTGAAGTTTTGTGTGCATAGCTTGTAAAATCCCAAGTTCATAGTCAAATTCTCAAGAAGATCTCTTGGAGACAAGAGTAGGCCAACGTTTGATCGAACTTGGATAAATCACTAGTTTCATCTCTCTAAACCCTTATCTCTTAATTTATATAATTTACTTTGTCATTTTTATTTTTTATTGTTCATTTTACTCTGATATTATAAGATAAAAACACTGATCATTATTTTGTAACGAAGCTGAAATTTCTCTGGTACATGCAACACATGTTTATACTGATGTTTCAATCATCATAACAATGTCATGACAAATGTTACAACATCTAATTTGACATACCGAGCATATTTATCAAGTTATAACAAATACAAGAACATAAATTGCGTAATGATAAATAACACATAGAATTGTTAATATAGTTCGATGCAACAACACCTACTATGGGGGCTACCAAGCCATGAAGGAAGTCTACTCTCAGCATTATTAGTTCAAATCTAAATTCTCTCGTTTACAATGTCTCGCCTAATCACTACCCAATGCACCTTCTACCCTGGTCCTCCCTAAATATGAGAAATCATCATCTGACTTCCTAAATCACCTCAGTGATATATAATAGTCATAATCCCAATGATTGTATTAAGAATAACTCAACCAGAAGATCATAACTCCATTATACCAGAAGATCATACTTCCATTACACCATAATATCAAAATTCCATTAGACCACTAAGCTAAGATTCATGACTAAGAACGTTACTTGGGTTTACTTAAAGCTTCATCCAAGAATAATACTCAACTCATTGCCTAAAGGCTTCTGAGTGAGAATACAATGTCTACCATATGTATCAAAAGATACAAGGGTGACAAAATCCTACACAATATACAAGAGACTCTCAAAACTTAAGACTATTTCCCCCTTAATTTTATAATTCTTGAAAGATAAAAGTTGGCCATTTAGGTTTATGTCTTCACTTTAAATACACTTCTTCAATCCATGGGCTTTGAAATATCCATAAGATATTTCTTTATCCACAAGTTGAAAGTTGCATCTGTTGTGCACTAAAATCTCCTCAAATCTTGGAACAACCAATACAAAGTTTCCTAAATTGTTTCAAGGTCCAATTTAGTAACTAATACACATCTGAAGATACAAAACCTTATTTTAGATAAAATCTTATTGAACTATGAAATTTACTAAAGCATATCCAAAAAAAATCCTAGAATCAAATCAAATATGTCAAGATTTAAAATAGCAGTCTCTGATGTATCAAACCATGATGTCATGACATTTGTTTTGACATTAGGATAAAAAACTCATAATAACAAACTGCTATCACGGTTGATAAAGATGTTGCAAAATCTTAGTCAACACCAACATAGAACCATGTTTAGAACCATGCTCTACTAAAATTTATCCAACCATAAATCCATGGAACTAATAGAAGCCTTAAATTTAATTGTGAATTTTGAATACCATAATTCACCCCTTCTTGTGCTTGAAGTCACTTGTCTAATATCCTTTGTTGCACTCCAAATTTCACCCTCTTAATTTTTTAATAATTAATTGGCTTACGCTTAATCATTAGGTGTGTTGCATACATGTCACATGTGAATTAACCATGGGATCGACATATCTCTCTATGACATATTACCAAAAAGACAATTGTTCCGTCATACAACAATTAAAATAGAAACTTGATTTCATTGGAATCCAAATGCACTTTGTGTGCTTTCCAAGTGTCTCAGTCAATGTTACACCAAGTCATCACCATGGCAGGTTCTCATGTGTTTCGATTGATTTATAACAGTTCAAACTAGAGAAGCGGTTTTGATGGTTCTAGCTCGGAAATTCGTAACTTTCGACTAGAATACTGTTTTTAAGTGGTTCTTTGGGCATTGGAACCGTATTGGTATTTTCTTCATTTCATATGTTCATTCTAAATATTAATTTTGTGATGAAAGCCTCTGAATAATATTTTTCCCTGAAACGAAATTCATTTTATTTGCTGGTTATTTTCTTCTCGAGTGCTTAAATATTTGTAACTCTCACCCGATTTGATATTTTGTGTTTATTCTTTGAGCAACGGGTTCTTCTTGATATTTACCTCACTTTTTTCGTGTTTAGATCAAAGGCTAATTTTGTTAAGAAGGTCTATAGAAAAATTAATCTTTTGAAAATAGTAAACTGAATTCTGTGGTTGAACCGTGATTTCGCGGGCATTTAAAAATTCATAAATCTTGATTGGAATACTGTTTTTGAGCAGTTCTTGAAGCCAAAATTTCGTCTTAATGTGATATTTATTACGTATGTTCGGGGCGAGAGCTGATTATTTGAGAAGAGTCCCCGGAATTATGGATTACCAGAGAAATAATTGTGTTGAACCGGATTTTTGTTCCACCATTTATCGATATTGTAAAATTTGTATCTCCTTCGATTTTTATCGTATTACAACGGTTATTTTGGAACAATTTCACATATTTTTTTAGCTCTGACTTTGCTTCATACCCCGAGTTCGGATTTTGATTAGAGGACCTTAATTCGCGGCTTTCTTTCCAAACTGAACGGTAGAATAAGTTGAAAATCCAGTGCAAGGGAATTTTACTATGCTTATGTGCACCTTCAAAAAATCACAACTCCTTCGATTTTTATCTTATCAAGTTGGTTCTTTTTGCATGACATACATAATTTTGTCACCTTCGACTTTGTTGTTGAGCCCGAGTTTGGATTTTGCACTGAGAGGCATGACTTTGTCAATTGTTCGCCAAATAAGCTAAAAATTTTGCTTTGATAATTTTGTATTTGAGTTTTTTCCGCTTAAAGTGATCGAACTCACTTAATTTTTATTATATCACGTCTTTTCTTTTTTCCCCACGTCACAAATTTCATCGCTGATGTTTTTGTTATTGGCCGCGCGTTAGGATTTTGGACCGATTATCATGAGGTTTGAGTTTAGTATCAACTGCGCATGAAATAAGCTAAAAAAAGTAAGCCAAATACCACTTTGGAGCCAAACTATATATTTTGAAATTCAAATGTTTACTGCATTGACTCATTATTTTACCCACTCTAAAAAAAATTCTCATACATTTTTTCTCTATTCTCTCAACTCTTAACTCACAAAACTTTCTCCTCTTCCTTCAACCACCAACACAACCACCATCGAAATTTCAAACCCACCACACCGAAAAACCAAACACCATCACGAGCCTCTGTGTTCTCCGACGAACCTCACTTCCTCCGATGACGAAGCGACGCTTCTCTCTCTTTGTTTCTTTCGTCAAATTATGTCGTCTCCGTCCGATTCGTCTAGCCACACTGCCAGCATATTCCCTTTCCTCCTCCGCGCGAAACTATAGTCTCCTCTTCCTCTATATGCGCTCAATTCCGACGGTAGCTTCCTCCTTCGATCGTGTTCCCACTGCGGACAACATCCTTCATATTCTCTTCTCTAATTTGCTTCAATTTCTGATAAACTCTTGAATTCTCTTCAATTTGCTTGCTTACACAATTGTCTTGTAAAATAACATGTGAATTGAAAGGATATACATGAAATAGAATTAATTTTGTTGAATATGATTTGATTATTGAATAAATTTTGTGTTGAAATGTTTGATTCTTGAATTATGACATAATGTTGAAGAGAGGAATTGGTTGAATAATTTCATAATAGATATGGAACTTGTTTTTGATTAGGCAAATTGTTGATTGCGATGACTGGTTTTTTCATCGATTATTTTAAAAATAATGAAGTCGCCACCTAATTTTATTTGTTCTAAAAAGAACAGGAAAATATAGATAAAACCCACGAATGACGGATAAGGCGGTCTATGAGAACAAAATATGTGGATTCGGGAGTCGGTTATGCAATGGTAAGGTATTAGCACCCCTCACATCCATCGTACTCGATGGGACCCGTTTAGTTCTAAGTGTTTGTGTGTATATTCGCTAATTTCTAAGTAATGATCGAGAAATAAGAAAGAAGGAAACGAGGTTTGTTTATTATTATTTTGAGTTTTCCGCGGTTTCAAAACCTTGTGCCTACGTATTCCATCGTGCAATGGGAAAGTCAAAACTCCGTAGTTATTCTTGAAAATGTCTTGGTTGGTTGTGTTAATTTTATAAGAAAAATCATGATTAGGCATTTCAAATTTTTGAACTTTGACTTGTATAGTTTGTTTGAAAAGCTAAGTCTTTTGTTCGTGTTTGAAATGGCTATTGCACACTCTTTGTAAGAAAAGAGTTTGATGATCGCATATGAGCGAAAAAAATAGTTGAATGGGTTGAATTGATTTTAAGTCGGTGAAAAGTACTTAAACATTAGGCTAACATCTAATGATTCAAATACTAGAAATTGAACGAGTGTGCTCATCCAATCGTCTATTCATCCCAAAAACTTTATTATGAAAAGGGTGAGGTGAAGCAAGGTTCACGTTTATTAAGTGTGCGGATAAAAGTACTTAACTCATTGGGCTATCATCCAACAACCTAAATACTTTAAATTCAATTAAACCGTCGGGCTATCATCCAACAATTTAACTGAATGTCGCTACACTAAGTATTTTTTCCAACATCGATAGAAGTTTTTAGCTTATTAGGCTATCATCTAACAATCTAAAAACTTCAAGTTTGTTTAAATCATTAGGCTATTATCTAACAATTTAAACAAACCTCATCCAAATGTTCTTTATGAAAATCAATTTTTGAAAAAAAACAAGTTTAATTTTATTAATTTGATTTTGGAAGTGTTTTAAGAAGTTTGGTATATGGACCAAGAGAAGTTGAATCGGGTCATGATTAATCAAGTATATGGACTTAATTAATCTCGTGAGGATAGGTGCTCCTATCCCCAACTATGAAACCCTTGTGCATGGACAATTGGTATATGAACCAAGACTTATTCGGGTTATGGTTAATCGAAACAACAAGGGCTTCAATTAACCATGTTAGAATGGTCATGCCCATTCCCAACTATGAGACCCTTTTTGAATTTGACATATGAGTCAAAATGAGAAAACAGAATCAAATGTATCGAGTGTGTGGTGTACAATTGGTGAAAAATTCATACAAGCATACAAGTGCGAGCAAATAATTAATTCACATAATACACGGCCAAATCGGATTAAATGATTATTTAAATTAAATCATTTTTTTCATTTAATAAAATTAATTAATAATTTAATTAATAATATTAAACTTCAAATGTTTTTAAAATAAATAATCATTTAACTACATGTTTTTTTTCATTTATCTATATATGCTTAAATAAAATAAATAAGCAAAAATAAAAAATAAATAAGAGTAAGAGTTTAGAATGGGCCTGTATTGAGCAGAACTTGGGGGTGCATGAAAAAATCCGCTCCTAAGCCCAAATAAAGAGGTCCATGTGCTGGAAAATCAATTGTGATGCACCTTCAGAGGTACACCGCGAGCATGCAATCCTGAGCGTTGATGACGATGTGGATCTTGATAATGATCCAACTGATTAAAAGGCGAGAGCACATGGTAGGGTACATGGACACCTGCATAAGAACGAAAGTTCACCAAATAGGCGGTGACAAGTGTCATCGCCGTGTCAGACCACAAGATAACACTGAACTTAATTTAAAATAACAATTAAACAGAGTTTATATTATATATAAAAAGCAATAAAACCACATAGTGGTCCTATCATTCTCTCTTGTCGCAGTTTCATTCTTATGTTATCTTTCTCTCTCGCCTTGCTCACGCGTTCATAACCTCTATTTCTCTCTATGGCTGAAATCTTGATTTTCTCGTCGGAATCGCTCTCTTCTTCTTCTTCTTGTTGCCTTGTTGGTCTCTTCATCTCTTGTCGCTATGATGTTGCTTGCATGCTGTCATACCCCAAAATTTTCCCTCCTTTTCCTCAAGACATCCCATGCATCCATACTCAAGGATTCCTCATGGGTTGATCAGACAAACCCTCTCCTAGACAATCAACCCAAACTAGGGTTTGGAAATTCTCAGATCAAGATGGACTTCCAACATCTCCAATGGTCATCATGCCTCCTCATATACTTCAAAGATTCTCCATGTCAAGTTTCAAGCCTTACAAGTTAAATTTCCTCAGACAATTGCTCCGATGGTTGAAAATCAGTTGTATCGGACAAAACGTCAACTGTGGTCAACATACAGTCAAACTTCATGATTTCTGGTCAACATCCTTATTTTGAAGTCACATTCATCATTTGATCAAGGGTTTATCATGATTCATCAAGAAAACTCAAGATTTGCTCAAAAGTCAAACTTTCCAAATTAGGGTTTTCCAATGAAAAGTCAACTGAACTTTGACTGAGCATAACTTTTTCATACTTTCTCAAAAAAATTTCCACCACCTCTCATTTTGAAGGAAATTCAATTCTCTACAACTTCATGTCTCACAAGAATGTTCAAAAAATGCTTCATTTGGAAGATATGGATCAAAATATTACAGGTCCTTTTCAAAGTCAACAAAAAGTCAACTTTTTGTATTAAAGTTTTATTGATCATGGAAACTCCAATTGAGATGAAACCAAAGAGGTTGTTTAGAGGACACCTAGAGCTTTCTAAAAAGTCCAAGAACACTCAAAAATGTGGAAAATTGAGCAAAATACAGCTTGCACAAGTTGGGCATTTTTGAAGAGGTGCACAAAGAGAAATACTTGTCAAAACCCCAAATTTTGCAAATGGGCCTAACTTTTCTTGGTTTAAACTTGTTCGTCAGCTTATTTGGAACCTCCAAGCGCAATGCCACGAATTTTGTCTTTATTTTTCTATTTAATTTGGATTTTATTCATTTAAAAACAAATTAAATTAAAAAATAAGGTATAAAATCAAAATTAAATGCAAAGTGATTTTTTCTCTCATTCTTGAGGTCCAAGCAACTCATAAAAGCTGGCAAATTTCGAAATTTACATTGATTTGGCAAGAAATTGATGAAAATTGGATCAAAAAAGGAAGATTTGATTTCATACAAAATCAAATATTTTTTGCATTGATTGATCAATATTTGCTCTTGAATTCTGCCCAAAATCCATCCATTATAAATATACAATGCATACAACATGAGAAAGAACAGAAAAATTGCTCAAAAGAACCCTAACCAAAAGCCAAAAATCCGTGCCTTTCAAGCAACCTGCAGCCTTGGTTTTAGATCGTTTCAGTTGATTCCAAGCACTCCATTGCATCCCTTGAAGCCTCTTGAGTCGATCCAGACCTTTACAACTCTCAAAAACATCAAGAATTGAGAAAACACGATTTCGGTTTGTTAACTTTTTTCCAAAATCGATTTCTATTATTCATGCATATTTAACGTTTTTTGGTTGTTTGTTCATGTTCAGCATCGAGTTTGCAAGCTATCTGGGTAGCTTAATTACATTTTAATGGCCTGAAACGAGAATCACCATTGTTAGGGTTTTCTGGGTTGAATTGGGGTTTCCCTAAATCCGTAAAATTGGACAAAACCAATACCACTATCGTGTTCAGAATGATGTTCCCAATCGAACCATGGCTTTGTATTTCATTTATATTGCTTGTATTAGATATTTGATATTTGCAGGGGCTATAGCGTCGAACTCAGCCGACGCTAAGTTTTCAAAAATTCAAACGAAGAAGAAGGTGTTCTTCGCGCGTGATTTGAATGTCCAGGGTTCAAATTCGTTTAAAACGATCTTATGACACCAAACGCGCGTTGGCTCAGTGGTAAAGGCAAAGGAGTGTGAGTTGTCACCAGATGGTCACGAGTTCGAGCCTGGGCAGGACCACTTCTTTTTTACAAGTTTGCAAAACTAACATATTTTTCTATTTTTTCTTAATATTTTCCATACAATTTAATTTATCTTCAATATTTTTTATCATGCATCTAAAAATCACCAAAAATATTTCTTTTTTGCATTATTATCAGAAAAATACTTATTTAATTTTTAACATTAAAATTATTATTTTTGCATGCATATTTTATTTAATTATTAATTAATCATTTGAATGACTTTTAATTGTTTTTAAATATCGAAATCGATTCCGAAAATTACCAAAAATGTATCTTATCATATTATTGTCATTACTAACATAAAATTTTTTTCCTCATTCAAAAATATTTCTTTTTACTAACATTTTCTTCTTATGCAATTTCTCTTGTTTTTCGATTATGTATCTTTCACAGGTTGTAACGTTTCGGACAATTTTCTTTCGTTTTCTTTCCATATTATGTAACTGCCTATGGGATGTAATAGTTTAATTAGGACTTTTATTTTCCGCACTCTTATTATGTAACTGCCCCAAAGCCATGTAATAGCGTAGGACTTTATTTTTCCGCACTTTACTTTCCGCAATTTATATTCCGCACCCTATAAACTGCTAGTAATTAGGCGTGTATGGCAAGATAAAATCAACATAGATCACCTCTAATTCCAAGATAAAATATTTGAATTCAACACACTCTTTTCACACATGCACCCCTTAGGGCTATTCTCTCTGGTTGCCTTTCGATTAAATGGTCAAGTCCCTCGAACGTAGAGGTATCCTAGCACCATTGCCTTCAAAACAAATCATCATAGTCCCTTCGATACAAAGATCATAGACCCACGATGTCGCTTACGAATACATGATCTTGACCCTCGATTGTCGCCTACGAAAAATGATGATAGTCCCTTCGAATGTGCTAGGATACTTCCTACAAGTTGCCTTCTATGACCATCCGATGTCCCTTCGAACGTCCCTTCTACATCCAACGAATAGGGTTACCTACCAACTAATGGTATGGATAGCGCTATTCTAAAGGAAACTAAAACAACACGAAAACGACCATTCTGAGTAGGTAATAAGACTTTCAGTTGCTTGCTCAAACAAAATACTTTTCACACCTCACACTTTTGTCAAAGTTCAAACTCTTTTCAAAACGAAACATTTCTGAACACTTTGTATACATTCCTACATGAATCATTACAAAGTCAAAGCGCAATGCCTTTTCAAAACATTTTTGTCAAACACACAGAAAGCACTTTTAAAAATGAGCTAGAAGCAACTAAGAGCCCGTAGATAACTACGGATGAAAAGGGGTGCTAATACCTTCCCTTTTCATAACCTTCTCCCTTACTCAAAATCTAACGAAGGTCTTTTCCTGTTCTTTTCACCTTTCCTTAATTGGATAAAAGAAAAGTCGGTGGCGACTCTTGCTATCCGCACATTTGCGATACAAAAATCTCAAAGTCAGTTCACCGTATTACACATGCGATCTCGATCTCTGTTACGGTGATGTCACAGACACACCGGTTGAAAAGCAATAAAGGGGTGACGGAGAAGAAGGTCCTTCGCGCCGGAAATCACCTAGCAAGGTCGACGACGGCAAACTTGCTCGGATATGCAACTTTCTTATGTTTTCTGATTTGTTTCCATATTCTGATGCTTTGTTTAATATTAATTTTGCAGAAAACTCTTTGATTTGTAGCAGATGTTAAAGGGGGTTTTAGAAACCTAGGTGTTGAATTCGGCCATTTCGCTGTATATGGGTGAGATTGTTCCTTTTTGAATTTCTTTTCCTCTTTCTGAAGGGTTTTTAGGCTTTCTGGAAAATGATAATAAAAAGAGTTAGGGTTTTCGTTTTGATTGTTGTTCTTGCTGGTTTTCTGTTAGTTATGGTTGTTTTAGGGTTTTCTGTGAACCTATTGCTGCGCTAGGGGTTTTGTGTGAACCTCCTCTCTTTCTATGCCAATTATTAGCTTTATACTACTGATAACTTGTGATTTTTCTGATAAAAACAGGCTTTGTGGTTTTCCGAAATGGCTTTATTATTGCTGGACTTGTACTTACTTGCTGGGAGTTTTCTTTGATTATTTTGGAAAAAGAATATGGATTTATGTATTGGGCCTGAGTTGCAAATTCTGATTTTGGTTATTATGATATTGAACTTATTTTGGGTTGGAAATCTGATTTTATGTACTTGCATTTGGCTGCTGCGAATTTTTGTACCACTATGATAATGTTTTTTGAGTTTGTACTTTCACACCTCTCTTTTATGAACCAAAGGTAACTTTGTGATTTGCAATTGGGAATACTTTTTAGCCTATGATTAATTATTAAACTTTTGAATATTGTTGTTGTTGTGAACGATTCAAAATGAGGCTTTGGCATTGAACATGATTTAAGAAAACCCTTTAATCCTGATTCCTTAGCACAAACCCTAATGATGAACCTTGGAAACTCTTTGAAATGATTGTTTTGTGCTTGATTATGTCGTTAACCAACTCTTGTTTTTCTTGTTTCATGAAAAACTCAATGGTTCGATGGCATGGAGAATGAAGAGGAGGTAATCGTGGCTTATGATGAAGACGACAAAGCAAGGTAGAAGAAGAGATTGCGGATGAGCTTGAAGATCAAATGGTGAAGTTTGGCACGAAGAACGTGAAGATTTTGAAGAAGCTATGAAATTTTATTTTTTAGGATTTAGAACTTTTTATAGAAATTGTAAACTAAAACATCCTTGTAACAACCTTGTAACTTCCATGATATAGAACTTGAATGAATGATATTTTGAAATTCAATTTGTGTCACGTACCAATGTTGATGCAATTAGAAGTTAAGTATTAGAACTTGAAACTTTCTTGTAGCACAAAAGATGGTGATATAACTTGAGAGCTTAGATTCAAGACTTGAATGTCTCTTGTAAGTTGAGAAAGTGCCTGGAAATAGTCATTAGAAACCCCTTGAATTATTCTAGCAAATCATAACTTGGATGATGTAATTTTGAAAATGATAGGTTGTTTTCTTTTTTAACCAACTCTTGACTTGTGTTCAACTCGTATAAAATTTGGAAATTGTTCTTGAAAATGATGATGTGCTTGAGATCTTTTGGCCATATAACTCGTATGCTTAGAACTCTTGGCTACTTTGTAATTTAGAGGTTCTTGAATCTTGATGTAAGCCTTTCTTTATTGAGACTTATGAACAAATATTTGAACCAATCTTATGATCATGATAAAAATATATGAACTTAGACAAAAGCAAACATTGCTTATTTGCTCATGTAAAATTTTGGAGCTCTTTTCAATTTGAATCAAAATCAAAACTCAATACTAAATTCCGCAATTGAAATTCTTGATTCAAGACTTGAGTCATCTTGACATTTCATGATTCCTTAAGATTTAAATGACAAATGCCACTTTAAAAAATCAATAGGTTTATCACCAAATTTTCAAATTGAAACTTATCGGAAATAAAAAAGGATTTGAAACCAACTGAATTCCATGTAAAAAACAACTTCTACCTTTACATACTTCAAATAACAAACTCCTTGAATCCTATGGCAATAATGAATGACGAAGTGACTTAAAAATTTGATCATATAGAAATTTGGATATTCTTGAATCTTGTAAACAAGCATAACTTTTGAATTTAAGCTCAACTTCAAATCTCCTATTGAATTGCCTCTTGTAGCATGTTAGATGAGTATTTCCATTCACCATACATCAGCTCTTGCTAAGAACAATCAATCTCGACAAGCAACCAAATGAACCAGAACTTGAATCGTTAATCAATGGCCAGATAAACCCTAATCCACCCTTTTACTTCTTGAAGAAGAAACTGAATGATCAGAAGAACATGAGACATCAGACTTTATGGGATAAAATCTCAAACCACCAGCAAACCCTAAACTCGTGATGAACTGATCTCTTGAATCGAGATGTTTTGCGTATTAAAATAATAATCGAGATAACAACGCTTCTAGAATTTTGTCAAGGAAGAGGTTACACACTTCAGTAATCAAAATCGACGCCCAAGAATCGATAGATAGGAGAACATAAGATTCACTGCCAAAACCTCATTATTTTCAAATCTTGTAGATTGATTGAAAATGCAAACATCTTCTATAGCTCGTAAAAGAACCACCGGAAACCACCTCAAACCCATAACCATAAAACATATGATATGAATGTTATATGCATGTGATGATGAAACATGAGCCTAAGAAGGTAAATTTTTGGGTGCGACATTGATAAATTTGTAGATATCGAATGTTAGATCCAACTATCGATTATGGAATTATGTTGAGGTGTTGTGGTGTAACCATGCGTTAATGTAATTTCCAATTTAATTTGCGGATAATTTCCAATTTTCAACATAAAAAGTTTTGAATCCAGAAATTTCATAAATTCTTGATTTGTGACTTGAAAGCACCATTTGAATCTGGTTTTGGAGATTTTAAAGTGTTTATAATTTCTATGCGGTAACACATGAACCAGTATACTTTTTTACCTCCTATTATGAGTTTTCTTTAACTCATTTCTTATCTGATTCTGGTTTATGTGTTGTGGCTGTGCGGAAATTATAATCACCTTGTAATTGCATTTCAAAATTGTTTGGTGTTTATTCATGCATTTTGGAACTTTTGTGGACTGTTGCAGTTGAGATATTTCGTTTCCGTTGAGTTTTTTCGAGCCATTATTTATTTTTTCACAATGCTTCTCGGGCATGGTAAGTTGAACATAAGGTGACATTTCTTTAATGGTTAATGCTCAAGGTACTTAGTTTTGGTATTTGGATGACATTTATGCCAAGTCTTCTCACTTACGGATCGAAATTCTGCATGATTTATGCATTTATGGTGTTCCTTCCTAGGAATGGTAAGTAGCACTTGTGAGTGTAAGTATGAAATGCGTCGGGTGAATTAGGACTATGAAAATTTTATCGGTTTTATGAATACTGTTACAATATTTTCTAGTTTGGTTTATGAAAGTGATTCTTTCTTTTCTGGTTAAGGTTTTGGTAAAAGCGATAAATGCAGAAAAGTAAAGAACACAAGGATGTATCCTGGTTCCCCTCACAGATCGAGAGTACTCCAGTCCCCTTTCAGCACGAAGGTGAATTCACTATAGTTAGAATTATTGTACAGCTTATTCACACCAATGGTGATTCTTACTATCTAACCTATAGGGAGACCAAAGGATCTTAAAACCTTTAAGATCTAAAACACTAAGTGCAAGAAGAAAAATCATCTTCAATGCACAAATTGCTTCCAACAATCCTGGAAAGCAATGATACAATAAGATATAATTGAATTTTACAAGAGTTTGGATGATGTAGAACAATATATTAATCACTTGATTTATCTTATCTTTAAATCATGTAAACAAAAAGATAATAGTGCTCAAGTTTTGATGAATAAGGTATGAGTTTTCTGTATTGGTTTTGAAAAACAAGTGCAGAAAATTATTTGATGAAAGTTTGATAATCTCAACACTTTGTTTGAAGGTTTGAATGAATATGATAAGTTTAATTTGCAAATGAAAGAGGTGAGTTTGAATTCTTAAAATGCATAGTTTATATAATGCCTTGACACCCTTTTGAAAGTGTATAAATCAATGAAACAATGCATCCTTTTGAATTCAAATTGGAAAACATTCAAAATTTTCAACAGAAAAATTGGCCATTGTCAGTAGCAGAAACCGGTTTCTGGAAAAGGGTAAACCGGTTTCCTGTGAAACGTTGCAAAGGATCAGGCCATAATTCAAAAGATAAATTGGTTTCTTGAAATGTGGAAACCGGTTTCTTCAGAAAATATTTCATTTTCAAGAAACATTTATGGGCCAGATACGAAGTAGAAACTGGTTTCTATAAAGTGGGAAACCGGTTTCCCTTACTGATATGTGAAAAATCAGAACAAAATTTGACAGTTTCAAGGAAGGATTTAAATATGCATGGCATGAGAGTGAAAGATATTTGAGCACTATGTATCAAAGTAATTATGCATGCTGATTGGTAAATTTCGCAAGTGCACGGAAATATCGAAGTAATATAAAAGATTGTCGAACCACAGAGACCAATGTCAACCTACTGTAATCTATCGCTACTTTGTAAAGATAAGGCTAATGAATAATTAGATTTTGGGGGAAACTAAGAACTAAAACTGAAATAAATGGACTTAGGAAATAATACTAAAACGAGGATGGGATATGTTTTCCGCGTTCCTGAAGGACTAATAGAAAACAGGTACTAATTACGACTATAAACTAGTTTCGTAGAATATACTAACTTAAAAACTCCGCCTCACGCTCTCGCGGTATTAACTAAAGTCATACTTCCTAATCCCAAGATTTTGCTCTCGCTCGCCCGGTAACTAAGAAATATATTTTGAAAGCCAATAATATCCTAAATGCATCTAAAGCGCTCTCGTTGTATTTAGATTTGTTGCCTAATTTCCACTATCCGGTTCGATCCCCATGCTCTCGCAGTGCCGACTCTAACCTTAATTGATTTCTCACTCTCGTGACAAAATTGTGTTAAATAACTCTCACTCCCATGACAAATCTATTTATGTTAGACTTGGAAATTAAAACCAATACAGAATTCTAAGCATAAATTTGCACCTATTATTTTCTACCTAGTCTCGTCGGTACATCGGTCCTCATACACCAGACTCAAGACTATTTAGCCGGACATGTTACTAATTAAAAACACATAAATAATTATAGTTACGATAAAATACGACATAGCAATTAAATAGGCAAACAAAATAATAATAATAATAATAATAAATAATGCGATAAAAGGAATAACAACGATTATAATAATAATAATAAAGCGGTAAAATGAAGAACCTGTAAATGCGGAAAATGGAAACAAAGAGAACTTGAATTGAAATACTCAGACTAGTTTGAATCTAATACATAAATAGAACGATATAAATAAATCCTAAAACTAACTTGGTAATAGTCCCCCGATGTGGAGAACTATTACTTTTACATTCTAAGAAAAAGCCATGAACGAAAAGTGATGGAAATTTGGACGAGAGAGGAAGAGAGAGGCCAAGAGCGAGGCGTGTGGAAAATGGAGAATGGCATCCCTATTTATAGATGTGAGGATTGCTGACAAAGTAGGACGTTGAGAGAATTTCTCCTCCTAAATCTCCTCCGTAGCGATCGCTACGGTCTGTTGGCGAAGTTGTGACGGTCGCTAGGGCTTGTAACGGTCGTTACAAGCTTTCTTGTTGAGATTTTCTCTCCTTCTAATGGGTAACGGCCGTTATGGGAGGTGTGAAGGTAATTATGGGCTTGCTTTGTGAGAAAGCCTCGCCCTGTAACGCGTAACAACCTTTATAGCTTGGCTTGAGGGGGTGTGGCGACTGTCACACCTTGTTGGGCTGGTGAAGGCGCGTTGGACTGGGCGTTAGGTGCTTTATCTCATTTCTTTATTTTACAAAGCCTTTTTACTTGTGATGCCCCCATATTTTTCCATACATCCCACAATTGCATAATTTCTCTTCTTTTGTGGATTTTAAGTACGATTTTCCCAACTTTTCTCGACTTTCTTCGCACATGCCTTGTAAACATGAAATTCTTGAAAACATAGAAAATACCAGCATAATACGAATATAAAGCAACATAATTAAGATAAAATAAAGATATAATCTATGTAAATCAAGCTAAATATACAATACATTTTCGTGTTATCACATGATTATACCTTTATCAACCAAGGACCATGCTAAGTCTTCAAATGAGCTTCAAATACTCTTGAGATTTTTGATGCTAGCTTTTGTTCATCATACATCTTGATCACTTGATTTTGATAAAATTGTACTTGATCTTTTTTCCAATTCTTTTTCATATTGATACATGATGTGCACTTTGTCTTCATCAAAACACAAAGGATGGATAGTCTTGACTTCACATTCTCCCCCTTTTTGATGATGACAAAAAAGTTGAAGCTTTAGATAGTTCTCCCCCTATCACCAACAAATCCCCCTTGATTCATGCATTATGTATCTTAAAGTTTTGCTGCAAGGAATTTTAAGCAAATAGACAATACAAAATCTCCCCCCCGTTGTCATTAACAAAAAGGATGGGAAAAAGGGTGATGAATAAACATAATATATGACTTACAAATGCTTTAGACACAAAACATATAAATCATATCATTATAACACATAAACATAACAACAATAGATATTTAGATAAAACATGACATAGGTACCATATTGTTAAAAATAACAACATAATAGGAAAACAACATTAGTTGTAGAAACAAAAACATACTTTTAAAAGCACAACAATATAGAAATACAACATAAAGAGGAAAGAAAAAAAACAATTTTAGTCACTTTCTTTCATCTCTTACTCTTATTCTTCTTCACCCTCTTCTTCCTCCTCGACATTTTGGGATTGGTTATGTTGTTTAAGTTAGGCTATGTCTTGACTAATAGCCTAAATTGCGGAAGAGTGACGAATATCAATTTCAAGAAGTTTGTTATAAATGATCTTAAGGGTATAACCACCTTCGGGAGCGGGAGGAGGTGCATAGACATTTTTCGCATCCGTATGCTTGAAGATTCCATCAACATCCTTGAAAATTCTCGTATTCTTTAAGCATGTGTTACTAGTAATCAAACTTGTTTTTCCCATTTTCTTGGGAGGCTCCCGATGCAACAAAATATCATTATTCTCAAAGATGTTAGTAATGGCTCTCGCATAGGGATAACCACCTTTCATCCCTTTACAGAATTCCATATGTCGAAGAATTACAAAATCCCAATTAACCTTCATATTAGACTTGATAGCAAACATAAGCATCATCTCAAATTTATCAATTTTGAAGAAATTAGAGCCTTTTTGAACCAAAACATACTCTAAAAAGTAGTGAAGCATCCTATCACTAACCGACAATTTTTTGCTAGAGAAGTACAATTTGGATGAGTTTGACTGAGCATGGGAAGCATAAAAATCCTCTCGTGAAATTCTACTTAAACTAAAATAATAATCCTGAAAATTATAATTTTCCCAACCAGTTGTGTCAAGAGGACCATCAGGTTGGATTTTGATACCTTCATAGGGAACATTCAAACACATACCAAGATCCTCTAAAGACATAGAAATTTCAATACCTTTGACCTTGGTAGCAAAACCACAATTTGGAAGCATTTGAATATAAGCATAAAACTCCCTAACTAAATCTAGATAAAAATCCCCAAAATATGATGATCAAGAAGTTCTGGAAATTGAAAGCTATTAGAAGGGAAATTTTCAAGCTTACCATACTTTGGAGGACGAACATTCCTTTACTTGAAATGTGCCTTAAGTCTTCTTTGTTTTAGCTTAGCGAGAAATTTCTCAGTGTTAGTATCTGAGTCCTGAGCATGAGAGCTTTCAACAACGTGTTCCTTTCCTTTGGATTTCCTTGAAGGTGCCATGGATGGAGTTGAGAAGATGAAGTTAGGGTTTGGAGAGGGTAATTTTGGAATAGTGTAGTGGGAGAGAGATAAGTTCTTTAGGGAAGTGATTATTTATGTTGGGTGAGGAGAAAGGTAATATAATAAGTGAGTTTGGTGGAATTTTAATGAAATGATATGGGAAAGGGTGAAAAGTAAATGATTAGTAATGAGGTTGAGAGAGTTGGTGGAAGAGTAGAAGATGAGATAGATGAGAGTTTGACCAAGAAAGTGACCTTTAAAAAACTTATAAAAAAGCTGATGCACGAGAAGGAAACTGGTTTCTCCATATAGGGGAATCAGTTTCTTCCTTTATAAAATGAAATTCCAGGTGCTGAGAAAATAAAAGTTTCGTGATGGAAACCAGTTTCTGCAATAGAAAAAAGCCAATATCTTAAAAACAGAGACTGTACAACATAAAAATAAATAAAAGTTAACATGGAAGTTGATCTGTTGACTACTCCTTTATCTTGGGTAAAATAATAGTTTTTAAGGAAGGGAGACTTCTCTGGTTGTGATGTTGACTGTTAAGAGTGTTTGGTCAGAATTGAAGGTTATGAAATCTAGCAGTTGATTTCCGAGGGGACCTTACAATTTGATCAAGTGGTTGTTAATGCCCAGATTGCTGAAGATGAGATTGATGTGGTTACCGTTCGTGTTACTTAAAAGAGAATTCCTGTAATGATTCCCGTTCCTGCTAAAATTCCTCCTATAACTATCATTTTGACTAGACTAATACCATACACCAGTTAAAACGCTATTCCCTAGAGCTATGGAGCTGAGGATTAATGTAAAAACTTATGAGGAAGAAAAACCCGAAGTGGGTGATATTGTGGACGAGAGTGAGATGACCCGTAGTGGGTAGATCTTATTTCCACCAAAAAGTAGTACTGATGCTCAAGCCAAGGCTAAGGGAAAGAAGTCATGGTGAATGAAGAGAGGCCAATACAGAAGGCTCTTGTGCCTACTTTGAATGCAGAACTGGCTAAATATGTTACAGAACTGATAAGATATATTAGGAAGAGTGATTATAAGATTATCGACCAGCTCAGTCAGTTTCCCTAAAAAATTTCTATCCTTGATCTGTTGGGAGATTCTGAGCCGCATCGCAATGCCCTGATGAAGCCGTTCGGAACATATTTTGTGCCTCAGGAAATATCTGTCAATTAGTTTGAAGGAATTTTGAACATCATTTCTTCCAGCAATGGTCTTCGTTTCACTAATTTTGATTTTCCCCCAGAGGGAAGACACCATAAGAAAGCACTCCATATTTCGATGGAGATTTCAAGGACGACTCTGTCTCATGTTCCGGTAGACACGGGATCATCTATTAATGTGTTGCCTAAGTCGTCTTTTCTTAAGTTGGATTATGAAGGGGTCGTGCTGATGCCGAGTGATCTAATTGTTAAAGTTTTTGATGGCTTTAGGAGATTGGTGTTTGGAGAAGTCGATCTTCCTGTAAAGATCGGTCCATAGATTATTTTAATGCTACTTTCTTCATCATGGACATCAATATGTATTATTGCGGCTTAGTTGGCCACCATTGATTCATGAGGCAGGTGTGGTAACCTCTACCCTATCCCAAAAGCTGGACTTTCTTGTCAACAGAAAGATGGTCACTATTTGCAATGAGGAAGATTACATTGTTAGTCACTTGAGCTATTTTTCGTTATATTGAAGTTGAATGGGAGGTTCACGAGACTCCGTTTTAGGCTCTCTAAACCATTCAAGTAATTAAAAATCCTCAACTGGAGGTGAAGAAGCCAGAGGTCTCGATGATGTTTATCGTCAAGCTCAAGTTATGGTAGAATTTGGACACCCTGAAGATTGGGGATCCATACTCAGAAGGACAAGAAAGGTTTAGGCTTTGTGGCTCCAAAGAAAGCTCTTGTGACAATTTCTATAATCCAAGGTGTTCCTCCACCCATTAAGTTTGTCAGCGCTGGAGTTCAAAATGGAGATGTCAATGTTGTTGTTGATGAAGTGGATGGTGATTGTGATATGGATAGTTGGATTCGTCCTATTGTTCCTAGTGAGGAACCAGCCAACTGGTATACTGAAGATTTTATCGATGTCACCCGTCTTCAAGAGTAATTTTCTTTTGTTTTTATCATGAAATAATTCATACGCTCTGCCTAAGGCATAGTGATCATGTTGTATGGCCATAATGTTTTATTTTCAAAGCTTATCATGAATAAAGGACGATTTTTTGCATTCAAATATTTCACTCATTGTCTTTCTTTATACATTTTTCAAATAAAATGTCAATGTGATCTTTATTTTTCTTTTTTTAAATCTAAAACTAAAATAAAGAAATAAAATCAATCATGCGGATCTGGTCCCCCATTAATCCAGGATTTCATTGGTTATGACTCTGCTATGGCTACTAATAACTTTGAAAATACAATCTATCAAGCTAATAAAGAAGGTGAAGAAGATCGTGAACTTCCCGAAGAGTTGTCCAGATTGTTGAGGCAAGAAGAGAAAATTATTCAGCCGCACCAAGAGACTTTGGAAATGATCAACTTGGGTATGTGGACATCTTTGCTTGGTCTTATGAAGACATTTCTGGGCTAGATACAAACATTGTTGTGCATGAGTTTCCTTTGAAAGAAGATTTCCCACCCGTTAAACAGAAGCTTCGCAGAACTCATCTTGAGATGTCGAAGAAAATTAAGGAGGAAGTTAAAAAACAACTGGATGTTGGTTTCCAAAAAGTTGTTTCTAATCCTCAGTGGGTTGCTAATATTGTGCCAAAGAAGAAAAAAGGATGGTAAATTCATAATGTATGTTGATTACAGAGACTTGAATAGAGCAAGCCCTAAAGATGACTTTATGTTTCCTCATATCAATATCCTGGTTGACAATACTGCTCAGGCTAAAATGTTTTCTTTCATGGATGGCTTTTCTGGCTATAATCAAATCAAGATGGGGCCATGTTACATGGATAAAACAACTTTCATTACACCTTGGGGAATGTTTTGCTACAAAGTGATGCCCTTTGGTCTGAAGAATGTTGGGGAAACATAATAGTGTGCAGTGGTCACTCTTTTTCATTAAAAGATGCATAGAGAGATTGAAGTAATTGTTGAAAATATGATTTCCAAATCCCATACAGAAGAGGAACATCTTCTTCATCTTTTGAAGTTGTTTGAAAGATTGAGGAAATTTAGGCTGAGGCTGAATCCTAACAAGTGCACCTTCGGGGTGAGGTCAGGAAAATTGTTGGGTTCTGTTGTAAGTGAAAAGAGAATCAAGGTTGATCCTGTCAAAGTAAAATCTATACAAGAAATGCCTATGCCAAGAACAAAAAAGTGGTTTGTGGTTTCTTGGGGAGGTTGAACTGCATTGCTAGGTTCATCTCTAATCTTACAACTACTTGTGAACCAATATTCAAATTGTTAAGAAAAGATCCAACATCCATTTTGAATGACAATTTCCAAGCGGAATTTGATAAAATTAAAGAGTATCTTCAGGAACCTCCAGTTCTCTCACCTCCGTTGGAAGGAAGACCCTTGATTATGTATTTGACAGTGTTAGAGAATTCCATGGGATGCATACTCGGTCAACATGATAAGACGGGTAGAAAAGAACATGTCATCTACAACCTGAGTAAGAAGTTCAATGGTTGCGAGTCAAGGTACTCCGTACTTGAAAATACTTGTTGTGCACCCGCGTGGGTAGAAAAGCATCTTAGATGCTACATGATAACTATTACTACTCTCTTGATATCCAAGATGTATCATACCAAGTACATTTTTGAAAATTCAGCTCTCACGGGAAGAGTAGCCCGTTGGAAGATGATTCTTACAGAATATGGCATCCATTATACTACCCAAAAATCCATTAAAGGTAGTATATTGGCATATTAACTTGCTCATCATCCTATGAAAGATGACTATCAGCCGAGAAAGTTTGAATTTCTAGATAAGGATATTATGTATATCAGGGGTTGTAATATCTAGGACCTAGAAGAATGACCCGAACTAGGATCAAGATGGATGGTGGTGCTCAATGGTACCTCTAATTCTTTGGGTAATGGTGTTGACGTCGTTATTACTTCTCCATAAGGTTTCCATACTCCTTTTACCGCTAGGATTTTCTTTGAATGTACCAATAATATGGACGAGTATGAAGCTGTTGAAGGAACTGGACAAACTCATCTGATAGAATATCAATGAAGTCGCCATCGAACATTTTTTATCTCACAAAAGGAGAAAGGTAAACATCGAGTAAACCTGAAAGGGAGAAATCACGGTCTTACGACCGAGAGATCGGGTAAGGGAGTCTGTTATGCGAGGGGAAGGTATTAGCACCCCACACGCCCGTAGTACTCTATGGTATCCGCTTCCATTTTCTATCTAATGAGTGTTTTATATCTATCGCGTAATCGTGACATCTATATTATATGCTAAAAGGAAATGCATGTAAAAGAAAGAAAATAAAGAAAACACGGGGAAAAGAAGGAAGTATTTACAAAGTTTGCTCGGTCATTCTCTGTGACCATCTAGCCTACGTATTCCCTCGTGCAATGGGAAAGTCAGAGCGTCGTAGTTCGGCTCATATGTTTTGGTAGGTTGCAATGTTATTTATGGGAAATTCGATTCCACGTCCTCACAATTGCAACTTGTGCTTGGCATTGCATCTATAAGAAGTCTTATGCTCGACCGCTCGCACACTTAGCAACATGTTCGGACTTAAAAGAGAACACCCTTTTTGAAAAGGTTTTTAAACAAAAGAAGTCCGAAGACAAAAAGATTTAGACTGAGGTTGGTCACTTTTACCTTTGCGAAAGGAGTTTTGAACCATTATTAAGTGTTTTGATTTTCAAAAGAAAAGAAAACAAGATTTAGTTTTATTACATGCAAGGATGCAAAAGAAAGAAGAAAACATGCAAGGGAAACTAACTAGTTCTATCCCTAATGTTATCATGCATGGACTGCAACCTAAGGGCTAACTCGGATCACTATCTAAGATAGAGTCGAGAGAATCCTAAGGGAACATGGTAAAGGTTCACAACCTAATTCTATGTCTATCTCAAATCACTACCTAAGGTAGAGTCGAAGATGACAAAAGGGAGGAAGCATACAAGTGATTTGGCAGAAGCACAAAAACAATGCAATGCACAAACAAATGATACACACATGCGCGGGGAAGAAGAAATCAGTCCCATAGACTCAACGGTAATGAGTATACCGGAGTCAACCAGGAGCCGACTTTTAGAGGAAAACCATAGCCACAAATGGAAATAAACGTGTCAACCAGGAGTTTCCTATGGGAGAAAGGCATAACAACTTGATATGAATTACCAAGTGTGAGGAGCATATGAGTGCGAGTATCAGCAATGAATGCGAACCCCATGAAAAAGCGTGGAGAGTCAGAATAGGGGACTCTTTCCGCTTTTTATTATTGACTCGATAAAAGAAGCCTCACAATTCGCGTGAGCTGAGTTGACACGGACTAAACATTGCAGGGGTTGATTGCGAACTCTTTCTGTGTGCCCTTCATATCATCATATATATATATATATGTATATATATATATCGTATCATCATCATCATCAGCGGGACTTTGCTTGGTGGTACCATATCAGGTCTCCTAACCACTCATGACCTATGTGGGCACAAATGATAAACACTTACTGAAAGTTACCTCCCTTTGCATGGGAGAGGATTTTAACCAAACCACACACAGTTAGCATACAATTATGCAGAATCACCCTAAACGAGTCTTTAAATAAACTAGAGGGGTTCTTAACATGCTCCAACTACGGAAGCCCCGTCATGCATCTCTAATCCTAATTCTCATGGCAAAAGAAAGCGGTAAAACCCTAATGCTCATGCTCTCTAGAAAAGAGGTAAAAGAATGTGATAAAAAGGTGAAGAAGATACCAAACAGATAATAATCCGTATAAGAAAAAACAAGCTAAAAAACTCCGAAAACTTTAAGTACTGCCGACAAGCAATAAAGAAAACCGGTGAGCAATGCGCGGAGGCACCAAAAGCATAATCGGAATGTGTGTCATAGAGATCCGAATACTCAATGTAAACCTACAAGAGATCGCAATCCAAACAATACAAACAAAGGAATGTGTATCGTACACAAATATCAAAGTGTGTATGAATACACATCTGATAAACCTGCAAGAAAGGTGAAAACCAAACAAGCATACAAAGAGTGCACACACATGTGCGCAAGAATCAGAAAAATACGTTTGTAAACATCCAAATCGATCCAATAACCTGCACGAAGGTGAAAACCAAGCAATGCAGACAAAAGATGCACACATGTGTGCAAGATCAAGATGTTATCATACACATCTGAATCTCAAGTATAATTCTCAAAGTACCTCACACATGTAACAAAGTGTTAGAAAGAACAAGGTGGAGTGCTTATTGTAACGCCTGTTTTAATTAATATTATATTATATTAATATTTTCGAGTTATCGATCGATATTTATTTTGCGACAAGAATATTTATATTAATCGATATATCTATTAAAATAATTTGTGACGTTTCGTTCGGTCCGGTTTTTATTCCGTCCGATTCGGTAAAATATTATTCGGACCGATATTTAATTCCCCAGAATTATTTTAATTAATTGAGTAATTAATATTATTAGATATTATTAGTGTGTTAATTAATTAGAATAAGTTAGGGGTTTGAGGACAAATTGCCTAGAATTAGGGTGTACACCCTTGGCTTACTAGTAGAAACAACATAAAAACACTTCTCATTGTTTTTCTTTCCATTTGCAACACAAAACCAAACATAGTAACATAGAGAGAAAGAAAAGGTTTTGGGAGAAGAAGAGCAAGAGAAGAAGAAGGAGAAGAAGAAGAAGAAGAAGAAGAATAAGAGCATGAGCAAGCTTGAGGATTGGATTTTGTAAAATATTCATGAATCATCCAAGCATTTGAGGTAAGGGGTTTGATTTCCTTTCCATATAGTTAGGGTTTGATAAATATATTCTGGATTTGAGGAAAAATTGATAGGTTGATTTATGAGTTTGGTTAGTGGATTTTTGAAATAGTTTAGAAAAGTTGGATTGGGAGTATGGATTATTGGTTTATTATTGCTAGTTTGTAGAAAACTAGAAGTTATAGAATGAAAAAAATAAGAAACTGTGAAATGGAAAACCAGAAAAACTGTTGCCTGTAACTTGAACCGTGGAGGAAGAAACAGATTGAGGAATGTTACAAGGGGGAGGCGCCCACCTCAGCTTGAGGGGAGGCCGTCCCCCACCCTAGGCGCCCGCCTCATGTGTCTCTCTCTAAGGGGACGTTCGTCCCTGCATGTGGAGAAGAAAGAATGGTAAAAATCCATTTTTATGTTTTTTTGTTCAGTAAATCTGTTCCTGCATAACTCTGTTTCTGCATAATTAAGTTTTGGTTTCTGTTTGTTCTGAATTCCTTAATTATTCATAATACTAGTTGGTATTAATAAAATATAACTATGACATAAGTTAGCCGATTAAATTTAGAACCCGATTATGTTCCGATTTTCCGATTTCGGTAAATTCGACGACGGAGCAAGTTGCTCCGAATTCAACAAAAATTGACGTGCTAGCTAAGTTCGACGTGTAGAACGTAGTGGTGAGGTTAGTTTTTCAAAATTATGAGTTTTTAAGAGACGACCCGTAATAGGCCAAATTACGGTTAAGTTCAATTGGATTGCGTTTTAGTAGATTTAAGACACGTATGGACAATCCGATTTCGATGTTGACGATTATGATTAATGCCGGTTATTAGGAATGGCTTTCGCGACGATTATAGGAGTTTGACTATTTTTCCGTATTTGGAATTTAGTGAATGAATCGATAATGATGTGGTGTCATTAAACACGATGTTTGCGACGATGTATTTATTAATGAATACTTGATGATATGCGATGCGATGATATATGTCTTTGTACATGACGATGTGATGATTATATTGATGTTGTTAATAAATGCTTCCGATTTGTGAATGCATGATTTTGATGATGATGAATTATGAGAGATGTTTTGCATAATGCAAATATGATGCGATGATATGTTTATTTGATGTAAATAAATATGGCGATGTGGACTTTATGTCAATTTTGATGAGCGATGATGATGTGCTGTTGTGTTGTCTTTATTATTGAGTCACATACATTGCATTGGCGACGAGGGCTTTTATACCAAGCGACGAGGCTTTTATGCCAAGCGACGATGGGCTTTATGCCAAGTGTTCCTAATTATGGACAAAGTCACGGGTACCACATGCATAACATAGTCGTGTCTCATGGAGTCGGTTATGTTTATGTTTGATTTGTTTAGCGTTGGGTTTTAATTGATGGATGATGTTGAATTGCAATGATATATTATGCTTTGTTTGGTGATGATCTTTATGATGAACATGAAATGAATATGACTTGATAATTTCATGATAACTATGCAGTGAATATAAACGATGAGTTTTGCGATGATTTAACTTTGATGAAATGCTTAATGCAAATATGATGTGATGAGGTTTGTGACAATGGACTTTTATGCCAAAAGCGACGATGGGCTTTAGCCAATTTGTGATGATTTTATTTATGTTGTTTATGTTATTAGTATTGTTTGATTTTGTTGTTTATGATTGTCGTATGGATTAGTGACGTATTAACTTGTGATGGTTACGTGGTGATGGAAGTTTATGTGTTGTTGTGATGATTTATGCCGATGAGGTTATGGCGATAAAGTGTAGATTATACACATTAGAATGACGATTAGAGTGAGTGAGTTTTGGATATGTGTGGAATTGCACTTATTAATCTATACCCTTTATAATTCTGAAGCTATATATATATATATATATATATATATATATATTAATTATATGTTTTGGAGTATCTCACCCTTTACTTGTTTCGCCGTTACATTTATATTGGTAACGTGCAGGTTATGAAGACGGAGATTATAGCTACTATTAGTCGAGTCAGTGTCGCTCTGATACGTTGCACTCGGGGGGAATATTTATGTTGTCATTGTTGTTGTTCTTTTGTTGTTTTTCCTTTTGTAAATAAGAATCATACTTTATGAAAATATGAATTGTTAAAGAAGTTTTAATTAAGAAGATGTTTTGATTTTTATGAATCAATTTATGATTTCCGACGATGCTATGTATCCGAGATTTATACTTTAAAGCAAACTGTTTAAAGTGATTTGATTTTGAAGGTGTGATGCCTCAGTATTGAATTTATGAAATTTTTAATTACTCTGATTTTACTTATAAAACCTTGGGTAATATTGGGGTGTTACATTAGTGGTATCAGAGTAGGTCAGTCTGTCGGCCAGGTTATTAATGTGTTTAACCCTGTTGTATACGACATGTGTGTGGATGGGTAATAGCAGCAATCTTATGAGACTTACGCTCCTCCTTCAAACCAGTAAAAGGAACAACACTAGTAATAGGTCGACCAAACAGATAAGAATACTCCTTCAAGGTAGGAACTAACTGATAGTCACAAAACGTGAAGCAATGGTACAACGGATCATAGAACTGAACCAAGGTGAAAAGAAGACCCTCCTTCATCTTCGTCTTTATCAAAGATATAATAGTCTCATACTTCTTCCAGAAATCCTTTGGTCGCTCAATATCATCAATCAAGCTCATCAATCCCTCAATCTTAGGTTCCTTGAAACTGTATTTCATAGTCCTTCTCTGTCCATAATCCATGGTCAAAGTATACTTGAGATATTTGCAAAGGTCAATTTTAAGCTCCTTGAACAACTGTCTAAAATAATACGTATGGTGCATGAATGCAAGATGCAACAATCATACACAAAGATCACAGACATGGGGTTTCATAGGTTCGACTTCACGAGCATGGAGTCAAAAGATACTACTCATAAGGTATTCTAATCTTTGTCACCTTTAGATCAAGGTTCTAAAGGAATCCCCAGATTGTTCATTCCTCCATCCAATACTACCAACTTCTCGATGTACTCGGTAATTAGCAATACCTTCAGGTGAAACTCATCTAAGTGCAGTATCGCGTAGAAAACTACTTTCGGATAACTCCGTAATAGTCCCCGTACTACCCCTAAAAAGGCTAGGATGGGTTAAGGGTTCTACAGTTGCTCAGCTTCAGGGACTCTCAGGTTGAAAGCAGTCATGTCTTCATGATTGCTCGATAAACAAAATACCACAGTCAGGGAGGTCTCCACTGAGTGGAGGATCTCAGGTCTCTTTCTTCGGGATTACTCTCTAAAAGTTAACATGACTATACCTCCCGTCCAATCTTAAGTTTTCCCGAGTTTGGTTATAGGACTCAAAAAGAAGATCACCAAGCACCCCTGAAAACCAGAAAAAACATCCAGACAAACAAGTACACAACATATACAAAATATAACACATATATACAAATAAACAAAAATAGGATCAACCCGCTTAGAGATGGTCCAGCAATAGGTCAAAGATCCCCAGCAGAGTCGCCACTTTTCTGTAACGGCAAAAACTGCGAGTATAAGCCATTGAATTGACTTAACTCAAAAAAGTAACAAAAGAGTCGTCACCGCGCTTTTATTTTATCCAAAGGACTAGGAAAAAGAGCGAATAAAATCCTAACAAAAAAAATCAAAGATCTGGGACCGGGGGTTAGTTATGCAAAGGGAAGGTGTTAGGCACCCAAAGCATCTACAGTACTTCGCATGAACCTTTTTTGAAAATTTTTATATGTGTGCTAAAAAAAAGTATATGTACAAAATGGATGGTGGGGGAGAAATTGAAGTATTTTTTATAATTTTTGGTTTGATAGTACTTCCAATGAGTTCCAAGCCTACATACCAACAATGTGCAATGTTGAAACCAAAACCAAGTAGTTCGACTAAAAAAACCAAAGTTGTGTGTTGGTTGATTTTAAGAAAATGTTAGTTTAGAAAAGCCACAAAGAGCTCAAAAAGTTTGAATGAGGTTAGGTGTTTTCTAGTCTTATGAAAAGAAAAGTCAAAGTATTATTAAATGAATTGAAAGTTTATTAAGAAAATAAATTTTGAAAATGCATGGACCTAAGTCCAAGTTTTTTTATGAAAGCGATTCGAGTTTTGAAAACAATAATCCTTTGAAAAAGAGGGAAGATTTTGAAAATTAAAGAATGGGGAGGAGATGAAGAGGTTAACTTGAGTGCATAAAGTAAAAGGTAAGGGTAAAGAAATATCTAACAGGGTGAGAAGACTAGTTTTGACATTAAGTGCCAATACCATATCCCATCCTTTGGATTACCACATAAGCAACAAATAATTGGACAAAAAACACAAGCTTCAGATAAACCAATGCATTTAGATGAACTCTTGTTTTAAGAAAAACGGGCAGAGTAACAGATGTATCTAGAGGAAATCCACTGTTAATCAAGTATAATGGTATAACCTGCATACAAAGATAATAACCAGACAAGACAGAATAACACCAAGGACACAGAGATCTCCAAGCTGAAGTAAGGGTCCTAATCCTAAGTCCAAAGATCAAGCCCCAAGCACAAGGATAGTAACTAAATCCAATTAAAAGTTTTTTATGTTTAGATTGAATTATTAAGTGTTTTGGAAAAGGAAAAAATAAAGCTCAAGTGAGCAAATTCAAAATAACAAGAACATAAAATGCTCAAGTAAGAAAAGGAAAAATGACATAGAAAAAATAAATGCTCAAGTGAGCAAAAAAAATGACATGAAATGTAAATGCTAAAATTAAAGGTGCATAAAAATAAAGAGCATAAAAGTAAATGCGGAAAGTAAAGAGCGAAAAATAAAAAGTAATTAATAATGGTTAGCAAGATGACCATCTTGAAACTTGTCAAGTATATCATCGAATTGTTAATTGTTAGTCGTCAGCAAGGTGACCACCTTGAAACTTACGCATGAAGACTTGCCAGAAGCTTGATAGAATCAACGCTACCACACGACAAGTTTCAATTGTTTTTTGTCAAGTATTTTACCGGTTTTGGAATTATCACATCACTTGATCAAAGATGATTGAGAATTTCAAAAAGACAAGGTTACTGGAAACTTGGCAGAAGCTTGATTAAAAATCAACGCGACCACACGACAAGCGCCACAAGTGTTGAACCAAGATTAAAGCTCAAGTCATCTTTTGGGGATTATGTTAGAACATTAAAGTTCATGCAACCAATTAATCACTTTCTCTGAATCGGAACAAAAGAAAAATAAGATAAAGAGGAAGAAATAATTTCCAAGTTTATTTTGCATCAAATGAACTTATTCGGTCTAATTTCGTCAAAATCAATCAACTTTCTTGGGGATTTCGTCAAGAGACCTATCAACACCCATGTTCCATTGATATTGATGAAATTTGTGACTCCAAAATAAATTCAAAAGTCAGCAAAATAAAAATGAAAATAAAAAAACAAATAAAAGGATTTAAAAGTAATTTTGAAATAAGGTTATTTCATTGGACTTTATTGACGAAATACATAAATAGTATTTTTTTAATCAAAATAAAATTCTAAGAAAATTACCCAAAGTCAAACAGAGGTCAACAAGTGTTGACAAATTTTTAAAGAATTTTTTAAATGCAGAAAATATTTTTAGAAAATAAAATAAAAGGTGAAATAAACCAAAAATGGCAAAACAAAATAGTAAAATCAAAAATAAAAATAAAATTAGGTCACCAATATTTGTCAAATGACCATTGGATCCTTCCAGAATTTTTCCAGAATTTTAAAATGTCAAAAAGTATTTTAAAACAATTAAAAACATCAAATAAAAGAGAAAAAATCATAAAAAATATCAAATCTGAAAATAAAATTATGGAAAAATAAAATTCAGAAATATAATATTTCAAAATATTTTTGTGAATTTTTTCATAATTTTTGAGTCATAAATGAATCTTATATGATTTTTTGAAGTTTAAAGTATTTAAAATATAAAATCAAAAAATAAAATAAAAGCCAAAAAAATGTGGACCATCTGATCATAGTCAAAACGCGTTAGTAATCACGTCCAATGGACATGGAGCGTTGTGCTTGATATGGATCTCATTGGTTTTCACACCGGATTACAATTTAAATGAAGTTTTAAAAAATAAAATAAAAAATAATGTCACGCGTTGGATCGAGTCTGGCTCACAAAAGTAATCAGATCCAAGGGCTCAGGAGACGCGCGCATGGTAATACGTAATCATAGGATCCAATTAAAAAATATTACATGTCACGTCATCATTGGTTGAAGACAGGCATATAGGTCATCTTTAACCTTCGGTCATCCTCCATACGTGATCCTCAAACTATGAAATAAATTCTTCAGACCGGTGTCATTCGCTTCGTCTCTTCAAGACGATTTTAATGGTACCCTCGCGAAGAAATTCTCAGAAATAATAATGAGCACTTGTTTCCAGAAATTCTCAGTCAATACTTGATGAAAACATAAATGGTGAAGATCACAAGGATCAGGGAGATGAGGAGAGTGCAATGATGCTTTATTTTACAAGGTTTGATGGAGATTCCTACCTGAACAAAGTTCACTTTCAGAGCTCTGAAGTTGGACTTGGATAGCACGATTTAAGAAGCTTCATGGCACAATTCTTGTTTTGTTAGCTTCAGTGAGGTTCTAGGAAGAAGAATGAATGGTTAATTTCAAACTGGAATGGCTTTGAGAGTGAAAACAAAGTTGCAGAAAATCTGATTCGAGAGAGAGTTTGGCGGGGGTTTTCTGGCTATCAAAGCTTGAGGAAATGAGTGAGGAATGATCCTGGATTTATAGGAGAGTGAATGGTGATGAAAATGAGAAGGAATTATGGTGAATTCGTGCAAAACGAGCTGGCTGAAATCATGCCAAACGTGTGACTCAAAGGGCATCAAAACGACCTCATTTCAAATGTAATTTGCATCAAAACGCATTTGGGCAATTAGTTAAACATGTTTAGCATCTAAAATTTGAGTAATTTTCCTTGTAATCCAAGTTTACATGCTGTAATTTTTCTGATTCGAAGCAAGATTGGATGACATGGAGCCTCCTTCAAACCAGTATAACTCATTGCTCAGGGACCTTTATGGCATAACCTTGGGTTCTTTGGAAAGCTGAGATTACAAGGTTTACAATGCACTTGGAAAGGCAGCATTTGGCATCTTGATCTGGAAGTTGTGATCCTTTGAAATCACCAAAAACAAACTGACTTTTTCACACTTAGAAAACTTTCTAAGTTTGGCAAAAAATGACCTATAATGTTTTCAATCCAAACATGGCCTTTCATTCAAAATTTGCTCTTGATTTTCAAATATGAAATGAATTAGATCTCTTAAAGAAAATTTTACAAAAAAAACCAACCAAAAACTCCAAAAATTGAGCAAGTTATGGCCTTGTGAAGTTGAGGGAAATTTGTGAAATGACCTATAATCTTTTGATTTCTTTAAGCAACTTCCAAACACTTTTAGTCTTCAAAACTTGTATGGAGATAAAGTTAATGTCTTCAAGATTTCTATACAAAAAGAATGACCTCAAGGTGATAAGTGATGATCAAGATATGATCTTTTGAAATTGATTGACCAACAATTGAGAAATTCATCAAGGACTTGTAATCTTTTGACTTCATAGGAAAATTTCCAAGCATTTTCTCTTCTTACAAATTGAACTAAGTTTTATTATACATCCTTAGGTTCATTGTGAAAGAATAATGAGCTCAAGGAGACAATAGATGACCAAGTTATGATCCTTTGAAGTCATACAAGATAAATGAAGCATCAATAGAGAGTGGGCAATCATAGACTTCTAAAACAATCTTCTTGTCAATCAAACTCCTTGGATCCAAGCATATTCATATTATAAGTCCTCTTAAGACTCAAATGACTTAGAAATCATCCACAAGCTACACAAAATACCAAGATATGATCCTCAGAAGTCCAAAACCCTAATTCAAGGTAGATGGCCATAGAATGGTTAATTATTTGAATTTGATAATCTCTTTCAAACATGACGCATATACTCAAGATGAGAGACCATATCTGATGACAAGAGAAATCTTCAATGGGAGACAATACTTTCAAAAATCTTGAGAATTGAGTAGAGAAGGCATGGAAATAAACACATGAACCTATTGACTCCTTGAATAAGAGACTCGTGCACCATTCACCTATAACATTTAGAGAGTGAAGTATACACACATTATTGTTAGTTAAACATCAATCATCACATACATTCAATGGTGCTTGGTGATCTCCCAAAGGCAAATCCAAAGATAAGAGAGAGAGAGAGAGAGAGAGAGAGAGAGAGAGATTATTTGATCTGTGTAATGCAATGGTATGAAGTATGAGTGAATCTTAGAGGCAAAAATTGGGGTACAACAATCGCGCATTGTGCATTTTTATAAAGTGAAATAAAAATTAATTAAAACCAAAAGCATGATAGAAAAACATAATATCTCATTTCCAAAATAAAATATCAGTGACAAATCTTGTTTTGAATTGGAAACACTTGGCGTAATCATATTCTCATATGTTTCATTGTGGATAGTTTGCCGCTTCCAGTAAATCATATTTTCATAGTCTCAAATTGTACTATGTGGCTGCGATTACGGCGGCAACATTGCTTCGCACAATTTCAAACATGTTCGATCGAAACTTCTCACCAAAGATTAAAATTTTAGATCTCATGACAAATTTTATTTGTAATACACTCTCAATATTATATTTTAAATATATATCAATTAATATCTATAGAGAAAATTAATATTTTAGTAGTGCCACTTAGTTTAATTTATAAATCAAGACGTGTTGGATGCTTCGATCTCTGTTAGTTGATTGATTTTGTTGTTGTTTTAAGTTGATGTTAATATTCATACGTGGATGGGTGTGGTGGTGTTAGTGTTTAGACGATGTTCTATCTGCTTTGTTTTGTGCCTTCATTTTGCTTAAATATGGTGAGAAATTTTTTAATATAAAATACAAAAGAACTGATAAAAGGTTAGAATTGCATATGAAACTATGGCAAGATCTCCGTGCCAAATCATTAGTTGGTTTTAGACGAAAATTTTGTCCTAACTATTAGCATTTTCCTTAGTCCAATTGTTTAGGCATCGAAAAACCATTATGAAGGATGTCAGAGTATGATATATGCAACTAAAATTTCCTTATTTCCCTAACAGGGTGTGTGCTAATGTTTTCTTATAAAAAATTGATGTAATCTTTATTTTGTATCTGCTTTATCATAAACTATATTGATCCCAACATTAATAGTCCAAGACTGTAACTCTAATTATATGATTCTATGAATTCATAATGAGAATTTGTAAATTGTAACCCACTTCAATTCAAATATCCATATTCCCTTCCAACTTGTATGCAATTTTTAGACATTACATTCTCCATCTCCCAGACCAGTAAATTCAGTAGCAGATAAATATCTTTGCCATCATAATATTGTTGTAACCTGAAATTTCTTAAATACGTTTAAGGACACATGTCAAAGGCAAACATCCCTACAGGTTAGGGGCTGATCCAGAATGAATATAGTTTCCTTTGGAGAACGTATGAAACCAAGTCAAAAATGTCGGAAAGAAGTGTGTCGACCAAGAGAGTGAACCAAGAAATTGGTCGATTCGACCAACGTATCAAATGAACCTGGAAAAAGTCGAGATTGGCGGCCAGAAGGAAAAAGGGATCAAGGTGAAAGTGTCGAAGATGAACCACATCGACTGAATGGATAGAGAAAGGTTGTTGGTTGATTCGACATATTACGAGCTGAGTGAAAGAATTGATCAAAGTTCAGATGTCATCGAAGACGTAGCCTAAAGGACTTAGGGAAATTTTATTCTTCCTGAGATGTATAAAGCTAGGAGTGGTTAACTCTTTTGAAGTCACGAGCGGAAAGATTCAAATTCTGAAGATCCTGGGAAGTTACCTCAAGAGATCGTGGTTGTTAGGCGTCAAGTGGATGGTGAAATGTTATGTAGCGGTTACGTTTTAGTTTCATTTTTGTCTGTTGATTGCTTTCAGCGGTTCTTTTGTAAATTACTATAAATAAGTCACTTCGTTGTAATTTTTAGGTGTGTTCACTTGTATTCTCAAATTGCTTACCAATACTCTGCCCAATTTCGCGCTTAAGTAAGAAAGAGTCACTAAGTTTTTGATGTACGTGAATTACCACCTTTATTTTCAATGCAATCCGTTTATCTTTTCAATTTTATCTCTTTAATGTCTTTGTCTTTCATATTCGTTTCGAACAACTTTACATGAACGTTTCAACACTGCTTGTCGGTCACGAGTCACCAACTAGTTAGTCCGTTGAGTCTTGTTTCGGCCAGAATATACTGTCGGTCATGAGTCACCAGTTAGTCGGTCGAAACTTCTGTGTGGAAAGTCGTTGTATTGTTTTCCTTGGTCTTAGAAAATCATTTCTTGACTAGGGCATATTTTAGACAGAATCAGTACAATATACAAAATCTAAGCACGCGTCTTAAGATCAATTGGTCGATCTTGCGAGTAACCCTTAGTTTTAGGACCTAGGGAGGACCAGCGCTTGTTTACCATTTTCCACAGTAAACAAATTGGCACACCCGGTGGGACTAAGTGCTAAGTTTTAGAGTTTGTTGTATGTCATAGGTATATGAGACTTAGAAGTGAAAATTTCACAATCAACAAACCACCTGTTAGAAAGCGTACATGTAGGATGACAAACACTACTTCTGCGTCAAACTTGGATGCAATTCCACAGCGAACCCTGGGAACGTCCGACCCAGTCGTTATGCAACTCAGACCATTTCCCCCATTACACGACACTACTATTTCAAGGTCAACTGCGTCAGTATCAGTCCCTCTTCCCCAGAGACCACACTAATGAGTTCAGGGCCTGTGGTGGCCATGAGTGCCATTCCGAACACAACGATATCTCGATTTGGTACTGCTACGAATCCCCCATATGGAATGTCGTATTCTTTAATGGTGGTATATCAGTCGACCTTAAGTGTAGCGGTGACGTCCGATAATGCATATAATACTAATGTTCTCTTGCAAGGGTCTGTATTAGGGGGAAATAGAACCATGTCTGTTAATGTCACCCTTAAATAGTACCTTTGTGCCAGTATTAAGGCAAAAAATGGATGATAGTAACCATGAGTTGGTTAATATGCTAACTCAGCAAATGAGTTATGTGTTTAACCCTATAGTACAAGAGTCAGTTGAGACTAATAGGCAGTCCGTTGAAACCAACCACCAAGTGATTGCACAGTTAACACATTTGTGTAATTTCTTAGGCGCCCCCCAAGCACCTGCCCGACAAGGGCCACTAGTTCGACAGGTCGCACCTGCCCATGGGCACATGGGGGCAATAGAGAAAGAGACTATGTATCAAGGTCAAGCTGTAACGCCTCAGAGAGACGTTTAGTTGACCCACCTAGGGTATTGGTTCACAGAAAACAAGAGGCTGACCAGGTCCTCGACCAAATTCGACAAGAGGAATTAGTTGTCGAAAACAACTTGACCAATATTGTCGAGACAATTATGGCCAGAAATAATATGAATACCACACTGCAAAGGCCAACATATTCTTCCCCATTATCTGAGTACATTTTGCAAACTGAAAACCCTAGAGGATGGAAGATTCCTAAATATACCAAGTTTGGGGGAGAGACAGGGGAATCGACCGTCGAGCACATCGCTAGATACTTGACTGAGTCGGGAGACATGTCAAATAACGAAGGCTTGAGGGTAAAACATTTTCATCCATCCCTCATTAAGGCTGCCTTCACGTGGTTTACCACCTTGCCCCCGACTCTATTGATTCATGGTCGAAGTTAGAGAAACTTTTTCATGAACAATTTTATAAGGGGAATTCAAAGATTAGTTTGGTCGAGTTATCAAACATTAAGAGAAAGTTCGCCGAAACAATTGATGATTACCTAAATAGGTTTAGATCATTGAAAGCAAGGTGCTTTACCCAAGTGCCTGAACATGAACTTGTTCAAATGGCTGCTGGAGGTCTAGACTATTCCATTAGGAAGAAAATAAACCCAACTTTCCTCAAAAGTATGTCACAGCTGGCGGACAGAGTACGACACCTCAAGCGCCTTCGATTAGAGAAAGTTAGACATACCAAGGCTAAGGTTAAAAAAGAAAAAGTAGCCTACGTTGATTATGATGATACATATCCCATATATGAGTCCAACTATATCTCACCGACTGAGGTAGATGTTGATGTGGCCGAATAGAAATCAGGGTATGCGTACAAGTGCAAGTCACTGTTTCCTCTGCTAATGGAAAAAGCCCTGCTGTAGAAACTAGTGCAAAAATCCCTGCAAAAACTTACACTTTTGATGTTAGTAAATGCGAAGAGATTTTTGATGTGTTAGTGAAAGATGGTCAAATCTTAGTACCCCCAATTGTTAAATTACCACCATTAGAACAAAGACAAAAAAGAGGTTTTTGCAAATATCATAATTATCTTGGTCACACAACCTCTCAATGTTTTCTTCTTTTCAGGGATCTGGTCCCGAAATCTCTCCAAGAGGGTCCCCTGAAGTTCGCTGCAAAGAGGCAAAAAATCGACATTGACCCTTTAAATCAAGAAGAGGCTCTGTTTGCTGAGCCTGTCTGTAATACGGTGAACTGACTTTGAGATTTTTGTATCGCAAATGTGCGGATAGCAAGAGTCGCCACCGACTTTTCTTTTATCCAATTAAGGAAAGGTGAAAAGAACAGGAAAAGACCTTCGTTAGATTTTGAGTAAGGGAGAAGGTTATGAAAAGGGAAGGTATTAGCACCCCTTTTCATCCGTAGTTATCTACGGGCTCTTAGTTGCTTCTAGCTCATTTTTAAAAGTGCTTTCTGTGTGTTTGACAAAAATGTTTTGAAAAGGCATTTCGCTTTGACTTTGTAATGATTCATGTAGGAATGTATACAAAGTTTTCGGAAATGTTTCATTTTGAAAAGAGTTTGAACTTTGACAAAAAGTGTGTGGTGTGAAAAGTATTTCGTTTGAGCAAGCAACTAAAAATCTTATTACCTACTCAGAATGGTCGTTTTTGTGTTGCTTTCGTTTCCTTTAGAATAGTGCTATCCATACCATTAGTTGGTAGGTAACCCTATTCGTTGGATGTAGAAGGGACGTTCGAAGGGACATCGGATGGTCATAGAAGGCAACTTATAGGAAGTATCCTAGCACATTCGAAGGGACTATCATCATTTTTCGTAGGCGACAATGGAGGGTCAAGATCATGTATTCGTAAGTGACATCGTGGGTCTATGATCTTTGTATCGAAGGGACTATGATGATTTATTTTGAAGGCAATGGTGCTAGGATACCTCTACGTTCGAGGGACTTGACCATTTAATCGAAAGGAAACGAGAGAGAATAGCCCTAAGGGGTGCATGTGTGAAAAGAGTGTGTTGAATTCAGATATTTTATCTTGGAATTAGAGGTGATCTATGTTGATTTTATCTTGCCATACACGCCTAATTACTAACAGTTTATAGGGTGCGGAAAATAAATTGCGGAAAGTAAAGTGCGGAAAAATAAAGTCCTACGCTATTACATGGCTTTGGGGCAGTTACATAATAAGAGTGCGGAAAATAAAAGTCCTAATTAAACTATTACATCCCATAGGCAGTTACATAATTGAAAAAGTTACAACCTGTGAACCTGTGAACAGATACATAATCGGAAAATAAGAGAAATTGCATAAGAAGAAAATGTTAGTAAAAAGCATGATTTTTGAATGAGGATAAAGGTTTTTGATTAGTAATGACATTAATATGATAAGATATTTTTTTGGTAATTTTCTGGATCGCTTTGGTAATTTAAAAACAATTAAAAGTCAAATTAACGATTAATTAGTAATTAAATAAAATATGCATGCAAAAATATTAATTTTAATGATAAAAATTAAATAAGTATTTTTCTGATAATAATGCAAAAAAAGAAATATTTTTGGTGTTTTTTAAATGCATGATAAAAAATATTGAAGATAAATTAAATTAGATGAAAAATATTAAGAAAATAGAAAAATATGTTAGTTTTCAATGAAGCAAAAAATATTTGGTCTTGCCAGGATTCGAACTGGAGACCTTCTGGTGAAAACTCACGCTCCCTTGCCTTTACCACTGAGCCAAAGCGCTTTTGGTGTTTAGAAAATGGAACGAAATCGTTTTAAACGAATTTGAACTCTGGACATTCAAATCACGCGCGAAGAACACCTTCTTCTTCGTTTGAATTTTTGAAAACTTAGCGTCGGCTGAGTTCGACGCTATAGCCCCTGCAAATATCAAAAATCCAATACAAGCAATATAAATGAAATACAAAGCCATGGTTCGATTGGGAACATCGTTCTGGACACGATAGTGGTATTGGTTTTGTCCAATTTTATGGATTTAGGGAAATTCAGGCTACTAAAATGCAATCAAGCTATGCAGAAAGTTTCCAAACTTCGTTCTAAACACAAAACAAACATCAAAACATGTTTAAAACGCATGAGAATTAAAAATCAATTTTGGAAAAAGTTTGACAAACCGAAATCGGGATTGCTCGATTCTTGATGTTTTTGAGGTTTGTAAGGGTCTGGATCGACTCAAGAGGCTTCAAGGAATGCAATGGAGTGCTTGGAATCAACTGAAACGATCTAAAACTAAGGCTGCAGGTTGCTTGAAAGACACGGATTTTTGGCTTTAGGTTAGGGTTCTTTTGAGCAATTTTTCTGTTCTTTCTCATGTTCTATGCATTGTATATTTATAATGGATGGATTTTGGGTTGAATTCAAGAGCAAATATTGATCGATCAATGCAAAAAATATTTGATTTTGTATGAAATCAAATCTTCCTTTTTTTGATCCAATTTTCATCTATTTCTTGCCAAATTAATGTAAATTTCGAAATTTGCCAGCTTTTATGAGTTGCTTGGATCTCAAGAATGAGAGGAAAATCAACTTTGCATTTAATTTTGATTTTATACCTTATTTTTTAATTTAATTTGTTTTTAAATGAATAAAATTCAAATTAAATAGAAAAATAAAGACAAAATTCGTGGCATTGGGCTTGGAGGTTCCAAATAAGATGAGGAACAAGTTTAAACCAAGAAAAGTTAGGCCCATTTGTAAAATTTTGGATTTTGAATAGTATTTCTCTTTGTGCACCTCTTCAAAAATGACCAACTTGTGCAAGCTGTATTTTGCTCAATTTCCACATTTTTGAGTGTTCTTGGACTTTTTATAAAGCTCTAGGTGTCCTCTAAACAAACTCTTTGGTTTAATCTCAATTGGAGTTTCCATGCTCAATAAAACTTCATTACAAAAAGTTGACTTTTTGTTGACTTTGAAAAGGACCTGTAATGTTTTGATCCATATCTTCCAAATGAAGCATTTTTTGAACATTCTTGTGAGACATGAAGTTGTAGAGAATTGAATGTCCTTCAAAATGAGAGGTGGTGGAAAAATTTCTGAGAAATTATGAAGAAGTTATGCTCAGTCAAAGTTCAGTTGACTTTTCATTGGAAAACCCTAATTTGGAAAGTTTGACTATTGAGCAAATCTTGAGTTTTCTTGATGAATCATGATCAACCCTTAATCAAATGATGAATGTGACTTCAAAGTGAGGATGTTGACCAAAAATCAGGAAGTTTGACTGTATGTTGACCACAGTTGACTTTTTGTCCAAGACAACTGATTTTCAACCATCTGAGCAATTGTCTGAGGATATTTGACTTGTCAGGCTTGAAACTTGACATGGAGAATCTTTGAAGTATATAAGGAGGCATGATGACCATTGGATATGTTGGAAGTCCATCTTGATCTGAGAATTGTCAAACCCTAGTTTGGGTTGATTGTCTAGGAGAGGGTTTGTTTGATCAACCCTTGAGGAATCCTTGAGTATGGATGCATGGGATGTCTTGAGGAAAAGGAGGGCAAATTTTGGGGTATGACACTGTCGACATCAATATGGTAGATATCACGGAACTTCCTGACGATAACATGGTCTAGAAAAGTACCGACGAAAGCCCGAATGTCAAGTTAGTTGATGTCTATCCAAGAGACGATGAAGATCTACTAGTATTTCTTTATCGTTATAAGAACAAGGGCGGCCAAGTTGGTTTGTTCCCTAGATGCAGCACTCTGATTGATAGGGTTGCTGTTGAGAATTTCTAGAGGCTACAGCTGGAGAGAGGGAGATCCCAATGGAACAAAAGGGATCCTAGGAAAGCAGTTCAGGCCAAGCCAAAGACCTTCATTCCATCAGCGGTTGCACCCAAGGGCACCTAGATTAAGCCCCAAACGGCTGTGGGGTGCATCTAATATCGTCGATGTTGTGAAGGATGTAAAGGGGAAAGCTCTAATGAGCTACCGTCTCGAAGTTCGATCTGAGAAGAGGAGCCATGTATCTGAAAATTACATGGGGAAAAATCCTATGAGTCAAACTTAGTGGAGGAGGTATATCACGGTCGGCTCAGTCACTAGGCCGAAAATATTTATGGTTATCCAAGGGAAACTAAGTTACAACTTAGTGGTAGGAAGAGAACGGTTTCATGGGATTGGAGTTGTACCATCGACCATGCACCAACGCCTTAAAATCTGGCGAGAAGACGGCATCATAGAAAATATTGAGGCCGACCAAGGATATTTCATGCCAGATGTTAACAACGTCGGCCAAAATCAGTTCGACAGGAAGCTAGCCAACATTTCTCCTTATCAGCCAACTGAAGAGGTATATGCCAACTTAAATGAGGCATTTGTTTCCTTGAAACTACATGAAACCCATGGTTTTGTGTGGGACGTGGAACCTTTGGAAGATCCATATGCTGAAAACCGTACGCCAACAGGCTGGGGAAACGCTCATGACTATGATGTTTGAGATAGAGACTCTACAGAGGATTTCGGCATATATTGCCGAAAACATAATGAATTCGGCCCTAGAAACTGAAGGGAAAATGGTTGTGGAGGCCAACAAACTTCAAATTCCATAAGAAGTCATTTTGGCTATTGAGCCAAAACCACCAGATAAAGCTAAACTTATTGGGGAAGACATATAAGCAGCATTGCAACTGCATATACGATGATGAACCTTTGGGTTTTAAGAAGGATCCCATGGCACCTGAAAAAATGCAGCCACAAGATCCTCTGGAATAAATCGACCTTGGCGAAGATGGTGATAAAAGACAAACTTACATCAGCGCCACCATCAACCGAAAGCTCAAGTATCAGGTAATATATTTACTGAAAGAATTTAAATATTGTTTTTCTTGGGACTATAATGAAATGCCAGGTTTCAGCGGGGATTTGGTCGAGTTGAGGTTACCAATAAAAGCTGGGAAAAGCCAGTAAAACAAACACCTCGACATTTTGCTCCAGCAGTTATGTCGAAGATCAAAAAGGAGATAGAAAGACTCCTCAAAAGCAATTTCATCAGAACTGCAAGGTATGTCGAGTGGTTGGCCAACATTGTGCCAGTCATCAAGAAAAACGGAAAATTAAGAGTGTACATTGATTTTAGAGACTTAAATGCTGCCACTCCTAAAGATGAATATGCCATGTTGGTGGCTGAAATGCTAGTCGATTCGGCTGCTGGTTTCGAATATTTAAGTATGCTTGATGTTTATGCAGGTTATAACCAAAATTTTATTGCCGATGAAGATGTGCCGAAAACAGCGTTTCGTTGCCCAAGGGAATTAGGGACCTATGAATGGGTGGTCATGTCATTCGGCCTGAAGAATGTCGGAGCAACATACCAAAGGGTAATGAATTCTATGTTCCATGATTTTATTGAAGATTTTATGCAGGTTTACATCGATGATATAGTAATAAATTCAAGTAGTAAACCGACGTACTTGGAACACCTTCGAAAATCTTTCGAAAGGATGAGAGAATATGGATTGAAAATGAATCCATTAAAGTGTGCTTTTTGTGTGCAGGTAGGAGATTTCCTTGGTTTTGTAGTACATAAAAAGGGCATAGAAGTAAATCAAAGAAAAACCAAAGCCATCATGGACGTCAAACCACCGCCGACCAAAAAGGAACTTCAGTCTTTGTTGGGTAAAATAAACTTTCTAAGGAGATTCATACCCAACTTAAGTGGCAAAACTAAAGCATTTTCACCACTGCTTCGACTGAAGAATGAAGAGTTCATCTGGAAAAGGGAGCATCAAGAGGCTTTTGATAAAATCAAAGAGTATTTAGTGAAGCCTCCTGTATTGGCACCTCCAATTAGAAATAGGCCTATAAGGTTGTACATAGTGTTGCACCCCAAAATTCGCCCTCTTCATTTTTTATATAAATAATTGGTTAACACTTAATTAATAGGTGCATCACATACATATCATTCATGCATTGATCATGGGTTCGAGATTTTCCAATCGTGTGAATCTGTACAATTCTGAAGAAGAGGTTTGGTTCTCGAAAGTTGAATATTTGAGGTTCTGTCAATTCGAGTGTCATTTCAATACGCAAGCGTGTCCAGAAGTTTCTGATTCTTATCTCGCGAGTTTTGGTATTTTGATCGCCTATCAGGTGGATATTGATTGCAGTCTCGAGCTACAGTGTGTTGTGGTCGGATATTTGAACCCAAATTGATTCTATGGTCTTCTGTGAATGGTGAAGTGTCAGTATACGACTTATCGATCCACGCGATTCATCAGAAAATTAAGAACGAACGGATAAAATGATATTTGAGTGCATGTATCAAAAAGTCAACAAAAGTCAAAGTTTGACCGGGCGGAATTTCGGGTCAAAATTATTGTCAAAATTTGACATTTGAGAAAATGCGATCATTTGTTGAGAAAAGTCGGAAGAATCGGGTAAAAATGAGGTTTCTTGCATTTTAAGTAATCTTGGATTTAGAAAATTTTCTAAGTTTTAAGTACTTTGTGTTCACGGAGCCATGTTGCAAGATTCAGATCTTATCCGTCTGCGGGTCGAAATTTGTGAATTGATAGTCGTTGGAAAGAGTGCATTTCATCTCGACTTTGTCACCGTGAAGATTTTTCCGAAATGCCCGGATTCGAAGTTATACAAAGACCGAAATTTGAAGTTCATAACTTTTGAAGTTTTACACTTAGTAAAATTTTGAGTGTTTTAACATGTTCGAGTACTCGACTGGAGGCAATTTACATGTGTTTCGAGGCCGATTCGAATTAAGTTCAACATCAAAGTTGTTCATTTAATGGCAATCTACAACTTTGTCAAGAAATTGAATCCATTCGGAAAATGGATAAAAATTACAGAGCTCTCGAAGTTACGATTTATCATTCCTCAAATTTCAACACTTCAAAAATTTGAAGTGTTTGTTTCTAGGCTTTTTGACATTTGTGGTCGATTTTAACATAGTTCGTGGTTCGAATCGAAAAATGCTCAACTGAAAAGTTGTTCATTTCACGCAATCAAACTTTGTCAAGAAGTCGAATTCATTCGGTACTGAATCGGAAGTTATAAAGCTCGGAAAATAAGAACTCATTATGTTTGTTAAATTCGAGTATTTTTGGGCACATGTTCGTGGTGTTTTCGCCAATGATTCGTCGCAGATTTAAGAAATTCCAAACACAAAAGTTTGAGTTCGTAATTCCATCTACAAGTTCTGCTTAGAAACTTATTCGCTTTTCGGAGTGGGAGATAAGGAACGCCGTAGTTTGCAACATGAAGTTGTTAAATGCAAGACAAGATGCAATTTTTGCCATGGTCAATACGCATTTCACCGAACAGTTGAATACGACGCTTGGAGCTGTTTTCTCGTTGATCCGATCGCAAGACGAAAAACTCCGAACACAAAAGATGAAGTTTGCCGTGTTCTCTACAAGTTCTCGCTTAAAAACTTTTTCGCTTAGGACGCCGGAGGGAGATACGGAGCGCCGTAAATGGTAACTTGAAGTTGGTAAATTGCCGCAAGACATGCACCGAACTTGCCCACCAGCATTTTATCGAACACTCGTGTTGCGTTTTCAAACACTTTTTCTCCGTGAGTTAGACTTCGCTCAATTTTCGCCGAACTACAAAGTTGTTATATTACAAGCACCCTCCAACGGTACCGGATTTTTATCGCTTGATCGAGTATCGAGAGAATTACGATCTTTAAAGTGGTGTACATGGGTTAATTTAAAACTTGACACTTAGAGAAATTTTTCAAACATGCACCAGGTGTGTGCATGACTTCAAGCTAATTACGGCGAGCTTGTGATCATTTTTTCGTCGGGCATTCAACATCAAAGTTGTTCTGCCACATGTCATCTCTCTAACGGTACCAAGTTTGTGTTATTCAGTCGAGTATCAAAAGAGATATCGTGCTACAAAGTTGAGCATTCGGTTGTGGATTTGATGTGGCATTCTCACGGCAAGCAGATTTGTTTTGGCTCGCGTACATGGTGGCAACAGGAAAAGAATATAACAGCAACAGAATGTTTGTTAGAATGTGTACATAATTCATGAGTCAAATCGAATAAGGGGTAATCGAAATAGCTTAGCTATTTCGATCTGTTATCTTGGATGCTAGAAATCGAAATGTAATGGACTTTAGATATTGGGCTTTAGTTTAGTTTACACTATTGGGCCCAGGAAATGTGTCTATATAAGGAACATTTCCTTGTAAGCAAAATAATGCTTTTTGATCAATTTCACAATATACAATATCAATTTTACTTCTCTCTCTTTTTTCCTCTAAACTTCTTCTTCTTCATCACAAATATACTTTCTTTCATCCTCTGTTCCAACAAATTGGTATCAAGGAGCTCGGTTGCGATTCAAGGAGAATCAAATGGCAAACGGAACAACAACGTCGACACAGATTCCAGCAAACCTACCAGTTTTCAAAGGAGAAAACTATCAGCGATGGGTTGCACAAATGAAGGTCATCTTCAGATTTCAAGATGTTGTTCAAATCTTGAATGATGGTGTATCGGAGCTGGAAGCAATGCGACGAAGCCCGTAAAGTCAGGCACAAAGATCGAGGAAGAAAGATCAAAGCATTGTTCTTGATTCATCAGTGTGTAGATTCTGATGTTTTTGAGAAGATAATCGAAGAAGAATCAGCAAAAGAAGCATGGGACAAGTTAAAGAACTTGTATGGCGGAGGAGAAAAATTGAAGAAGGTGAAGTTGCAGACGCTGAGAAAGCAATACGAATTGATGCACATGAAGGATGATGAATCGATTTCTGCATACTTCTCAAAGATTGTGACATTGACGAACCAAATGAAAGCATGCGGTGAAACCATCACAGACCTGCAGAAAATAGAAAAGGTATTGAGATCTTTAACAGCAAATTTTGATTATATTGTTGTGACAATTGAAGAAGCAAAGACTCTTTCTGAGATGAAGTTAGAAGAACTTCAAGCTTCGTTAGAGGCTCATGAGATGAGATTGAAGCAAAGAGACTCAGAAAGAGAGAAGGTAGCTGAACAAGCATTGCAATCAAGATTCAGCAAGAAAGCTGAAAAATCGAAGTTTCGAAAGCATCTTGCAGATGATGAGAAGTCAAGCAAGAATGCTGATTCGAGAAAAGGTATGGGCAACAAGTATTCTGGGAAGAAAGTTGACAAGAAAGATAAGCAATGCTACAATTGTCAAGATTTTGGTCACTTCGCTCGAGACTGTCGAAGGAAGAAAGTAGAAAGGGCGAAAGAAAGTGATGAAGCTCAATATGCACGCAGGAGATGTGATTCAGATGATGTCGATGATGGTTAATTCTCAATCAAATTCAGAGAAAACCAACATGTGGTATCTGGATTCAGGATGCAGCAATCATATGACTGGCAACAAAAATTGGTTCAGCAAACTAGATGAGTCAGTAAAAAGGGTGATAAAGTTTGCTGATGGAAGACACATCGATTCTGCTGGCAAAGGAGATATTTCGATTGCCAGAAAGGATGGTGGAAAAGCTACTATCATCGAGGTATTTTATGTACCTCTATGACAAGCAACTTGATAAGTGTAGGTCAATTACTTGCAAAAGGATTCGTGGATGAAACTTGAAAGGAATGAGATGAAAGTCTATAGGGTGATGGGAGGTCGATCATAAAAGCGCCATTGGCGTAAAACAAGACGCTCAAAGTAGAACTCAACACATCAGATCACAAATGTCTTGCTTCGCTGATGTAAGAAGACAAGAATTGGCTATGGCACCACGGTATGGACATCTAAACTCAAGTTTATGCATGCTCAATCGAAGAAGATGGTGGTTGGTTTGCCTTATGTGAAGGAACCAAAGCAAGTATGTGAGGAATGTCAGAAGCTAAGAGCAAGGAAGGCATTCAAACATGACTTGCCCATGAAATCCAAACGCAAGTTGGAGCTAGTTCACTCGATGTGTGTGGACCATTTGAAGTAAAATCAAATGGAGGCAATGTATTTTCTTACGCTTATTGATGAATTCACCGACATATATGGATTTACATCATTGAAAGAAAAAGTGAAGTATTCACACTCAAGAAGTTCAAATTGCACCGAAAGGCAAAGTGGCTGCAAATTGAAGAAGTTGAGAACCGACGGTGGTGGTGAATACATCTTGAATTTGCCAAATCAGAATGGGAAGGTATAGAGCATGAAGTTATTGCACCCTATACACCTCAACACAATGGCATAGCTGAGAGGAAAAACAGAAGTATACTGAACATGACAAGAAGTATGTTGAAAGCTAAAGAAATGCCTAAAAGATTTTAATGGGCGCCGACAAAAGATACATTCGAACAGTGTCCAACAAAGAGGATAGTTGGAAAACACCTCATGAGGCTTGGACCGATCGAAGCCAAGTGTAAGTCACTTCAGAGTTTTTGATCAATGTGTTTCGCATGTACCGAACAACCGAGAAGAAAACCGGATGATCAAGTGAAGCTATGGTTCTTATAGGTTATCATTCGATCGCGCGCATGTCGTATTCACCAATCGAAGATAAACTAATAATCAGTAGAGATGTTCGAATCGACGAAAGCAAAGGTTGGGATTGGAGTCGAAGTTCAACACAGGAATCAGACACTATTATAACTGTGTTCGAAGAAGATCCACAAGATGAGTCCTCGAATAGTCGAAGTGAACAAGGTAACACTTCAACTAGTCGAAATGAAGAACCACCTGAGCAAAGTGAAAGAAGGTCGACAAGAACAAGAACTGAATCAACTAGGCTAGCTGGGTATGAAAGATTCTCAGATCAAGTGATTGATGATGATGGTGATCTAGTTGAAGAAGCCATGATGATGGTGGGAACCAATCGATTTAAATGAAGCAATGGGTAATTCGAATTGGTGCGAAGCCATGAAAGAAGAACTCAAAGCCATTGAAAAGAACAAGACTTGGGAGCTTGTCGAAAGAACGAATAAGAAGCCAATTGATGTAAAGTGGATATACAAGGTGAAACGAAGGCCAAATGGAGAAATTGCTAAGTACAAAGCAAGGCTGGTGGCTAGAGGCTTTCTACAGAAGCCAGGAATAGACTTCGATGAGGTATACTCACCAGTTGCTAGGCTGGAAACAATTCGAATAGTTGTTTCGACAGCAGCATACAGGGGATGGAAGATGCATCAGCTGGATGTAAAGTCAGCATTCCTGAATGGACCATTAGAGGAAGAAGTCTATGTCACTCAACCACCAGGATTCGACGTCAAAGGACAGGAGTCGAAGGTATATAGATTACAGAAGGCTCTCTATGGTTTGAAGCAAGCTCCTCGAGCTTGGAATAAAAGAATAGATAGTTTCCTGATCGAAGCAGGGTTCACAAAGTGTGTTTCTGAATATGGAGTATATGTAAAAAATGTTGACTATATCAGTCGAATCATTTTATGCCTCTATGTAGATGACTTATCGACATCGGAGATGAAGAAGTCGAGATAGCAAAAGTCAAGTCAAAGCTAATGCAAGAATTGAAATGTCGATCTAGGTAATCTCTCATATTTTCTAGGAATGGAATTCAAAATATCAAGAAGGAGTATTCTTGCATCAAACCAAGTATGCTCAAGACATTCTGAAAAGGTTCAACATGAGCAACTGTAAAGAAGCTGTCACTCCACTAGAGACAGGAGCAAAGCTGAAGAAAGAATCAAATGATAAGTTTGTAAATTCGACATTGTACAAACAGATCATTGGATCCTTGAGATATCTTTGCAATACAAGGCCTGATATTTGCCAAAGTGTGGGGTTGTTGAGTAGATTTATGGAGAAACCTCAAGAGTGTCATCTCAATGCAGTAAAGAGGGTGTTGAGATACATAAAGGGAACCATCAATCATGGGGTGTTACTACCAAAGAAGTCGAAGAGCAACACTAGCATTGAAGTTCATGGATATACTGATTCGGACTTCAGTGGAGATCAAGATGAAAAGAAAAGCACTGCAGGCTACATCTTCATGATCGAAGGTGCTCCAATCTCCTGGAGCTCAAAGAAACAAAGCATTGTGGCTTTGTCATCATGTGAAGCAGAATATGTAGCTGCATCATATGCAGCATGTCAAGCAGCATGGATTGAAATGTTACTTGAAGAACTCAAGATAATGGAGCCAAAAAATATAAAGTTATTTGTTGACAACAAATCAGCAATTAACTTGGCTAATCATCCAGTTGTGTCATGGTCGAAGCAAACACATTGAAAGAAGGTATCATTTTCTGAGAGATCAAGTGAACAAAGGGAAGATCGAAATAAAGTACTGCAAGACTGAAGTTCAACTAGCTGACATATTCACTAAACCTCTGAAGAAAATCAAATTCGAAGAGCTGAAAGGGAGCATCGGGATGAGAAGTCTCGATAACATGAATTAAGGGGGTGTGTTAGAATGTGTACATAATTCATGAGTCAAATCGAATAAGGGGTAATCGAAATAGCTTAGCTATTTCGATCTGTTATCTTGGATGCTAGAAATCGAAATGTAATGGACTTTAGATATTGGGCTTTAGTTTAGTTTACACTATTGGGCCCAGGAAATGTGTCTATATAAGGAACATTTCCTTGTAAGCAAAATAATGCTTTTTGATCAATTTCACAATATACAATATCAATTTTACTTCTCTCTCTTTTTTCCTCTAAACTTCTTCTTCTTCATCACAAATATACTTTCTTTCATCCTCTGTTCCAACAATGTTGACCACACGCACTGCCACCATTTCTTTCCTTTTCTTTTCACAAAAAAAACACCACCTGGAGATCTTGATTATCATCTCCAACAATATATAACAAATTTTCCATTCTTCTCCACCTACACCATGACAGTAATTAACCATAACAGAATGTAAAAATAAAACTTCACTCCATGAAACCATAACTCCACCATATTCTAACAGAACCCATGTTTTTGTTTCCTTTCTTACACCACCACTCACTGACTCTCACCTTTCTTTTTCATTTTTTTGACCACCACCGCCATTTTTTTCTTCACCGTTTTTCATACACAACCTTCATGCTACTCTTCCTCACTCTTCTCTCAAGATCGATCCATTCACTCACCATAATCTATCACTCACCACCATTTTCTTTTTCTTTCGGATCCTCTAACAACCATCATAACCATAACAAACTTGAAAACACCAAGGAACCTCTCTTCACTGCCAACTCCTGTAACTAATACCATCCATTCATCACCTCCATTAACCACCTCCTATCTATCTTCATCTTCCACCTTCAATCAAGAAAACTATTTTCTTGGCTCTAACTTCCAGCAACTTCTAACGATCACCATCATCTTTTTCTGTTTGGTATCACAACCATATAATTCTTCTCACGCCTCGCTCTCTCACGGAAAATTGTCATCACTTCATCGTCACATCACCTTCATCAATTGTAAACTTCATCTCCATAACCGATTTCTCCATACCTTCGCCACCTTCGCAAAGTCTTGCTACAACCTTCTTCGATCAAGAATTCTCCTTGCAATTTCAACAAACTCCATTCGCCACTCGCACAATCAACATCATCATCGATGTTCACGGATCTCCATCGGTTTCGGTCATCATTATTATCGATCCGGCAATTCACTAAGTTTATTTCTCGGTGAGTCGAAGAACATTGAGCTCACTATCGTCGTTATGAACGGCAATAGGATTTTCTCAAGTCGAGGCTGCGTTAGGGACGGTAGAACGGCGTAGCTCGTGTGTTGATTTTTTACGTTTCGGATCCACATCTATGGCGAATTTCTCCAAGATTAATTGTTAATAGACAAAATAGAGGTCGGATTTGTGTTCCACGTAACAAGACGAGTAGCAAGATGTAATTCCCGCGATTCCGTGGCGATTTCAAGTTTTCCGCAAACGTCGGAGAAGAAGACATTCGATTGCACTCCCATGCCACCGACGTGGCTTGTCCACGTTGGTTCATGTAAGTTTTCTCATGCACCAATCGCGCTTGCCATGTGTCTTCGTATTTTATTTAATATAATTAAATCGATTCATTTAAAATAAACCGACCAATTGATACAAGTTAGTGTTACATGACTTAAAACGTGACATTGTTATAAATAAATAAATCAATAAATAAAAGAGATTTTTTGTTTGGACGGAAATGGACTTAGTATAGATAGTTGTTTCGGGCTTAGTGTAATGATTAGAACCGGGCTTAGGAAATTCGGACGTACATCTCCTCAATTAAGCTTAGCGATTCAACATAGTTTAGTTCAAAATAGAATTTGTTTCACACCCCTGTTTCATGTACTATAATTTTGACATATGTTCAATTTTTGATTTCGATTTCGATTATTTCGACATATAAAAAACCCATAAAAAATATATTCTGACATTTTAGGATATTAGAATTTTTTTGACTTTTTTTTATAGCTTTTTTTAATTAATTTCTTTCATTAATTCTAATTCATGTTTAAATAATACATTTAGATATGTTTTTCTTTTATAGTTGGCTTAGGAGCATAATGTCATTTCTTCTTTGAAACTCTAAGATAGTTTTTTACCATCTAATTATAATTGGAAGTGTATGTTATCTTAGTGTTGTAAGTAAAATTTCAAATTTATTTTTGATATTCCGATTTCTTTGTAAATAATGCATTTCAAGTCATTTTAGTGTAGATTTTTTATTTCTAACTACTCTAGGTCTCTAACTATGTTTTAACATTGCATTTGAGAAATGTTTTGATGGACTTAGCTCGATTTGATGTTGCTCATGGGTTATTTTGCATTATGTGTGTGTTGCTGCCCGGTTTTCCATTCTTATGTTGCTATACACATTTACATTCCATTTCTTCACCTTTGGATCATATTTTGACATGTGATGTGAATATGCAATTATATTGTTGCCTCCTTGTTATTTTTGACATGTTTGTTGACTTGTGCAAGGTACATTGAAGATATTTTGGTTAGGTACCTAATCTTGGTACACTAACCTACCACTTCTCTTGTGGTTACCACTTCTCTTGTGGTTCTGTTTGCGTTTTAAACGCATTTTGCTTTGTGTTTTCTCATATTTCCGAGAAACACGTATTCTGTTGTTTTGTCTGGATATGTACCTTTGTGCAGGTGTTTTGATTGTTATGAGGACTTGCTTGCTACACGCACATGTTGCACGATATCACCTTGTGGATTATATTGATCGAGCTGTTTCTTATCATTGCTTTGTTGATGGAAGTTTACTCGAAGTTTTCTGGAGTATTGCTTAGCTTGCGTGCTCTTCGGATTTAATATCCGTCGGGTATTTATTTTACTTTATTTATCGCATTTCTTTACCGCTTTTCTAGAGAGCATGAGAAGTAGGATTTTACTGCTTTCCTTGCCATGAGAAGTAGGAATAGAGATGTATGAAGGGGCTTCCGTAGTTGGAGCATGTTCAGGAACCCCTCTGGTTTATTTAAAGACCCGTTTAGGGCAATTCTGGTTTGCTAATTGTGTTTGGTTTATTTTAAATCCTCCATCTGCATAGGGAGGTAATTCTCGAAGTGTTTACATTTGTGCTTGCATAGGTCGTGGTTAGGTTGACGCGGTACCACTAAGCGAAGTCCCGCTTTTTATATTTCCTATCATCGAGTCATTGATATATGGGCAAGCGGAAGGTAGGGTCAGCAACGAACCCCCGCACAGTTCTAGTTCGTGTCAGCTCAGCACACGCGAATCGTGTTGCTTTCCTTTATCGAGTCAATAATAAAAGTGGCAAGAGTTCCCTATTCGACTCTCCACGCCTTGGGGTTCGCATTTATTGCAGAACTCGCATCATTCGCTCAACAGGAATTGGATGTGTCGGCTCCTGGTTGACTCACGGTATGCTCGTTCGTCGAGGCTATGGGACTTCCTCCTCTTCCGCGCTTGTGTGCCATTTTTTCGCATTGCATTGTTTGTGTGCTTCATCAAAGCACTTGTTTGCTTCATCCCTTTTGTCGCCTTCGACTCTACTTTAGTTAGTGATTCGAGATGGACATAGACTTAGGTTGTAAACATTTTCCTCCTGCTTGTCATCTTCGACTCCATTCTAGCCGGTGATTCGAGATAGACATAGATCTAGGTGGTAAACCTTTGCATGTTCCTTTAGGATTCTCTCGACTCTACCTTAGTTAGTGATTCGAGTTAGACCTTAGGATGTAATCCATGCATGATGACATTAGGGATAGCATTAGATAGTTTCCTTGTTTGTTTTTTTTTTTTGCATCCATGCATATAATAAAACTAAAAATTGTTTTCTTTTTCTTTTTGCAAATTAAAACACTTACTAATGGTTCAAACTCCTTTTCTAAGGTAAAAACAACCAACCAAATGCAAACTTTTTGCCTACGGGTTTTCTTTTGTTTTTAAATTATTTTCATAATTAAAAAACACTTAACCCATCAAAACATGTGAGCCGAACTACGGCGCTCTGACTTTCCCATTGCACGCGGGAATACGTAGGCATCTTGTCACGGGGCTCGATCGAGCAAACTTTGTAAATACTTCCTTCTTTTCCCCGTGTTTTCTTTATTTTTTCTTTTCTTTCACATGCATTCTCTTTTAGCATACATATATAATGATTAAGCGGTAAATATATGTAAACACACCCATTAGACAGAAAGTAGAAGTGGATACCGTAGAGTACTACGGGCGCGTGGGGTGCTAATACCTTCCCTTCGCGTAATAGATTCCCTTACCCTATCTCTCGGTCGCAAGACCGTGCCTTATCCCTTTCAGGTTTTCGCGATGCGTTCACCTTTCTCCTTTTGTGAGATAAAAAACGTTCGATGGCGACTTCATTGATATAGTTATCGGATGATGTTCAGCCGGTTGTTTCACATAGCAGCCTCAGAATCGACTTTAGGAAGTATGTTGGTTCAAGAAGATGCTTGTAGTGTTGAAAGACCTGTGTATTATCTTAGTCGAATGTTAAATGGCCCCGAAACTAGGTATAGTGATATTGAAAAACTATGCCTATGCTTGTATTTTTCTTGTAGTAAAGTGAAGCAATATATAAAGCCAGTTGACGTACGTTTCTTCTCATTTTGATATCATTAAACATATGTTGACTAAACCAATTTTGCACAGTCGAATTGGTAAATGGGCATTAGAGTTAACTGAATATTCCCTAACATATCTGCCTTTGAAGGCAATGAAAAGGCAAATAGTGGCAGATTTTCTGGTCGGTCATTCTATGGTTTCTATGCCACAAAACTTTGTCGAGTTGGTTCCTTGGAAATTATATTTCGACGGTTCTAGCCACAAAAATGATACCGGGATAGGAGGAATAATAATTTTTCCCAATGGAATTCCAATAGAGTTCAAGTATGCAATCGACGGTATCTGCACCAATAATGAGGCAGAATATGAGTCTCTAATAACTGGACTTGAAATGCTTCTAGAATTGGGGGCAAGAAATGTCGAAATTATGGGAGATTCCGAATTGGTAATCAAACAAGTGTCAAAAGAGTATAGGTGCGTTAAAGAGAACCTAATCATGTACTTTGTGATTGCCATAAGATTACTGAAATGATTCGAGCAAGCAAGCATTTGACATATACCTCGACGGGAAAACCAAGAAGCTAATGACTTGGCGCAAGAAGCTTCAGGATGCAAGAAGAATGAAGATGAAGAACCTATTCAAGTGAGGAAAAAGGTTCGAGCTACTTTGTTATCTCCTTCAGATTTGTCAATTATAAAATTAGGTGCAATAGATGCCGAAAATTTTGAAATTTGAAAAATTGATAATGGGTAAGATAATGATTGGCGTAAACCCCTATTGACTACTTACGTTCTCCTACGAGTTCGACAGATCGTAAAATAAAATATCACGCCATAAGTTTGGTTTAATTGAGAATGAATTATTTAAGAAAACTGTTGAAAGAGTACTACTTAAATGTTTGGGAGAAAGTGAGGCATACATAGCAGTGTCGAGTGTGCATAGTGGAGCATGTGGTGCACACCAAGCCGGAAACAAGATGAAATGGCTATTGACACGATCAGGTATCGACTGGCTTTCAATGCTGAAAGACTGCACCGAATTTGCTAGGGGGTGCCAGGAATGCCAAAGGCATTGGGGCATCCAACACGTGCCTGCAAGTGAATTGCATGCCATTATAAAACCTTGGTCGTTTAGAGGATGGGCCTTAGATGTGATTGGGGAAATAAAGCCAGCATCATGAAAATAGCAGAGATACATTTTAGTCGGCATTGACTATTTCACAAAGTGGGTCGAGGCCATAGCTTTAAAAAATGTCGACCAGGATGCTGCGATTGATTTTATACAAAATCACATTATGTGTCGGTTTGGAATTCGTGAAACAATCACAAACGACCAAGGAACAGTGTTCACGAGGAAAAAAATGCAAGAATTCACAAAAGAGGTTGGAATAAAAATGTTAACATCCACCCCTTATTATGCTCAGGCAAATGGCCAGGTCGAAGCTGCCAATATAATAATAATTATCCTGATTAAGAAACATGTAGGAAAAAAGCCAAGAAATTGGCATCAAACACTAGACTAAGCCTTATGAGCATGTAGAACGTTTCCTAAAGAAGCAACGGGGGCAACACCATTTCGATTGGCATATGGACATGATGTTGTATTTCCAGTAGAAATACATGTTCAATCGGTAAGGATTCAACGACAGCATGAAATACCATCTAAAGACTACTAGAATATGATGGCAAATGAGTTGGTCGACTTAGATGAGGAGAGGATGTTGGCTCTCGATTCACTAAGGAGACAAAAGGATAGAGTGGCCAAATCCTATAACAAGAAAGTAAAAGATAAAGTATTTCATGTTGACGATTTGGTTTGGAAAGTGATATTACCTATGGACAGAAATGGTAGAGTCTTAGGAAAATGGTCGCCCAATTGGGAAGGACCGTTTAAGATGATTCAAGTTTTTTCCAACAACGCATATGAACTTGAGGAATTAGCCCCAGATCGACGGGTTCTAAGTGTAAATGGTAAGTACTTAAAGAAGTACAAACCCATTCTTCAAAAAATCACAATTTCGACGACGTAAAGCGTGCGTCGAACTGAGCTAGAAAGAGTAGTGTCGAAGCCAGTATTTCAGTCATGCATTATATGTAAGAAAATACAATGTAAAGCGAAATAGAGCGTCACATAAAAGAAGTGGTTAAAATCATTGTACAAAGTTTACAAAGGGTACATAAAAGGGCCACAACATATTTACATTAATAAAAAATTTCCAAATTTATTTTGGAACGCCATCAAATCGCCATGAATGCGTACGACATCATTGCTCAGCCCATCTGCTCTTGTCTTGAGTGCTAATAATTCCTCCTCGACCTGAGCAGTAGCAGCGATGACAAGGATGGCATCCTTGGTCAGTTGGAGCAGTTTCGTTTGAGTAGGAGCGATGGCTTGGTCGATCTCTTCATCTTGCTTAATGACAAGCTCCAACTATGCGTTTAAGGTGTCTATTTCCTTCGAAAAAACGACAATTCGACTGCGTATTTCAGCAGCTCTTTTCCTTTTAGGATCTTGATCTTTCCATTTCTAATTAATTTGTGTCTTCAGCCCTTCGATCACTCTCTTTGTCCTTATTATCATGTCCACATTCCTCCTCACCGCCGCCCGCTTTGCCTCGACCAACTCTTCATTCTCTTTCACCTAGTTAATGTTCTCAAGCAATGAAGGGAGAACCCCTTCAAATGCTGTCACCATGAGTTTAGAAAATTCAGAAATCTCGAGACCCTTCAGTTGAGTAACAGCATCTAAAAGGTCTGTTCCAAGAGTTGGATCCTAATGTTGCAGATGAGGCAAGTCGGAACTGAAAGCATATGTCCAGATCTTATACGTCAGCTTCTTGATCTTTGCTGCTTCAGGCCCTAACTTGTCATTATGAGTTTGGGAGCGGTCAGAGTTGGAAGAGAAAGTGTATTGACTCACAAAACTGTCCAGCCTCGCCAGCGCATCATCGATATCCATATCTATCATTGTGACCTTTTCCCCTGAAGGTCCAGCTGAGTCGCCCTTTTTATCCTCAGGGGTACCATGATATTTAAGTCGAGGAGAACGGGATTTAGTTTCCCTTTCAGAAGGAATGTTGGAGGAACCTTTAGAAGGAGGATTTACTGGACTAGTGATATTTTCAGGAGCCTCTGAACCCTACAGGGAATCTGAAAGACTAGAGTCAGAGCTAGTCGAACTACAACCCTTATGCTTGGCAGGACTAGTGACCGAATCAGAGTCACTAAGAGTAGCCAAAATAGTGAGGTCAACAAACTCACCAGCGACCATTTTGAGGGCTTTTAGATGATGAGATAAAGAAACTTCTGACAATGGAATGTAGTCTGGTATAGTGTTGCAGGTCAGAAGCTTCGACCTGAAAGAAAAACAGGTGTTGGCTAGATAAATTTGGCAGATGAAATAGACAGGATAGGAATATGTTGAATACCTGTGTCGGTGAACTTGGGATTTCCGTTTCATCCCTCCCGACTGAGGCCGCAACAATGTCCTCCTTCGGTTCCTTGACTCCATCAAGCTAGGAATTGGGGTTGGAGTGACGATGGTTGTATTCACTATGATATTGTCAACACTTAAAAATAGGGTAGTGTTGTGACATGTAGCCAACAACACTTTACCTCTCCTTCTTGTGATAAGAGGATGATCATCGACGTCCATTGTTGCCTCATCGTTGTCGTTGGATTTTATGCTAAGGTCCCTGGACAGGTGGGCTTTCTTTTTCTTCTTTTCGCCACCTTGTCCTCTAGCATGTTTCCTCTTATGAGCTTTGGATTTTCGGGAATGAGGAGATTTCTCATCAGGTGATGGATGAGAATATGAAGAAAATATTAGGCAAAACCATAACTTTGATCAAAATAGTCTGATTAGGCAATTCCTACATCAACTTTCTCAGTACGTTGATGTTTTTTTGTCCTTCTTGGACTCTTTGGATGTTTTGGAGGGAGCAGCTAAATTCGCCGAACGTTTTTGACTCTGCTGCCAATAGTCTTTTTTAGTAAATTACAAGATATGGAATGTCGAAATGAACTAAAATATATAAACTTACAGAAGAATCAGTTTTCTTGAGGGAAGATGAGATGGGTTCATCGTCAGAGGGAGTATGAATGGGGTTAAACTGCAAACTGTTGGACACGTAAGGGACATTGAACCAAGAAAATGTGAAAAAGGAATATGAGTACAAAATATACCTTGGAGTGTGAGGGTCCCTCATTATCAACAACATCAACAAGTACGGTCGATGGTCCCTCCCGGTCCTCAATGGTGAGAGCTTTCTTAGGAACGATGACCTGGGGAAGAGGTACAGCTAGAAAAGAAGCTAAGTTAAATAAGGATGTGAGTCAAACTTGAAAAGGGGAGTGAACTGTCCAAAAGTTGTTACCATTGGGTACTACGGCAAGCTCTCTCACATATTTAAGGTCAATATGCAGAAAACCTGGGTAGTCGTGTAACCAATGCTTCGTCGGAACCACCCGATCGGCTTTCTTTTTGTAAGCGTTTTGGATATTCGACCAAGAGCTATACCACCAATCTGGGATAGGTGGTCGAAAAGCCAATGCTAACGGGCTAGTCGGAAAAGGAGGAAATTTGATTTTTCCGAAATGAAGCGCGTAAAGATACTTGTCTTTCGCGTAACCAGGGATTTTTATTTGTGGAATCCTCTCGGTTACCTTCTCCTTTAGCTCTTGGGCCGCGTTATGGATGGTTCGACGAAGGTTGTTTGGTAAGTACACCACCCTAAAAAACTTCTAGAAAGCTTGAATTTATTTAATGTTGGTAGCCTTATATTTTGTGGTCATGCCCTGAAAAATGTTAAGAGCAACAGTCAGTTCAGCCATTTTTCTGGCAGGAACATTAACAAAAGTAACGAAATATGACTGCACCAGGTTCCAAACTCCTTAGTGCAGTAGTACACTGGTCTAAATAGAGTAAAAGTAAGTTTGTCTCTGTGAGCCCATAGGATATCAGCATCCTCCTTAATAACTTCCCAAGGTCGATCACTTAAGATATTGGTGAGAAGCTCGTGAGAAGTGTAGAATGACTTGGGAGAATGACTTGGGAGAATGACTTGGGAACAAGCTGGCAGGGCCCAAATTGTCGAGCTACCAGGTTGGGTTGGTAAGTTGTCAAACATGGACTCATGTTGGTGATAGCATAAGTGAGAAATTGGGGAGTTAGGAATCTCCGCCAGTATACCAAAGCATTTTGTTAGTTTGCCTCTTGGACGGGTGGAAACGAGTTTGTAAGCCATTATGGTCCGCTCTTGCCATCAGAAAACGGAGCCATATAGGGTCTGGAGTCTTCCCTTGACAACATAATGTTGAACAGCAGTTTGAAAACTTCATCATTTGGAGAAGTTTTGTCGATAGGAGTCAAAGGGAGGTAACATGGCCAAACAGCTCCACTTCGACTGGTGGAGATTGTAACTTTTTCTGTCGAAAGGGCTTGACATCTTCAGAGAAAGTGGCGTTTAGCCACAATTGTAAAAGCCAAAAGGGACCATGTACCAAAATGTTCTTCTTTTTTGGATTAGCGGGGCCAAAGGTTTTTATTTGGTTGACCACGTCGATCAAGGAGGCGTACAAGGAGGCCAATATTAACTGGCCCAAAGCAATATTTTCTCCCCTATGTAGCGGGGTAGCCAGATATACAAATTGTTTGGCTATCTGCATCGACCGAGAACAGAAAACGAAGAGAGATAGCCAAAGAGTTAGAAATGCAATGTGCTCCTCCTCAGAAACGTCGCCAGAATCCTGTTGGTGATAGTTGATGAAATTTGTATATGTTGGATGTTTAGATTCGCCAACGTCGAATTTTATGGTAATGGGGGTATGGTCAGTATTATTAAAGACCCTGCCAGCAGGTTTCACTCCGGTTAGAGCTTCCAGGTCGAGAAGAGTTAGAGTTATCGTACCACACTTAGTATGGAAGGTGTTGCTCGACCCCTCCCAGAAGTGTAAGGTAGCCAATATCATGCCACAAGAATGGGACTGGCCGACACAAAAGAGTTCCATCAGATCATAAATACCCATTTCTTTCCATTGCTGGCTTTTGATGGGTTCCAAACGTGCCATCCAGGCTTTAAACTTGGAGCAGTTCAGAGGAGGAGCAGTGTGGAAATTTCTGTCAATAAATTGTAAGGAATTAGGGTTTGGAGACGTGATCAAAGGGCTACTATGAGTACTAGTTGGGAAAAATGCACCCTCATTGTCAACATAGATTTCAGATAGAACATCCACATGTAATGGGCCTAAGAAAGCTAAAGGGTCATTGTTAAGATTGAAAGAGATAAGTACCTAGGATTGCCAAATCTTGGTTTTATCTTTAGAAAAAGGGGGTTCTGGCACATAAGGCTTTCCATCAACGTGACGAATGAGGAAATTTTCTACTGGGGTTGTTTGAATGTGTTTATTCGCCATTGAAAAAAGAAAAGAAACTTGGATATGGTGAAAAAACAGGTTTTGAAATTTCTGGGTTTTTTTTGCTTGGAGGTAGAAAACTGAGGAAGCAGAGAAGAAAGATGAAGAATAATCAGAAATCCTATTTATAGGCTCGACATAGAGTGAGGAAAGGTAAGGGGAAAATCTTGGTGATTTCCTAGGTTTAAAATCGTTTCCGTCGAAGGACACGTGTAGCCGGATTAAAGTGGAAGCGTGGTGGACCATGTCTGCCACTAAAGTGTAATGATGGTCAGCATTAATGATCCCACGTCTCGAAGCTAAAAACCTGGTACCTTTTCATGATTGCCTGACGTCATGAAAAGATCAGAACAGTGAACTGCTTTTTGGAATAATGGAAACGACTGAGTCGACGGAAGATATAGAGCTTCATAGATGCCATTGTCTCATATATTCGACAGAGTAAGAAAATTCGATAATGGCATCTCTGGGGGGGGGGCATTTCGTTACCTGGAATTTCCTAAATACGTTTAAGGACACATGTCAAAGGCAAACATCCCTATAGGTTAGGGGCTGATCCTGAACGAATATAGTTTCCTTAGGAGAACTTATGAAACCAAGTCAAAAATGTCGGAAAGAAGTGTGTCGACCAAGAAAGTGAACCAAGAAATTGGTCAACTCGACCAAAATATCAAATGAACCTGGAAAAAGTCGAGATTGGCGGCCAGAAGGAAAAAAGGATCAAGGAGAAGGTGTTGAAGATGAACCACATCGATTGAATGGATAGAGAAAGGTTGTTGGTTGATTCGATATATTATGGGCTGAGTGAAGGAATTGATCGAAGTTCAGATGTCGTCGAAGACGTAGCCTAAAGGACTTAGGGAAATTTTATTCTTCCTGAGATGTATAAAGCTAGGAGCGGCTAACTCTTTTGAAGTCACGAGCGGGAAGAGTCAAATTCCGAAGATCATGGGCAGTTACCTCAAGAGATCGTGGCTGTCAAGCGCCAAATGGATGGCAAAATCTTATGTAGCGGTTACGTTTTAGTTTCATTTTCGTCCGTTGATTGCTTTCAGCGGTTATTTTGTAAATTACTATAAATAAGTCACTTCGTTGTAATTTTTAGGTGTGTTCACTTGTATTCTCAAATTGCTTACCAACACTCTGCCCAATTTCGCGCTTAAGGAAGAAAGAGTCACTAAGCTTTTGATGTACGTGAATTACAACCTTTATTTTCAATGCAATCAATTTATCTTTTCGACTTTATCTCTTTAATGTCTTTATTTTTCGTATTCGTTCCGAACAACTTTACATGAACGTTTCAATACTGCTTGTCGGTCACGAGTCACCAACTAGTTAGTCTGTTGAATCTTGTTTTGGCCAGAATATACTGTCGGTCACGAGTCACAAGTCAGTCGGTCGAAACTCCTGTGTGGAAAGCCGTTGTACTGTTTTCCTTGGTCTTAGAAAACTGTTTCTTGAATAGGGCATATTTTCAACAAAATCAGTACAATATACAAAATCTTAGCACGCATCTTAAGATCAACTAGTCGATCTTGCGAGTAACCCTTAGTTTTAGGACCTAGGAAAGACCAACGTTTATTTACTATATATATATATATATATATATATATATATATATATAATATATTATTCCCACCCAACTGTATCCAATGAGCTCCTTACTACCTCTATTTTCCATAGCCCTCCTCACTCGAACCATGCTATCATAGCAGCGACTCATCTGATATACCAGAGCCAACCCCGAGTACAATAAGGATGTTTGTGGTGACATCTTCATTATTAACCTGTGCAACATAAACACCAAGAGATAAACATGTTTTTCACATAGTTGGCATTTCGAAAATACCAGTGAAATCCATCATGTAAAACTGAAGGCTCACGAGTAGTATTGATATCAGGGCAGTCTGTCGATGCTTCAGATGAGAACTTTTTGTCAAAAAACTCAAAAATCTTAACATAAAAGTAGACAAAATGAGAATAGAAGAAAAGAATTACCTTATGTTTTATGAGGAAATCAGTTCATCAATCTTTGTTAATGTCCTTAAGAAAATAAATAAGGTGGCGAGTGCATGTGTTGTGTGTGAACCACGTATAAGTGAATTGCTTGACCCTGCAAAAGTCTAATAAGCTCTAACTTTCGTATGAATTATGAATGCATGTTTCATATTCCAGGCTCTCCAACACAAACACTATATCAACAGTTGGTGATACATACATGAAATCATTGCACACTGCATAAAAATAAAATAAAACAAACCATAATCCAGCTTCCCCAACACAATAATGATTCATGTCCATAGTCTTTATAAAACTTTGAGATACTACTCTATTTGTATTACAACTAAACCCAACGAAATTGTTTATCATACTACGAGAAACAAATCAACGTATTTCTATGAAGAAAAGCCTCAACCTTTAGGAGAAACAGAAACATATGCAGGCTACACATTTCCTTGAAAGAGATAGAACACAGGAAGTAGCTCCAAGACCAATGCTCCAACAGCCAAGCGAAAGAAACTTAAATGTGGCAGAACGTGAACCATTAACATTTAGTTCCTCCCAATACAAATGCTCAATCCTGTTACTGAAGTCAAATCTTAACACCATATTACTGAAGTAAAATAAACAGCACCTAAAAATGTTCACATTGTAAGGTTTTGTCATATGGTTTCCATGAATAATTTCATTTTGTAACTCCAATATAAAAACGTAGCAGAAATTAAATGGCACTTACAAAATAACACAAGTCTTACAAAGAGAACAAATATTTCGGTAATGTAAACACAAAGTCATTGAAAAATTTCAAGATGTTCAGAAACAAAATATAATATCAGGTTTGTCTACAATAGAAACCAAGACTTCCATGAAAATGGTAGAGTATTTATTCATTGAAAGCTTTCAATGGTGTTCAAAACAAAAGTGAATACATATGATTCCTTGCACAAAAGAAGTTAAAAGATGCATATAAATTCATATAAACTTGAAATCCAAAAGTGTAAACTTTAAATTCATATCTGGTTTTAACCATATGTAAACTTCATCACACATATTTGAGAAAGGGCCTAGTACATCTTACCTTATACAAAGCCACTTCAACAAATTGTAATATGCATCCTTCAATCTAGCAAATGCATCCTTAGAAACTTTGTGTATCCCGCCGATTTTCTCGTTAAAACATGTTGTGTCCAGTGGCGGAGCCAGAAATATTATAAAGCCTGGGCGAAAAATTAAAGATCGCAAATTCATATTGTATATAATATATAAATACTCATCAATCAAAATAACAGAGACTCTCCATTTTGTCCACAAAAATATAGTTTAAAATAAAAGAGACAAATATAACCTTACAATAGCGGGTTAAATAAAATTACGAGGCAAATGTCATTTCCGAGACTTTTTTGCGATGAATGTTCGAATAATATCAATATCATTAAGTGACTTGAATATCTCCCGCTCAGTGTAACATACCATCAAGTCATTGAACCACACATCATTGATCTTATTGCGCAATTTAGACTTGATAATCTTCATTGCTGAAAAAGCTCTTTCAACGGATGCTGTCGACACCGGCAATATCAAAGCTAACTCAATAAGTTTATAAACCAATGGAAATACTAAATGTTTCTCAGTTTGAACCATCTTCATAGCCAAACTTTGAACATCTTCACAAGTGGAAAATGAAGCATTTCTTCTCACTTGAAGAACATAAGTCTCAAGTTGAAATACCTTTAGCAACACAAAAATCTTGGACATCAGAAAATAAATTATCCCAACCACTCTCTCTCGTTGTGGCCAATCGAGCTTTGACATCATCAACTAATTCCATGGCAATCACAATATTAAGATCTTTTCTTTGCAAGACATTTGAAAGCTTGTTTGTGATACCAAACAACTTTAACATTAATTTCAAAATGAAAGCAAATTTAAAGCTCTCCATTTTTTCTATCAAACCCGCTGCTTGAGATGGTCCACGTCCATCTTCATCAACCATACTAAGCGCCTTTAACACAGAGGGCCACATTTGATCCAAACGAAGCAATGTAGTATGATGTGAACCCCATCTAGTATCCCCGGGTCTTGTGAGATTAGATGATTGGTGCAAGCCCTTTCCTCTAGATATCTCACCACTCTCAAGTTTATTTAAAATATCTTGGTGTTGTGCCTCTATTAAAGCATCTCTCCTCTTACAAGATGCACTTGTTGTGGTCACAATCAAGGAGATGTACTCATGAATAGATGAGCAACTACTAGTAACAGACACAACAACTAATTGCAAGCGGTGAGCATAACAATGAACATAGAAAGCATAAGTATTTTCATCTAGAATTTTTCTTTGCAAACCATTAAATTCACCTCTCATATTTGAAGCTCCATCATATCCTTGCCCTCGTATCCTTGAAATCGATAACGTGTACTTATCAAGAATACCATAAAGAGCATTCTTTAATGACTCAGATGTAGTATCTTTGACATGATGTAGAGAAATAAATCGTTCCACAACATTTCCTTTGTCATTCAAAAACCTAAAATAAATTCAACAAGTTTACTTGGCGGCATAAAAAATAATAGGTCATGAAAATTAGAAAATACAACTACTAACCTCAACATCACCGCCATTTGCTCTTTGACGGATATATCACGTGACTCGTCAATAAGCACGGAGAATTGTCTATCACCAAGCTCTTCCATAATCACCTTGGTAACTTCATGTGCACAACATGTTGCAAGCTCCTTTTGAATGTCACCGCAAGTCATTGTGCAATTTTTTCCACCACGGTCAAAAGCGTCCTTCACTTGTTCATTTTGAGATTTTACCCAATCTACCATCTCTCTAAAATTACCCTTATTTAGAGAAGTAGAAGATTCATCATGGCCACAAAAAGTCATGCCTTGTGCTATGAGATATCTTGAACAATCTAAAGAACAAGTCAAACGAATCTTATATAATTCTTCTGATTCCTTGGTTGCTTTAGCAAACTTACTTGTCACACTTTGTCTTTGATTATTATAATCATCATAGTGCTTGACACATGAGTTATGCAAACTATTATGACTACCAACGTGGCCTTTCAAGCCTTGAGATGCATGCTTCCAATCTCTATATCCACTTTTAGTGAAGACTTCAAAACCAAAGTGCTCGGCCCTCCCGGGTTTCTTAAAGAGAAAACAATAAAAACAATAAGCTGCATCCTTTATCTCATTGTATTCTAACCATGTATAATTCTTATACCATGATTTACTAAATGATCTTTTAACACTCCCAAATGTAGTACGAGGAAAGCTTGGCAAATCTGGTTGCATCAGACCCTTCAATATATATGCCCTCCTCACTTGGTCTTGAATATCCGGAGCATACTCATTAAATTGTTTCCTATGACCTGGATCTCGCACAATCTCATTTGGATTAAACTCATTAACCACATTAGATGGTGGTTCTAATTCGACTTCCGATTGCACAACATTCACATTCTCAATATTTTCTCTAGCAACCAAAAATTTCCTCATCTCTAAACAAAAGATAAAATAATTACAAAATTGTAGTTTCAAAATTTAAAAGAATAATAATCAAATAAAACAAATAAGAATTAACAATGTTCTTCAAATAAATAAAATAAAATTTAAAATAATAAAAATCAAACAACCTAAATTCTAATAAATAAATTAGTATTTGTAATTGTATATGGTTAATCAAACAACCGAAACTCTAATAAATAAATAAATCAGTACATGATTAATCAATCAACCTAAACTCTAATAAATAAATTAGAATCAAACATGAAATTAAACAAGACAAATTATTATGTATCTATGTCTATCTAGTATATCAATTCAATTTTGTACTAATTTAGTGGCTTAAAAATACAAAGCATTTAAGCATACATGTGTCTATGTATGTCTATCTAAAAGTACAAAAAGACAAGAATTGTATATGTGTCTATCTAATACTATGCCAACATATTAGTAATCTAGATTATCTCTGTGACAAACATAACATACCAAATAGTATTTTATAAAACACATATAGTTTCTAGTATATTTATATTATATAGAAAGAAAGAGAACACACATTGCATCTACTATTTAATAACCAAATTTATATTACCTGCTATATAGCCTGTAGAAATAATATAGCCTATAGGAATGATGATAGATTGCACAAGGATTAAACAGATAGAAGAACACAAATTGAACATGATGAAGAAAAGTGAGCACCGGCAGGCAGTTTTTTTTCTCTGTAGGTTTTCCTAATTTTAGGTTTTTCCAATTCTAACTTTCACTATTTTTTCTTTTAATTTTATATACTAAAAAAAATTGGGCTGGGTACTAAAAAAAAAAATTGGGCTGGGTGGAGCCTGGGCATTTGCCCAAGCTGACCAGATGGTAAATCCGCCTGTGGTTGTGTCAACTAAGATTATATTAAGTATAAGGTAACTATCCAATCCATTAAAGGACAACCTGTGCATATCATACATCTTAAAATTCATTCATTTAATAAAGTCAAATGGAAAATTGAAAAGTAATTACTCCTGTAAAATATTTTCGAAGAACTAACCTTGAGTGTAACCTCTTAACGACATACACCATTACCCTGTAAAACACACAAGCGTCTTAACATAGATCAAGAACCAAACTAATATGAAACAACAATAAACATAAATCACACCTTATATGAAAACAGAAGAAATTGGATCTAAAAGAAGGAAATGAACATGAACTTCAATCGTGGCACCACCTCGAACGCTGCCGCCGCATCCTCACCATCGTGTGTGACATCATCCCTTAAACACTTTAAATCTCAAAAACATAGTAAAACTGATTATCTTTTGTAAGGAAGTCAAAGAAGATCTGAAACGTAAAACCCTAACAAATTAAAAATAGTATCTTTATAAACATTAAACCCATAAATAACATAATGAAAAGTGAAAAAATAAACAAAAAAAATGTATTCAAGGTCATAAGATGGTTGCAAAGAACCAGTGTTGATACGATGGTGTAAAGTCCAAATGAATGAGTCAAAGAAAGAAAGTGTTATAATAAAAATGAAGACAAAGATGAGAGACGAAAAGACAGTGATGTAAAAATCCAACATTATTACATGGTTGAAACGGAGATGAGGGGGTTGTATAAGAAGATGAAACTTACATGATTGAAATGGAGACGAGAGAGTTGTAACGGAGACGAGAGAGTTGTAGAAGAAGAAGAAACGGGGGAAGAGATGAGATAAAGAGGAAGATATTTTTTTGTGAAAGAGGAATATAATGAAATGTGAATGAGAATAAAAGATGTAGTATGTTGAAACTGGTTATTATCCGAGAAAGTCCTATTATCCGGGCAAACTTTTCCCTCCTTTTCTTTTTGAAAAGGATTGTGACACTTGGCAAGAAGGAGTAATTTCATTGGATATGTTGTTGTATATATTGAATTACTAAAAAGGACATTTGTTAGTACAAATTAATTTTCTAATCAAGAGTAAGAATGGAAGTGCTTAAGCATCTTTCATTCTTAGTTAGGTAGTATATTCGAAATGTCCGACTTAGGGAATCTCTCGTATTTCTTAGGGATGGAATTCAAAAATACTGAAAAAGGAGTATTCTTGCATCAGACTAAGTATGCTCAAGATATTCTGAAGAGATTCAATATGAGCAACTGTAATGAAGCAGTCACACCGTTAGAGACTAGAGAAAAGCTGAAGAATGAATCGAATGATGTGTTTGTAAATTTAACATTGTACAAACAAACCATTGGATCCCTGAGATATCTTTGCAATATCAGACCAAATATCTTCCAAAGGTTAGGATTGTTGAGCAGTTTATGGAGAAACCTCAAGAATGTCATCTCATCGTAGTAAACACGGTGCTGAGATACATAAAGGGAATTGTCAACCATGGTGTGTTGTTGCCCAGAAAGTCGAAAAACAACACTAGTGCCGAAGTCCATGGATACGCTAATTCAGATTTCAGTGGAGATCAAGACGAAAAGAAAAGCACAGCAGGCTACATTTTCATGATTGAAGGTGCTCCACTCTCTTGGAAGTTCGAAGAAACAAAGCATTGTGGCTTTGTCATCTTACGAAGCTGAATATGTAGTTGTATCATATTCTGCCTACCAAGCAGCACGGATTGAAATGTTACTTGAAGAACTCAAGATAATGGAGCTTAAGAAGGTAAAGTTTTTTGTCGACAACAAATCAGCAATTAACCTGACAAATCACCTTGTGTGTCACGGTCGAAGTAAACACATAGAAAAAAGGTATCATTTTCTGAGAGATCAAGTCAACAAAGGGAAAGTCGAAATACAGCACTGCAAGACTGAAGTTCAACTAGCTGACATATTCACCAAACCTCTGAAGAAAGTTAGATTTGAAGAGTTAAAGAGAAGCATTGGGATGAGAAGTCTCGAGAATATGAATTAGGGGGTGTGTTAGAAAGTATAATTCCTATTCTTTCTATTTAGTCGAATTGTGAATGTGTCGAATTAATTGCAGTGTGTGTCGAATTAGCCAGTATGTCGAATCAAAGTGTTAGTCGAATACTGTTAATTGTTGCAATGTATCGAAGGCTACTTGGGTCTTAGTATTTGAGTCTTAACTTAGCTTGTTTTGGGCCTGGGCATTGTATGCCTATAAAAGGGCATTTCTTTGTAATCATAAGAAAGCAATTAATAGAATTTTCATATAGTTTTACGGAATAACAAAACATTCTCCTCTCCCTTTATTCTTCTTCTTCACAAAATTATCATTCTTGAAAACTCTTTGGTCCAACAGGTATTACCCCAAATTGATTTTTGGTGGAAATAAAACTTAATTAGTGAATTATTTTTTTGAACCACGAAATTAGATTAGTAAGTTCACTATGTGGATCGGAACTGATTGACTAAATACAAAATAAATAAATAAAATCATTTTTATTAGTGTATATATAATCAGAAGAAATAGTACACTTTTCTTGGTTACTATCTCTTCTATTTAGATATCAAAATCATATCATTTGATCGTATTTATTTCAAATAAAAATAAACTCAACGTTTATAGGTACAAGAACAATAGTTGACACCATACCGGTTCACACAGCTTCCACTGCCCGTGCTAGGAAATTTGCTAGTGCACATTTTGTTGCAACAATCGTTGCCACAATCATTTGTGCAAAGTCCAAGACCAATATCACATGTAGGTTCTCCTTTTGCTGGCTGTTCCAATGTACAAGTGCATAAATTCTGGAAGATACAATCATATCCTAAAACTTTAGATCCTGCTGCAAAGACGTTACATACAAAAGAACAACCTTCACAAGGACCCACAATATTTGTGCATTCACCTTCTACCTGAATCCATTGTACTGCATGATAATGCAAAGTAAAAAACTGATGAAATGAGATTTTATATTTATAATTTAACAATCATGATGATAATGATTTATTTAAAAAGACTAATATGATATATAATATATTACTAATAGTACAACTACAAAAATATATCTCAGAAAAACTATCAAAATCAGAACCATAATTGTAGAGAGGGTTATTACCTGCAACAATCAGAACCAAAATGAAAAAGAAATTGAATGGCGTGGGAATTTTGTTCTTCATTAAGCAATATAAAACTAAACTATACAGTAATTCTCTACAACTTTAGTTTGACTTGTTATTTGATTGTAATTTGTAAAGTTGTGTATTTATACTGCTTTTAAATTAGGTCAAATGGAGAAAATTTGACAATAAAATAAATAAAATATAGAAGGAAAGAAAAATATTATACCATATAAAATGGTCCTATTTAATAGAAAAGGCACATACAATAGAAAATGGTAAAATATAAAATAAAAAGAAAAAAATGGTTTATTAATTAAAAAATGAAAAAATATTAAAGAAAAATAAACTATGGCCAGACCAGGATTTAAGCTAACTTCCATTTTTTATATAAATGGTTATCCTCAAATATAGATCTCTGAATAAGTTAAATGAACAGGATATTTTATAATATCATTCAAGTGTATTAATTTATCTATTTAAAGTTTATATATATTTACTGAATTTGGTATATTATACTCAATATTTAAAAATTCCATAAAAAATATTATTTCCAAAAATATTTTATATTTTCTATAATTATAAGAATGTTATCACAATAGTATAATTATTTTTAAATGATTCAATTGTAGAATAGGAAAAATTAAAAATTATCAAATTTGTAATTAAATAAATCAACCAAATTAGAATATAGGTAATAATGTCTCATTATTATGCTTGATATTTAAAAAAACATTTTTTTGGATGATTATACATCTTATTTTGTATGAATGTTTCATGGCTTCATCACTATGCCCACCAAATTTGTTATTAAATTTCCTATAAGGATCAAAGAACTCAAATTGCTCGCTAGAGGAATTGGAGATACACCAGCGATGTAGATATCTAAATTGTTGAAACAAATAATAAATATAATTCGTCAATGTAGAAAAAGAATTTACGAAAGAGATATATATACTTACGTGCACCACAAGGACAAAATATGCATGGAAAACCATTGGTCACCAACAATTAAATCACTAAGGTTGTCCATATCAATATAAAAATATGGTTCAATTTTATCGTGATCCAATTCTATTTTGAAAGTGTCCCTCTCGAGATTTGTCATCTTTTCTTTAAAATTGCTAATCTTCTTGATGAAATCTTCATCATTTGTGATAACCAACTTGGAACAACTACAATTAGTACTTGTATTCTGGGGGGAAATATTATATTGTGAAGCATCACAATCGTTCGTCCCCATAAATTCCATATGCTGTAAAAGTATTAGAATAGTGAATTTATAACAATCAAAATGAGAAGTTCATATAATTATAAAAGTTCTCTTAAAAATATTAGGTGTGTGTTGAGATTTAAGCTATAATTTTTTTTATCTTCTCAAAGTCGAATGTGCATTATCATCTTAGTGTATGAACAATTATATTTTTTTCGACATAGTGTCAGATAAATAAGGACATTCATTTATACAATCTCAGTAATTAAAACTAGTTAATAAACATATACCTCCTTTAGCGCACTTAGTTGTTGTGAAAAATTCTTTTGAATCTCCATTTGGAACTTTTCCATCTGCTCCTTTTGGATCTTTTCCATCTCTTTTAATTTGTTTTCGAACTCATTTTCAACCTCTTCTCTAATATTTTTTCCTATTTTCTGCTCCATCTGTTGACTAACCTTGGAATAATTGGAAGATACCATAACACTTTTACAGGAGGACCCTTTGCAATCAACTCACAACCCTCATCACCCTCTTTCTTCTTGTAACGTGAAACCATACACTTGGGACAATTATCTAGATCTTCGTTATCTTTCCAATACAATATACAATCATTAGGGCATGCATGTATCTTTTTATACTCAATACCCATCGGGCATAATATTTTTTTTAGCCTCACACTACAAGAAAAGCCTTAGTTTGCTAGGGGATTTAGCCAGGGGTTAAACCCCAAACAAACAAAATAACATTGCTTGGGGTAGTCCCCCTCGCAAAGGGGAAATTCCATTTAAAAAAAAAAAAAAATTAGTTCCGTCGGGAGTACTCTCGCAAAGAGGCAACATGTAATTTTGAAATTTAAAAACATACTTTGCGAGGGGCTACCCCTCAGAAACAAAAAATGCCGCCAAAAAATAAGTACTTTTGCGAGGGGATACCCCAAGCAAATAGTAGTTGGTAATTTCCGAGGGGGTACCCCCTAGCAAAAGGGACACCATCACCTGCTGCGCAGACTGCGCGTGCAGGTTGTAATAATTAAAAAGTACACTTCCGAGGGGGCTCCCCTCGCTAAAGTTGTCGGTTCCATTTCCGAGGGGGAGCCCCTCGCCAGCTGCCCCCATTAAATGCACGCGTTTCAACTCAGTTTCAAAGTTATATTATATTAATTCTTCATCTTCATCTTCCTCACTCACAACAACACTCACAAAAATTAATTCTTCATCTTCCTCAACACCACTCCAAACCTGCTTTCTCTCTTTTTTCAATTCAATCCATTCCTCCATTTTCATGCAACTTAAGTTATTTTCATCCATATCCATTGTTAATTAATTTTCAAGGTATATATCTACTTTATTTTATGTTTTTTTTTAAAATTTATTTTCTGTTTATTATATATCTAACTATATATATGTTATAATATTTTTTTATTTTGTAGGTATTAATTAGTGGCAAACCTTAAAAAAAAGCTCCAATCAAAGGTACACAAATTTATTTTTTTTCTGATTTTTTGGATATAAATGTTTAATATGGGTATATAATATTAGATGTTTAATATGTTTAATATGTTATATTTTTTTTCTGGTTTTTTGTAATATTAGATGTTTAATATGGGTATTTTTTTACAAATGTTTAAAAAATCGAAATTATATATAGTAAAAAATAGTATGTAATTTTTTTAAAAATAGTATGTAATATATAGTAAAAAACAGTAAAACAGTATGTAATAGTATGTTATAAAAAATAGTATGTAATTTTTTATATATATATTTTATAAAAACAGTAAAACAGAAAAAAAAAAGTAAAAAATAAAAAAATATATATATATTTTAGAAAAATATTAATATATACAAAAAAAATCGAAATTATTATTATTATATATTTATTTTAAAAACAATATGTACAATTGTATATATTTAAACAGTATTTATATTTGAAACAATGTATATATTTAAAACAGTAAAAAATAATATTTATAGTATATATATATATATTAGAAAAAATTTAAAATATATTTAAAAAACTGTATATATATTTTATATTTAAAGTATTTATAATTAATTTTTAAAAATAATATGTATAATATATAAATAATATTTAAAAAATTTAAATTTTTATGATAAATAGTATATATATTTGGAATTTGTTAATGTTTATGAATAATTGGGTAAATAAATTTTTTTGAAATATGTATCATGTTTAAAAATTATGGGACTAATTTGCTTTCAATAAGGAGATAAATATACATTATATGATGTATAATAGTGTATGCATAATATTTTTAATTTTAATATTTTAATTTTAATATTTTAATGAATTTTTATTATATTATAAATTTTAATTATTATATAAATTTTAATTATTATATAAATTTATATTAATTATATAAATTTATATTAATTATATATATAATTATTCTATTATTATACTTTCAAATTTATATATAATTTTAATATTATTTTTTTTTTGAAAATTTCTCTGCAATTTGCCAGGGGATTATCTCCTGTGAACATGTCAACATCATACCAATTTGCTAGGGGATAAACTCCTGGCAACTTGTCCCATCCTTGCAATTTGCGAGGGGCTTATCCCATGGGAAAATGCTGACGTATTTTGGACTACCCTGCACACTAGCCTGCACCATCTGACTCTGTGCAGAAGGGCATTATTTTATAAATGACAAATGGCGAGGGGATTATCCCCTAGGTAAATGGCGTGGATAAAAGCTCCTCGCAAATTGTGTTGCGACCCCCTGTTTTGCTAGGGGAGCTGTCCCCTCGCAAATTACCTATTTGTGAGGGGGTTTTGACATTTGTGAGGGGATATTCCCCTGGCAAAAATTGCTTTTTCTTGTAGTGTCATAGGTACGATTTAGAAATGTGTTTCCATCTGGAAGCATGTCTTTCAACAAATCGAGCAATTCTGTAAAGTTTTTTCATTTCAACTATTTATCGCCTTCAAATTGAATAATCTCAATACGGTTGACAATCGCGTAAAGTTTTTACATCCAGGATACAAAGGAATTTCTCTATCACTACATAGAGTATCATACACATGTGCTCACTGAAAAGAGTCTTGTTCAATATCACAAATCATTTCTTCTAGATGATCAGTCATATCTACATCAACCTCCTTTTTTTTGGTGTTCTTTGAGAACTGAATTTTGTTAAAATTAAAAACAACTTTCAAACAGTAGAGTAAAATACTGTTTATATAATACATTTCTAATCACAAAAGAAGGAGAAAAGAGCCATAACTCTTAATGTTTGATTACATATTACTATTTCTACAATATTTCTCATATATCTATATCTTCTCTTGGAAAACTTAATAACTTTATTACAAAAGCCTAACTCTTAGTTATTTCCTAGTTTTCACAGTTTCAACTAATAAGAATCACATGTAAATTGGACAAAAGGTCACTCTGCTCAAACCACAAATGTGAGTCATGTAGTAGGCATATACAAGCTATCAACATATGCAATATCTATACATTATTAAAGACCATCAAGAAACACTTAAACATGTCTAACATCCATTCATAATAATCAACTAAAAAAGTGAACTTTAAATCATCACAGAACCATCAAATACATATTTATCATGTCAACCAATAAATAAAATTGATGTTATTATACCTTCACACTGTTTGTATCTTTTCCTGCTTCAAGTACAATCCCACCTAGCCAAAAGAAACTCAATGCTTAGCTATAAAGCTATTCCATGAATCAATATACATTATAAGTTAAACTATATCTGTAGCTGGGGAACACAAAAATTTCTGAAATTCCTGGCAGCAGATACGTGATGTCACAGAGAATGTTATGACACAGTATATGACACTTTGTTAACAATTCACACAGTAAATTCAAACAACATTAAAGTACACAATAAATTGTTTACCCAGTTCAGTGTTTAACTACACCTACATCTGGGGGCTACCAAGCCAGGGAGGAAATTCACTATTAGTAGAATTAATTCAGGAATAAACCAACCAGTTTATCTCCTTCACTTAAAACCTACCCAATGCAACTACAATCTAAGTCCTACTTAGACCTGAGTTCATACTCACTCCCCCTCAATCACAGCAGTGATATCAACCTATTGATTAATTGAATTGTGAAGACACTCTTCAATAAACAAACTTGATCTTGCTTCAAAGCTTTAATCAAGAGACACAACACTCGTGCTTCAAAGCTTTTAGTGATAAAAAACCCTTACAACCAAATCCTAGTCCAAGGCACTTATCAATTGATAATTGCTTGGCTCACAAGGAGTAACTAGAATTACACAAATTACAACCTGCTAAATCTTCAATACAGTCCAGAGGCGCAGCAGCAGAGTAAGGGTTCTTTTCTTATTATAGAAGCAGTCCTGAAACTTCAGTTTTGGGCTTCCATAATAATAGTTAGGGTTCACTTAATTAATCCTAAGGACTTGCTCTTTTTAACAACCAATTTAGGTTTAACTAAGATTAACCAATTAGCCACGTGAGCATGTAATCTAATAACATAAAACATAATAAAAACAGCTCAACAAACTTCCTGAAAACTCTCAGGAAAACAGATTCTGCAGAATAGTAAATGTCACACAGAATGTCATAACATCGGTTATGACATCAGTCAATCTTCTGCAGAATTCCAGCACAATACATGATTCTAGTTCTGAGCTGTACTTAAACATCCTTCTTATGTAGAATTTATCTTCAACTCTGAATGTCATGACATCTATCAAGACATTGTCATATCCTAGTTTTACCAAAAATTAATGCCAACATAAAAGCACTTACAATTTCAAACTATAAACAGATACTCTCAAAAGTTACATGTATCAATTGTTCATATTCATCACACCAACTACTTTTTCATGAATTAATTATTGAGATTTATCACACCAACTAATTTTCTTTATAGAAGTTCCTTCATAATTCTAACATTCTTATACAAAAGTTACATGTACATAAAAAAAACTCACAAATTTAAGATCTTCCTCTAACATTACACTCAAACTACCACAAGAAGGTCACTGGTGCTATTTTATATTCAACACCTTCAGATATAACAAAAATATAAGAGTAGGAATTTTTAATAGTTAAAATAGTAGGAAAAAAATAAAGAGATGAATACCTCAACGGTTTGCGGTTTGTTTCGATATCCTGATGTGCGTTACATCTTATAACAGAGTGGGAACACCGATTCTGATAAGAAACAAGAACACACAACAAGTGATAAATTGAGCGCAATTATAAATTAAGAATGAAACTGATTCTGATTGGAATCCCAAAAGGTAGGGATAATGAATATCTTTGTGATTCAAAACTGATTTCAAAAGGGTTTTTTTTATTCTAAACGTGTTTGGAGAGGATTTTTCGCGTATCATTGATTGAGAGAAGAATTTAATATAAGGTAGAACCGTGTGAATCAAAGGAGAGAATAAAGTTTTCAATTTTTGAGCGAATATTTTTCAGAAATTTGGGTTTAGCGCGCGGCGTTCGAAGCAGGAGTGTTTTTGTTTCAGTAGCTAGAACAAATTCTTTCCATAAACATCTACTACCTAACTAAGAATGGGGAATGCCTACACATTTCCATTCTTACCCTTTCCTTCCAAAAATATTTTCACTACAAAAAGCCCTTCTTGGTAATTTACAAATTAATTAATTCCCACCAATAGGAACATCCCAATCTGCCAAGTGTCCAATTTTTATTCAAAGAAACATTTTATTACCCGGGTAATACATCATAGACCGGGTAATAACTAAAATTTGTTTAAAAAAATACATTTGACTCACAAACATAACCTAGCGCCTCTCTCTCTCTCTCTCCCTCTGTGGCTTCATCATCTACAACCCTAGAAAGCCTTTTTCATAACAGTAAGAAGATCAAACCAGTTGCAAGCTTCAATTTTTTCTCTATGTTCATTCTTGTTTCCTCCATCAGTTTTTGTTTATGATGTTGCCGAAGTTCTGATTTCTGACTTTTTTTATATTCATTCCTTTGTTGTTATGATTCTGTGTGTTGCTGAAGTATTGTGTTTTGTGGTTTATTTGATTTATGAAGTAGTGTGTTTGTTTCGGAAGTAATGTATTTGTTGATCTGCATATTTATGGTGTTTGTTATACCGCATTGATGGTTATAACATTTTCTATGTTATTATGTTTTGTTATATTTTTGACTTTCGCTGTCTTTGTTGTTCATACAGTTATACGGATCCGAGGTACCATGTCAAGACCAGCTATTGCTCTCAAAGATTTGAAGTTTGAAAATAACTTTTGGAAGGTAGCCATCCGTGTTGTCGATGTCTGGACTGTTAAGGAGCGGAACGGACAACAACACCTTGAAGCTGTTATTCAGGATGCACAGGTTTTTGTTGCATACAAGCATGGTCTTTTTTCCTTACTTAAGTTAACTTTAAACGTGTTATTTATTTATTTATGTTTTTATGTTAAATGCATAGGGTGATCAAATCCATGTTGTTACCTGTTCCCGTGAACTTGAAACTTGGAACAACCAGTTAAAGGAAAACAAAACATACATGATTTATAAAGGCGAACCTTTGATGTATGAACTCCCCTTGAAAGTGTGTGATAACGACTTGAAGATATTTTTCAGTGGTGCTACAACCATCACTGCGGTTGACATTCCTGACATACCACAACACTCTTTCAAGTTTAAGTTGTTTCAAGACTATTTTGTTGTTGACCGTGTATATGGTAAGTTCTTTTATAGTGTTTGTATGCAAAGTTTAATTGTATGACAACAAATAATAATTTGTGCTATCGCGGTTTCAGATGTAATTGGTGTAGTCCAGACTGTTGCAAGGACTCAAATCCCTGGAACTGGTAAAAAAGCTTGTGTGAATCTGTTATTGATTGATGAAAGGTTAGTTAATATTGTTTCTATAATGCTTTTGCTAAACTTATGATTTTGAATTTTCCATATATGTTATTTGAAGTTTCTATGCTCTTGCAACACATATATTATGATCTTGCTATCATACTATCATACTTTCATGTTTATGCTACAATTATTGTTTGACATGCTAATTTTCCTTTTTCCTCATTTAGTGGTAATGAGCTTGATTTTACTCTATGGGAATCTTACGCCACACAATTCATGGCATACAATGCTGTTGATCAACAACCTGTCATGATACTCACACATGCTTGAATTCTAATACTAATGTTGAATCTTCTATTGTTGCTGTAAGTGTTTTTATATCCTTAATGATTTCATACATATTATAACATTACTTCCTCTTGACAAATTCATTTGATGATATTGGTTACAAAGTACTCAATATGATGCCCATAACTGTAGCCCAGACCCTAACTCTAACAGCACTCCTTCAAAGAGAGTTTTAGTTGTTGAAATAACCATTGAACCAGACAACTATGAAATGTTGTCACCAAAACAGTCTGCAACAAAGGGAGCAAGAAACAAGAGTGCAAGACACACTAAAGTTAAATGAATTTGGACGATGCATTTGGATCAAGCTATTTAATGATTCTATGTTTTAAGTATTATTAAAACGTATTTTGAATTAGAATTGTGTACTACTAAAATCAAACTTCCCAACTATTTTGTATTGTCATTTTGCTACAAACATTTTCAGGTCCTTTGTGAAAAAAAGGAATGTACTAAACTCCCATGTTGTAGCTTTTTGTTTTGGACATCCATGTCTTATTATTTAATGAATGGACCTTCATGACTTAGTTATTGTTGAGAGTAATTCATATTCAGAACTTTTGAGGATCCGCCAGAAGTTCTGATTGTCAGAAGCAGAAGCTTCTGATATTTCCTCCAGAAGGAATTGAACTTCTGGAGGATAACTTTGTTGAGAATAATTCATATCCATAACCTCTAAGGATCAGTCAGAAGTTCTGATGTTCAGAAGCAGAAGCTTCTGATATTACTTCTGATATTTTGAAAATAATCGATGTTAGATTGATTTGTTTTTGGTCTTTTTATGAAAGTGTTGATTTTATCGTTTATCTTGATTAACAGTAATATAATAAGCGATAAACAAAAGTAAATGAAAGCGGTAAGATTATTACACTTTATGGAGAGTGAGATACAATTTGATCAAATGGGGACGAAATAGAGAAATAAAAGAAAACTAAAATACCGAATCTAGCGCCATGTTAAACAATCGTAATGCGGTTCATATAAGAATCAACCCTATCTGAGGCTGAGAAATGAACTTTACATGTTTATACGATTAGAAATATAATATTGAATTAAATTTCGAAATCTTAATGCATTTGATATAAATCAATACTATAAGTAAAGGAACAAATACTAAAAGGTATTGAATATTCCACTATGTTACACAATCGTAAGGCATTTCATACAGGAATCAACCTTATCTGAGGTCGGGCAAGAAAATGTATGCGTGCTAATAATTTGAAGAATAATATTTAATTAAACTTTGAAAATGTCACGCGAGGCTAAAACAAAAGGTAACATAACTCAAAACAATCAAAAGTGTAACACCCCTTTTCTACCCCCAAATAATCATGGCATAAATCAGAGTCAAATAAAATGCACGCATATAAAGGGTGTCACATGTTATTTTCCACACATAGGGAAAACAATACAAAACAAATATTTACATGCACCTGGTCATAATCATAACACATATTTGATTCTCATGCTTTAAAACAAAACTATGCATTTCACAGCGGAAAATTTCATTTTCTCATATACTATCAATGGTTACATCCCATACTATAACCATTGGATGAAATAACCATGAATCCATAACATAAATCAAGTCATATAAATTCATACATCGGCACCAAGGCCACACCAACATAGTATCTCAACATACAAATCTAAAACATATGAGAATACATAAAAAATATCTCGTAGAAGCATAAATCCAAACAATCCCCGTGTTACATGACCAGAGCAATGACTCACTACGTAGTATAAGGAATAACTAGATAAACTCCTCAACTAGCTCGTGCGAAGCACCGCTATCCTCGGAACTTGCACGTTACCAACAAATAGGCAACATCACAACAGAAGGGTGATAATTCACATCATTATCCAAATGTATATAAATTGAAAGCAATGTAGAAACAACATCTATTAAAGAATCCTAAACACCTTATGTGGTAATCCAAATAATATGATTATACAAACATTCCAAGTATAACATATCCACAGTTATCACAAATAGCATAAATGTCATCAATACAATCAATTCAATGATTAACATAATCAATTTCCATAAATTCCAACATACACACGCATTATTTAATGACTCATGAGACAATAATGCAATGTGACTCATGCATGTGGTACCATCGTGAAAATTCCGCTCACCTCACTTCGGATTCAATAACTTAGAATCAAAGCCACGCTTCCGATCCAGACAAGACCAAAGCCACCATTGTGAACCTAAAGTTTCACCGCTACTATTTCCATTCAAGGATCAAGCCACATTGTGAACCCAAAGTTTCACCGCTACTGTTTCCATTCAAGGATCAAGCCACATTGTGAACCCAAAGTTTCACTACTACTGTTTCCATTCGAGGATCAAGCCAATCATATGTCGGATTTCCAACTCCCCATGAATGCATGTTAAATTTAACTAACAACATATGCAATTAAGATTATCCACCAACCTTAATTATCAAGCATATCACAATAATCCAACACATTTGAATTATCCACCATTTGCGCAAACATCATGTTTCAACAACAACAAACAATGCACAACTATTTACAATCACCATACATCACAAATAACACATAGAATACAAGACAACACATGTTATTCTCAACAATTCATCCAAAACGTAACATACATACACTAATTCAAGTAACATGTATTCAACGAAATCGCATCCAAAAGCAATCCAAAGCTCATCAAAACAATTATTAGAAATCATGTAAATTAATGATAAATCATAAGCAAGAAATCCCGTAAGCCATTCATGCATAATCAAAATATTTATTTTTCTACACACAGCAAGGCGCGCTTAGCGGCACCACGGTCGCTCAGCGGCCTCACGATTCTGCAGAAAAACTGCAACGTGACAACATTCCATCAGCTATGATTTCCCTTCCCAAAATCAGTTTTAATGCTTATTTATCATCATTTAAACATCATCTAACATGTGTACACTATAGAGAACCTATCTATATCATCAAAAACCCCAAATTACAACTTCAATTTGAGTCACCAAAACCTAGAAATTGAGATACCCAGTCCTATAGCGTGTTACTAATCACTACCCAACAACATACAAATGCATAATAATGAAGATTCTCCCCCTTACCTCTTGAAGATTTAGCTTCTTATGGTTTCCTCTTCTCTTCTCTTCTTCTCCTATTCTCTTCTCTTCTTTTCTTTTATTTTTCACCAAATGACAACACTAACTATGTTTTTCCTCTAACCCTTTACTAACTAGTAAAACTCCAATTGGGCTTAAAATTAACACCTCCTTATTACTTTTATTCTTATAATTAGGACCAACACTAAATAATCTTATTTCTACTCATAAAAACCCAATAATTCAAATAACACACATATTCAAATAATTCTAATATTCATTTAAATCACCCAATTAAATTAATTATCATATAATATAATAAATAATAATAATTAATTAACTATTAAAAATCGGGATGTTACAAATATCCCCCCCCCCCCACTTAAAAGATTTTCGCCCTGGAAAATTACCTCAAGTGAACAACTCAAGATACGAATCCTTCATCTGGATCTCAAGCTCCAAATTCACATTACCATTAGCAGGACCTCCCCAAACCACTTTCACCAAAGCGATTTCCTTACCTCAGAGTTTCTTAACTCTTCGATCCTCAATACGCATCGGTAAAGTCTCAACCATCAAATTATCTCTCACTTGCACATCATTTAACGATACAATATGAGACATATTCGTCATATATTTCCTCAATTGAGATACATGGAATACGTCATGAATATTAGAAAGTAACGACGGCAAATGAATTTGATAGGCCACTTCAACTACCTTCTCAGCGATTGATAAGGACCAATAAAACATGGGGTCAACTTCCGTGACTTCAAAGCTCTACCAACACCAATAATAGAAGTAACTCTCAAAAACACATGATCCCCTTTATCAAAGCTAAGATCCTTCCTCCTCTTATCACCATAAATCTTCTGATGACTCTGGGAAATCTTCATCTTTTCCCGAATCATCTTAATCTTATCCGTAGTCTATTGAACTATCTCGGGTCCAACCACAACACTTTCACCGGATTCATACCAACACAAAGGTGTCCTACACCTTCTTCAATACAAAGCTTTAAATAGTGTCATTCCAATACTCAAATGGAATCTATTGTTATAGATAAACTCAACCAAAGGGAAATAACTATCCCAAGCACCTCCATCCTCTAAAACACATGCTATCAAAAGATCCTCCAATAATTGAATTGTCCTTTAAGTCTGACCATCAGTTTGCGGATGAAACGCCGAACTCAAATGCAACTGAGTACCCAAAGCATCTTACAAACCTTCCCAAAAATGCGAAGTAAACCTCAAATCTTTATCCAAAACAATACTCGATGGAACACCATGCAAACTCACAACTTTCTCAATATAAAACTTAGCAAACCTTTCCATAGGAGAATCCATCAAAATTGGAATAAAGTGAGCAGATTTTCTCAATCTATCCACAATAACCCAAACAGAACCATGACTACTCGGAGTCCTCAGAAATCCAGAAACAAAATCCATAGAAATGCTATCCCACATCCGCTCAAGAATGGATAACGACTTCAACAAATTATACGCATTCTGATGTTCAATCTTAGACTTCTGACAGATCAAACAAGAATACACAAACTATGCAATATCCTTCTTCATACCAAACCACCAAAATAACTTCCTCAGATCTTGATACATCTTAGTAGCACCAGGATATGAATACTCATACCACTATGATGTCCTTCATCAAGAACTCTCTTCCTCAAATCACCAACATCAGGAACGCAAACTCTATCACAACACTTCATGATACCATTCTCATCAATCCAAACATCACCACCTCGTCCTTGATTAATCAACACCAACTTATCCACCAAAACCAAATCACATTTCTAACCTTCTCGAATCTCATCCAAAATACCACTAGTAAGCTTCAACATACCAAGCTTAACACAAGAAGATGTCGCTTCACAAACCAAACTCAAATCTCGGAATTGCTCAAGTAAATCCAACTCTCGCACCATCAACATCGACATATGTAAATACTTCATACTCAAAGCATCAGCTACAACATTCGCTTTACCCGGATGGTAATTTAAACCAAAATCATAATCCTTCAAGAATTCCAACCATCTTCTTTTCCTCATATTCAACTCTTTCTGATCAAACAGATACTTCAAACTCTTATGATCACTAAACACCTCAAGTATTGATCCAAACAAATAATGCCTCCAAATCTTCAAAACAAACACAACTGTAGCCAATTCTAAATCATGCATAAGATAATTCCTCTCATGAACTTTAAGTTTCCTCGAAGCATAAGCTACCACTTACCTATTTTGCATCAACACACCTCCTAAAACCCTCAATGAAGCATCACAATACATAAAAAATGGTTCTGCCGGATTAGACAAAATCAAAATAGGAGCGGTTGTCAACCTTCTCTTAAGCTCTTGAAAATTAGCTTCACACTGCAAAGTCCAAACAAAAGCTTGACCTTTCCTAGTCAAATGCGTCAAAGGTAACGCAAATTTAGAAAATCCTTCAATGAACTTACGAAAATAACCAGCCAAACCAAGAAAACTTCTAATCTCAGAAACAAATTTAAAAGCCTCCCATTGAGATACAACCTCAACCTTAGACGGATCAACACAAATACCACCACTCAAAATCTCATGCCCAAGGAAACTCACTTCCTTCAACCAAAAATCACACTTAGAAAGCTTAACATACAACTTCTTCTCTTTCAGCACAGATAACATAATCCTCAAAGTCTCAACATGATCTTCTTTACTCTTGGAATAAATCAAAATATCATCAATGAATACAATAACAAACTGATCCAGATACTCACAAAAAATCCTATTCATATATTCCATAAATACACTAGGAGCATTAGTCACACCAAACGACACTACAGAATACTCATAGTGACCATACCTTGTCCTAAAAGCAGTCTTCTGAATATCCTCAGCTTTCACACGAATCTGATGATAACCAGATCTCAAATCAATCTTACTAAAAATACAAGCACCAAAAAACTGATCCATCAAACCATCAATCCTCATAAGTGGATACTTGTTCTTAATAGTCACTTTGTTCAGTTTTCTGTAATCAACACACAACCTCATAAAACCTTCTTTTTTCTTTACCAACAAAATGGGTGCACCCCACAGCGACACACTCAGACGAATAAAACTCTTCTCAAGCAAATCCTCAAGCTGACTTTTCAACTCTTTCAACTCAGAAGCAGACATCTGATACAAAGCCATCGAAACAGGACTAGTTCCAGGAACTAAATCAATCAAAAACTCAACTTCACGCTTTGGCGGAAAATCACTTACATCTTCAGGAAAGACCTCAGGAAAATCACAAACAACGAGCAATTCACCCATAGCTTGTTTCTCACTGTTATCCAACGATGCCAACAAAGCAAACAACACAACACCATGTTTCAAAGATTTATCCACTTGCTTAGAAGACAAAAATAATTATTCTCAACACCGGAATCAAGAAAGATAACCGACTTATCAAAATAGTTGATACAAAGATGATTGTATTCCAACTAGTTCATACCAAGAATCACATCCAATTGATCTAATGGAAGACAAACTAAATCTATTTGAAAGTCTCTACCAAAAATACTCAACGGACAATTCAAACATGCAACAGAAGTACAAACAGAACCCATAGTAGGAGTATCAATAATCATATTTCCATGCATATCAAACAATTCAAGATTAAACCTTTTAACACAATCTGAAGAAATAAAAGAATGCGTTACACCAGTATCAATGATAGCAATCAAAGGTGTACCATTAATAAAGCACGTACCTCAGATAAGTCAATCCTCATCCGGAGCCTCAACACTAGACAATACAAACACTTTACCTCTATCTTGCTCCTTAATTGGCTTATCACACTTAGTACTAATGTGCCCTTGTTCACCATAGTTGTAACAAATCACAAATGCACTAAACTTGTAATCAACAACTTTGTGACCCGATTTTCCACACCTTAAGCACTTTCCAAATTCCTTTCCACAATCAGAAGCACTATGCCCTTCCACACAATATTTTAAACACTTGATCAGGGTAGAAGATCCTCCCCCACTTGGCTTCTTACCACCACTAGCTTGATGTTTCCTCTTGTCATCATACGGCTTCCCACGAAATTGACCTTTTCCTTCCCTATAATTCAAATTCTTATAGTAAGAAGCACTCTTGTTCGCGTTAAAAAGTGATGCGCGAGGGAATCGAATCGGAATTCGGATTCTCTAGCTCGAAACGATTTACTCTTTTGATTTGTTTATAAAGATGCCGCGGGCATCAAGCTTTATTATTTTCAACACAAGAAAAATGATTATGAAAAAAGGGGAAAGCTGCAATACCCTCAATTGATATGATATGCATTACGACTAGCGCGAACTAGACGCAACGTATTGAGGAGATTCCGGGCAAGGCCGTTTGTCATATAAAGGGAATAAATGTGGCACCCTAAATATATATAGTTATCTATAGCTTTATATATGAATATTTTGATATGTTTGTGTGTTTTAAATTGCTATTTCTATTGTTGGGAAAGTTTCTCCTTTGGATTTTAAGAAAGGTAGTTTATGTGGGAACCTAGGTTTTGTTATTATTGTGCTCGCAAAGATCATTGGGACCTTCTGCATACATATCCCTTAATGGGAATCAGAGCATTTGTAGCTCGGATCTATAGGGAGCTATGTTTTGTTTGGTTTGAGGGAGAAAGAAGTTTTGCTCGCCAAAGATGAGACCTTGTGCCTACGTATTCTCAAAGGGATGTTGAGAAAGTCAGAGCAATCGTAGTTCCCACTTATGCTAGTGGAAGCAACGGGATTGTTATTAAGATACAAAGACGAATGTCATCTTAATGAAAAATGTATCTAATCTATTTCATCACATACATTTTGAAAGGTTTGATTGATTAAATCTTTCATCGTAAGTTATAGGTGTTTTCTTTCGTGTACAAGCGTTACCACTTACGAGTTAAAAAAGATGTTTGAAAAAATATGATTGAATCTTTTAATTGTAAGGATTGGGTGTTTTGCTTGAGTGTACAAGTGTTGCCAGTTACGATTAAGAGATGTTTTTGTTTGAAAAAGTGTTTGAAAAGAGTTTGATTGTATGTGATGTGATAGATGAGATACTTCTTTCATAGAGATGATAAATGTCTAAATCTCTAGGAGAAATTGATTATGAATTAGGGGGATGCTTTTAAGAAGCCTGTGGGTCCTTGTATTGTAAGCCCAAGAGGAGGCATTCCGAGGGTCATCGAGGGTCCTTGTATTGTTAGCCCAAGAGAAGGCATTCTGAGGGTCATCGAGGGTCCTTGTATGAAGCTCAAGAGGAAGCTATAGGGTATGGCTGGCTTTGGCTTTAAGAGTGGTTTCACCGGGAAACCATCCTCTTAGGATTCAAGAGTGATTTCAACGGGAAATCATCCTCTTAGGGTTCTATCCTAGCGCGGGTGATTCTTTGTATTGGAAGCCCAATAGGAGGCTGTTAAGAGATTTCCTGGTCTCTTTCTTGTTTGATGCCCAAGAGAAGGCTAAACTCAACGAGGGAGTTCTTTTGAACGAAGCCCAAGAGGAGGCTGACTCAGCAGGGGAGTGTTGTCTTATGTGAAGCCTAAGCGGAGGCTAAACTCAATAAATGACTTTTCTTATATAAAGCCTAAGAGGAGGCTAACTCAGTAAATGAGTTATCTTATACGAAGCCTAAGAGGAGGCTAAAAGGGGAACCTAGTTGTTAGGCTAGTTGTTATGTTATAACTGAACAGTTATATAAACAAGTGTGTGATATGTATTCACAAGAGTTTATGAAGGAAATATAAACAAGTGTATAAAATGAGCGTTTAAAGCAAGTGTAACTTGAATATTTACAAGTTTGAATGTGTACAAGGGAATGAATATGTACACGAAGGGGTTATTATGTACAAGGAAATGAATATGTACATAGGAGGGTTGGGACTTACACCGTAAGGGAGGCCCATTAGTTTTAAGAGGAGTTTCACTGGGAATAATTCTTCTCTTAATACCAATGGAATTGGTGTATAAACAAACAAACGAACAAAGTTTGTTTATACTTGGATATTTATCAAGATGATTGAATATGTACATAAAAAGGATTGAGACTTACACCGTGAGGGAGGCCCATGATCAATTAAGAAATTCGAGGAAAAAAACTGGTTCGGTTTTATCTTCAAATCGAGTCGATCATGGAAAAAGGTGTGTAAGTTTGTTGAAATGTTTTGAAAAAGGTTTTGAAAATGATTTTGAGAAGTGAAGTATATTCACATGAAGTTTTGAAAAGATTTGAGTTTTGAAAGTTTGAAAAAAAACATTTTTTGAAAAGTATTAAGAAATACTTAAAATGTTTCATTTTTGACTTAATAAAAATATAATCAAAAGAAAATATTTTTGGATTTTTTTTGACATAATCATAAAATAGGTATATTAAATGACAAGTGTGCAAAAAATCATCTCAAAATGAAAAGTTTTGAATGGTTTTTGAAAATGTTTTAAGTTTTCTAGAAACTTGAGAAAAAAAGAGTTTTTTGGTCCTAAGGAGGTTTGAACCTTGGACATTTGGCTTAAAAATGAAGATTTTCCATTGAGCCATTTGTTAGACTTGTCATTTAATCACCTTGTTTAGAAGGAATTTTGAAAAAAAAGAGTTTTGGAGAAAAGTCCAGAAATTGGCCTTACGAAGGGTTGAGCTTGTTCTGGAGGATCGAAGCTAGGCCACGGAGCGTGAAAGAGGGCTTTTGCTAGCAGTTTCTGGGGCGCTTTGGGCTAGCATGGTGCTTCTGGCTGCTTGAGAAGGCTTGCTTCTGGGCTAGAAACATTAGAAACTTCAAGTTTCTAAGGATAGAAGTACTTAGAAGTACTTATGAACATAGTGGAAATGGAGAATTTCTGGGGGCAGAAGCTTTAGAAGCACACTTCTGGAGGCTGAGCCCCAGAAGGACTTCTGGAAGAACAAGCTCCAGAAAGCTTGTGTTTCCTTTTAATAAAAAGGTTCGAGGGATTGAACCTGGACCTTTGACATGGCAAGTGATTTGAAAAGCGCGCTGACTACCACTGGGGTGGCTATACATCCGTTTATTTAACTTAAACTAGAAATATATATTATAAGTCTAGCTTCAGAAATTGAAATTCAAACTTCATCTTCTTCGCTGGACAGCGCGGAAACAGCATAGCCAATGATAATTTGTGTTTCTTCATTTCTTGATCAATTTTAAAAGTTCAAAATACCATTTTGTCTATATTTTTGCCACGATTTTTAACATGTAATTTGTTAACATTATTAATCAAAGATGAACATGAATTTTGTTAATCCCAATTTAAACCCTAACTGAAAAAGTGATTAATTCTTTAAACTCAGTTGATTTTAGTTCAAATTAAGGACCCAGATAGCTTTAGTGATTGAATATCTACATTTCCCTTTTCAATTTTAAAGCTAAAAACGCATGAATAGAGGAATCAAAGTTTGAGAAACTCACCTCTTGGTATGAAATACCAGTTCGAGTTTGGCTACTTCCAGGTGCAAAGTAAGGATTGCTTTAGCTTCCTTGAACTTCCCTGAGTGTGTTCCTACTCAAAGTTTGTCGTGAGGATGGCTAGAACTCTCTAACCAAGTCAAGTTGCAGCCACTTGAAGTGAGTTTTGAATTTGGAATTTGAGTTGTTACAGATTAGTGATGATGATTTGGATTACTTCTATGAAGTATATGGAAGGTTTTTGAAGTGTTAAATCACAGCTAGCTCGAGCAAATTAAGAGATGGCAAGTTAAGGCATCATTTGCAAGCCTATGGATTTTGAAACATGATTCTGAGGCTATTGCTTATTGTTTGCAGGTAGATTTTTTTGTGAAATCTAATCCTGAGTTGGTCAGAGACGAGATTCTATCCAGGAATGAACTGGAAAGAAACAATCAATCAAGACTTTGTTCCTAATGAGGAATGATCTCAGCTGGGGAACATGATAAAGAAGCAAATGTATTTTTCTACTTGGGGATAATCTACAGGAGAGATGACACACCCATACTTGTTTTTCGGAATAAATGCAACCCAAACAAGTGATATTGAAGCAAACATTAAGAAATGCAGAAATGCATTAATGATGCTCTTATGTATGAATGATGAATGTCATGAATGTCATATGCATGTTGACGATACTTGACAAGACAACTAAAGGGTATTTGGGAAAAGGATTACGTCACAGTTCAACAAATACTCAGCAAAATCTGCAGCAATGGTGTAGACGTTTACTGATGATGAATCTGAGTTGCATGCTTTAAACTTTTCTGAAAAAGTCATTTCATTGGCAACCTTGTTGGGGATTCTTTTTCGGATAAGAATATCGTCCTTTGATGATCTCTTTCTGAAGAGAAGATGACACTCATGGAGAAAACTGTTGAAGTTCTTTCTATGTTCATAGTTTAACGGAAGATTTCGCTTTTATTTCAAAATTTTGAAGTAAAATTTCATTTAAAACTTTTTTTTTTTAGTTTCAAAAGTGATTTTCACAAGAAAAAGCGTTAGTTTGCAAAACAGAATAAAGCAGGAATTGCAAACAAATGGGCACAAGGCTCGAATTTTATTGATAGAATGGTAATCAGCCAAAGGCATGATTCCATGAACTATTTACAAAAGTTGGAAATGATAATTTATTGGGAAAAGGCTACATTGAAATTAAGAGCCACTATTATCCCTAACAACTTTGAATTCCAAATGTGCTTGTTGCTTTAGAAGATTTGATTGAAGATCCGTTGATGGAAGATTCTTCAGATTGACGAAGTACGAAATGATGCAGTTACTTTGTCATTTTGATCCTTAATTTTTGCCTAGATTGCCTTTTCAGAGGTTTTCAATCTATCAGGATAATTTCTGTTTATTGTCTCTAATTTTTGCCTAGACCGCCTTTTCAGGTTTTCAGTCCACCGAGACGCTCATTTTTGCCTAAGCCGCCGCCCTTTTCGAGTTTTCGACTTACCGAGCAGTTCTTTTGTTTTTTAGACAAAGTATTTCTTGATTGCATCAGCATTCATAGGATACGGGAGTTCATCACCGTCCATGGTTGTGAGAGTCATAACACCGCCAGAAAAGCTTCTTTTGACGATGTATGGGCCTTCATAATTAGGAGTCCATTTGCCCCTAGAATCTGGTTGAAAAGACAGAATCTTTTTAAGCACGAGGTCGCCTTCTTGGAATTCACGAGGTCGAATCTTTTTGTCGAAGGCTTTCTTCATCCTGCTTTGATATAATTGTCCATGACACAGAGCGGTCTGACATTTTTCTTCGATTAAGTTCAGCTGGTCGTATCTGCTTTGACACCATTCGACCTCATATAACTTAGTTTCCATGAGAACTCTTATTGACGGAATCTCAACTTCTACGGGGAGCACTGCTTCCATGCCGTATACTAGAGAAAAAGGAGTTGGCCCTGTCGAAGTACGTACGAAAGTACGATACCCATGTAGAGCAAATGGAAGCATTTCGTGCCAATCTTTGTAGGTGATGACCATCTTCTGGATGATCTTTTTGATGTTCTTGTTGGCAGCTTCAATGGCGCCGTTTATCTTTGGTCGGTAAGGAGATGAGTTATGATGCTCGATCTTGAATTCTTCACACAGTTCTTTCATCATTTTGTTGTTCAAGTTCGATCCATTGTTTGTAATGATCTTACTTGGAACTCCATATCGGCAGATGAGATTGTCTTTGATGAACCTCACAACCACTTGTCTCGTAACGTTGGTGTAAGATGCTGCTTCGACCCATTTGGTGAAGTAATCAATAGCCACTAAAATGAAGCGATGTCCGTTGGACGCTTTTGGTTCAATCATCCCAATCATGTCGATGCCCCACATGGAGAAAGGCCATGGAGAGGAGAGAACATTGAGTAGAATCGGTGGCACATGGATCTTATCTGCGTAGATCTGGAACTTGTGACATCTCTTGACGTGTTTATAGCAATCGGATTCCATCGTTATCCAACAGTATCCTGCTCTCAAGATTTTTCTGGACATTACATGCCCATTTGAGTGGGTTCCAAAGGACCCTTCATGCACTTCGTGAATTATCGTGTCTGCTTCGTGTCTGTCCACGCATCTGAGCAGGACCATGTCGAAGTTTCTTTTGTATAGCACATCTTCATTCAGGAAGAAATTTCTAGAAAGCCTCCTTAGAGTTTTCCTATCTTTACGCGATGCCCCGAGTGGGTACTCCTGAGTTTGAAGGAAGCGTTTGATGTCGTGGAACCACGGTTTATCATCGATGGCTGCTTCAGTTGCAAACAAATATGCAGGTCTTTCAAGGCGTCTGATACGGATCTTAGGCATATCGTTCCAATGGTTGACTTTGAAAATGGAAGATGGAGTAGCCAAGGCGTCTGCCATTCGATTCTGATCTCGAGGGATATGATGCAGTTCAACTTTGTTGAAGAAAGTCAACAAACGTCTTGCATAATCTCTGTAGGGAATCAAACCAAGATGATGAGTTTCATATTTGTCTTTGATTTGATTGATCACAAGGGCTGAATCTCCATATATGTCAAGGATCTTGATCCTCAAGTCAATGGCTTCTTCGATACCCATGATACAAGCTTCATATTCTGCAATGTTGTTGGTGCAATCAAATAACAATCTGGCGGAAAACGGGATATGAGAACCCTCAGGAGTAATGATGACTGCCCCAATTCCATTGCCAAAAACGTTAAGTGCTCCATCAAAGATTAAGCCCCATCTAGATTCTGGATCAGGACCTTCTTCAGGTAATGGTTTGTCACAATCTTTCATCTTTAAGTACATAACATCCTCGTTGGGGAAGTCGAACTTGAGAGATTGGTATTCGTTGATCAGTTGATAAGCCAAGTGATCGGCAAGAATGCTTCCTTTGACCGCTTTTTGAGCACGGTACTGGATGTCATATTTGAATAATAGCATCTTCCATCGAGCAATTCTCCCTGTTAAGGCAGGCTTTTCAAAGACGTACTTGATTGGATCCGTTTTGGAGATTAACCAAGTCGTGTGATTGATCATGTACTGGCGGAGACGTTTCGAAGCCCATGCCAAAGCACAACATGTTTTCTCGAGCATGGAGTAACGAGTTTCACAATCTGTGAACTTTTACTCAAGTAGTAGATGGCATGCTCTTTCTTACGGTTTCATCTTCTTGTCCAAGCACGCAGCCCATGGAATCTTCTAGCACGGTAAGGTACATGATTAATGGTCTTCCTTCGATTGGAGGAATCAATATTGGAGGTTCGGCGGTATTCCTTGATCTTGTCAAGCGCTCTTTGGCAATCTTCATCCACACAACCTCTTGATTTTTGCGAGAAGCTTGAATATCGGCCCTGTAGCGATCATTTGAGAAATAAATCGGAGATGTAATTCAACCGTCAAGAAATCCTCTTACTTGCTTTTACGTATGTGGCGTAGGCATTTCTCGAATAGCCTTGACTTTGTCGGTCAACTTCAATACCTCTTTGTGACGATGAAACCTAGGAGTTTTCGGATCTTACCCCAAAGGTGCATTTGTTAGGATTCAGGCGAAGCTGAAATTTCCTTAATCCCTGAAACAACTTCAAGAGATATTATATATGCTCTTCTTCAGTGTCAGTCTTTGCTATCATGTCATCCACATAGACTTCAATCTCTTTGTGCATCATGTCATGGAAGAGAGTAGTCATTGCCCTTTGATAAGTTGCACCTGCATTCTTTAATCCAAACGACATTACTTTGTAGCAAAATGTGCCCCATGGCGTGATGAAAGATGTCTTCTCCATGTCTTCGGGAGTCATTCTGATCTGATTGTAGCCAGAGAAACCGTCCATGAAGGAAAATACGTTGAACTTTGCAGTGCTATCCACTAGCATGTCGATATGTGGTAGCGGGAAATCATCTTTTGGACTATCTTTGTTCAAGTCCTGGTAATCAACACACATTCTGACCTTTCCGTCTTTCTTGGAGACAGGCACTATGTTGGCTAACCATTGAGGATATTCAGAGGTGACAAGGAAACTTGCGTCGAGCTGCTTTTGAACTTCCTTTTTGATTTTGTCGCCCATGTCTGGGTGAACTCTTCTCAGTCTTTATTTAACTGGCGGACACTCCGACTTTAATGGCAAGTGATGCTCCACAATGCTGGTATCTAAACCTGGCATGTCCTGGTAGGACCAAGCAAACACATCGACGTATTCTTTGAGAAGATCTATCAGTTTTCCCTTGACGTTGCTGTCGAGTAGAGCTCCGATGTTCACTTCTTTTTTGTCTTTATCAGAACCTAAGTTGATTGCTTCCAAAGGCTCTTTGTGAGGTTGAATGATTCTTTCCTTGTGCTTAAGAAGTCGGGAAATCTCATCCGGAATCTCTTCTTCATCTTCTTCCTCGGCGTCAAACACAGGGAATTTAAAGTTGGGAGAGAGCTTAGAGTTATCACGTTCAATGGATTTGTCCATTTGCTAATCTGCATGTTTGATTTATGTTTGATTAATTAACTCTTCTTTAGAAAAAGTTAATGTGAAAGTGTATACAAATTATTTATTTATTTATTTTTTTAAAGATGCTTGTTTTTTATTTGGGTTTTTTAGGATTACCATTTCCAGAAAAGGGTAAAAATGAAAACAAACACAAAATGTGGAATCAAAACAACGCTTTTTATTTATGATTCACAATATGAAACAAGGCCCTAAATACAAACTCATTTGTCTTGGGAAAGACAAAGATAAATTATTTAAAAGCTAAACCCTATAAAACATCTCTCTACCTTGGGCGAGGCGAGAGTTCAAAACAAAAGCAAAATAAACTACTTAGAACTATGAACATTAGTTTGAGCTTTAACAGGCTTCCAATAGTGGCGAACTCCTTGGAAGTCTAGATACTCTGGTAGTTTTTCTTTTGGCTTATTTCTTGTGTAGACTTTGGTCGTTGGTCGAACAGGATTTGAAGACTCTGGTCGGTTGACCTTGTTTTTTGTGCTGCTGAAGTGATCTTCTTCTGCTTGATTGACAGATCGAGGAGCATAGTATGCAGCATATGTTCTTTCCAGTGGCATGTATTCTGGATTCTAGGGATGTACTTCCCAATCTTCTGAGTGAAGAGACTCATTGTCTGCGACGCTTTCCAACTCATTCCCAAAATTGTCTTCCTGTTCTTCTTCGGTGATTGTGTTGATGTAGTAATAGTCAAAATCTGGCTTAACATCCTCGGCGGGCGTTTTAAAGCAGAGATCTTCATTTGGGATCTCAATTTGATGATGAGATCGAGAAGATGTGTATAACTCTTCTGATTGACTAGGATACTCAAAAGGATCGTCCCATCCAGTTGGTTGGATGTCTTCAATTCTGATTTTTGAGCTTTCAGGTGCAGTGTATTTCACCATGTAGTCAAACTTTCCACTTGGTTCTCCTAAGGTATCCCAAACTTCATAAGGGATAGGTGGATTTTCATTCTCATTCTTTTGTAGGAACATGCCTTTGAATTGGTCTGCCGGAGGATGGAACAGAGCGTACGATTTTTCCTGGGACACATATTTAGAGCTATTGAGATAAGTGCTCCATTCTTTGGATTCAGAGAGATTGTCTTCATTACCTTCATCGATAAGAACATTAACCTCTTGAAGAACAGGGTTTAAGAAACCCCCACTGTGGAATACCTCCTTGATTGGGCGAAGAGCTTCATCCCTTTGATTGGCTTTTGGAAATACTGGAGCAAATCCGAGCCCGGTTTTTGTCTCGTTGTTGACAGGATTTATTACTTGTCCCCAACCTGCGGCATTACCGTCTTTCACTATCGCCGCTGCTTCTTTGTAAGAGGAGATAGACGATCTGCTTTTCCTTGTAGATTCACCTTCTAACGAAAGTCCTTGGAACTGGGTCCCTTCAACATCGTCGGCAGTGATGAAAGAAAAGGTAGATAAATGGCTTACTAGTAAAGCTTGTTCACCGATGATGGTTACTAGCTTCCCATTTGCTGTAAAATCAGTTTCTGGTGGAGCGTGGATGTCACTGCTCCTGCTTCGTGTATCCACGGTCGTCCGAGCAAACAATTGTAAGCAGCTAGCGCGTCCATGACCTGGAAGGTGATTTGGAAGGTATGCGGACCAATCGTCATTGGAAGGTCGACTTCCCCAATAATAGATTTCCTTGATCCATCAAAGGCTTTGACCACTATATCATTGGATTTCATTGGCATTCCTTCGTAAGATAAACGAGCGAGAGTCATTTTTGGCATTACATTCAAGGATGAACTGGTCTCCACTAGTACGTTGGACAGAGAGTCTAATTGGCAAATCATAGAGATATGTAGAGCAAGATTGTGATCTCTTCCCTCCTCTGGGAGTTCTTCATCACTGAAGCTTAAATTGTTGCAAGCTGTTATGTTGCCTACAATTCCACCAAATTGATTTGTAGTCACGTCGTGATATACGTAGGCTTGATCTAGTACTTTCATCAAGGCTTCTCGATGGGCTTCGGAATTCAGAAGTAGAGATAATATTGAAATTTTGGAGGGAGTCTGCATTAGTTGATCCACAACTCTGTACTGACTTTTCTTGATTAGCTTTAGAATCTCGTCGAAATCTGAGTTGACATTGGTTCCATCAGACGGACCAACGTTTATGTCTGGATTACCAACAGGAATTCCCATGGGATTCTCAGGAGGTGTATTAACTGGATTTTGTCCAACAGCGGGAGCAATGGGTTGCTTTGGTGGCAACGGGGTGTACACACGTCCACTTCGCGTTACTCGTCCGATTTCAGCGATGTTAACAATGGCTGAAAGAGTTGGTATGGGTTTTTCTTTCCCATCTTCTATCATAGTTGTATTATACTGATAGGGAATTGCTTTGTCAGAGCTGTAAGGAACAGGACCAGGTAAATAGATCACCAAAGGGGAGTCTAGAACTTTTAGACCGTTGTACTCGACTTCTACACACTTGGGCACATTGAAGTAGGGGATAATGACGTTTACTTCGGGAATTTCTGAGTTGATATCTGAGACTAAAAGCTCATGTGGATAATGCCTTACCATATTTACATCATAATCGTTCCTGTTTCTGAAGATCTGAATATCGCCAAAGTTGGACATCCTTGAAAATCCGTGAAGCAGATTCTGCAGGCTGTGTAGTCATGTTTAGCGAAGGCGCCCATTGTACAGAATATATCATGGAGTTGTACCAAGCTTTCTCTTATCATATTTATGTTAGTGATAAGATACCGATCTGTATTCCTTAGTATCAAATTGACGGTATGTCCACTATGATTGAGAAGTGGATTTGCTTGTGTATTTGGATTTGCATTCCTGAAGGAGAGAAGATTAGCCCTTACTAATCTTTGGACTTCGGCTTTCAGTGCTATGCAGTGCTCGAGATCATGACCCGGTGCCCCTTGATGAAAAGGGCAAGACATATCTGCTTTGTACCACCAAGGTAACTTGTCTAGTACTAGAGGTGGTGACCTTGTTTGTACAAGATTCCTTTCTATCAAGGCAGGATATAATTCCGTGTATGTCATCGGAATTGGATCAAACTGCAAGATTCGAGGAGTACGGTTCTGATTGTTGAATTGTTGAGCCTGTTGTCGAGGCTGTTGAGTTTGCTGGAATTGCGGGGTAATTCTCATGTTTGAACTTGCATTAACAACTGGTGCTATTGTGGCTACCTGTTGTCGGCGACTGATATTTTTCCTTGGTTTCCCTCGGGATACCATTCCTACGTCATGTTCTTTCTTCTTTGGGAAACTGGTTTCGACTCTCTTGGTTCCGCTTGAAGACCCTATTTCTTTGGTTAGGCGTCCTGTTCGGACTCCTTCTTCTAGTCGCATCCCCATGCTTAGCATTTCGGTGAAATCTCCGGGAGCGCTGGCGACCATGCGTTCGTAGTAAAATGGGCCAAGAGTGTTCAGGAAAACCTTGTGTAATACGGTGAACTGACTTTGTGATTTGTTTTGCTTTTTATCGCAAATGTGCGGATAGCAAGAGTCGCCACCGACTTTTCTTTTATCCAATTAAGGGAAGGTGAAAAGAACAGGAAAAGACCTTCGTTAAATTCTGAGTAAGGGAGAAGGTTATGAAAAGGGAAGGTATTAGCACCCCTTTCCATCCTTAGTTATCTACGAGCTCTTAGTTTCTCTTAGATCTTTTTCTAAAAAAGTGCTTTCTGTGTGTCTGACAAAAATGTTTTGAAAAGGCATTTCTCTTTGACTTTGTAATGATTCATGTAGGAATTTATACAAAGTGTTCAGAAATGTTTCGTTTTTTTGAAAAGAGTTTGAACTTTGACAAAAGTGTGTGGTGTGAAAAGTTTTTGACAGAGCAAGCAACTAAAAGTCTTATTACCTACTCAAAATGGTCGTTTTCGTGTTATTTTACGTTCCTTTAGAATAGTGCTATCAATACCATTAGTTTATAGGTAACCATATTCGTTGGATGTAAAGGACATTCGAAGGGACATCGGATGGTCATAGAAGGCAACTTGTAGGAAGTATCCTAGCACATTCGAAGGGATGATAATCACTTACCGTAGGCAACAATCGAGGGACTAGATCATGTATTATTAGGCGACATCGTGGGTCTATGATCTTTGTATTGAAGGGACTATGATGATATGTTTGTAGGCAACTGTGCTAGGATACCTCTACGTTCGAGGGACTTGACCATTTAATCGAAAGGCAACGAGAGAGAATTACCCTAAGGGGTGCATGTGTGAAAAGAGTGTGTTGAATTCAAATATGTTATCTTGCAAATTAGAAGTGATCTATGTCAATTTTTATCTTACCATACATGCCTAATTACTAGCAGTTTATAGGGTGCGGAAAATAAATTGCGGAAAGTAAAGTGCGGAAAGATAAAGTCCTACGCTATTACATGGATTTGGGGCAGTTACATAATAGGAGTGCGGAAAGTAAAAGTCTTAATTAAACTATTACATCCCATAGGCAGTTACATGATATTGAAATGAAAAGCGAGAAAAATCGTCCGAAACGTTACAACCTGTAAGCAGATACATAATCGGAAAATACGAGAAAATTGCATAAGAGGAAAAATGTTAGTAAAAACATGATTTTTGAATGAGGAAAAATATTTTAGATTAGTAATGAAAATTAGATGATAAGATGATTTTTTGGTAATTTTCTGAATCGATTTCGATAATTAAAAGCAATTAAAAGTCAATTTAATGGTTAATTACCAATAAATTAAAATATGCATGCAAAAATATTAATTTTAATGTCAAAAATTTAATAAACATTTTTCTGATTAAAATCCAAAAGGAAAATATTTTTGGTGATTTTTAAATGCATGAAAAAAATGTTTAAAGATAAATTAAATTAAAAGGAAAATATTAAGAAAAATAGAAAATAGAAAAAGTTAGTTTGCAAAGCAGTAAAAAGAAATTTCCATGCCAAGGATCGAACCCAGGTCCTCCTGGAGAAAACACACGCCTGCTTGCCATCTGAGCCAAGAGTACTTGGTGTTTGTAATATGGAACCAGTGGTTTATAAGTGTAAACGTCTCACATTTTGGAATTTCAAACACAGTCAACACGCGTGGGACCCAGGTGGTATGAATGGATGAATCAGAACGCGAAGAAGTGCCACGCATGCCTCGCCGGTCTCCGTTCCAGTCAACGACGTCGGAGCCCTAGCTCCGGTCGTCTTCTCTAGCGAGCAAAAACTCCAAACCTGCAAAATAGCAAAAATAAAAAGCAAAGGGATACTCTACCCCCCTAAATCGACCATGGCGAGTTCAATGGTGGTGTCCGTTTAGATTGAAAACGCCTGTATCGGCCGGTTCGAAACTAACAGTTCAAGAAACCCTAAACATGGCAAAACGCGATTTGGACGTTCAAGCTCATGAACGATGGCCCAGATCCTGTCTATGATGTCTCATGATCACATTAGAATGATTAGTTTCGATTAATACACACAGAATAATAAAACACGAATTCAAGAAAAGTATGAATATGTATGTTCATGTATGGCTCGATTCAAGCATGTTTAACCATGGTTTTTGATGTGTACTTACTCAAACTTACCTCAGGAACACAATGGGATGCTTGAGAGTGGCTGGAAGTGGCTGGAGAATCAAACTCGAATTTTCCAACTTTGTGAAATTTTTTGGAATTTTAGGGTTGCTTCAAGAGGCTAGGGTTTCGTCCTTGGTCTTTGTGAATGCAATAGGTATTTATAGAGTGAAAGATTGAAGCAAAAAGAATGAAAAAAGATATCCTCTTCAATGCAAAAATATTTTCTCTTTTAATTCAAATCAAATATTTTCAAAATTTGATTTCTCCTTCCTTGCATGAGCTAGCACGAATTTGGCAAGTTGTGTGGGATTCCTTGGTCCTCAACCCAACTTAAATTATACCTTGTTTTCATATTTTATTTAATTTAAATTTGAATTAAATGCTTTTAAATTCAAAAATAAATCAAAAAAATAGAAAGGGGTCGTGGCAAGGCATCAAGAGGTCACAAATAATATTATGATCAAGTTTGGATCATAAAGTTATAGGCCCAATTGGAAAAAATTGGATTTTGTAAGATATCTTCCTTTGTGCAATTCTTCAAAAGTGCCCAACTTGTACAAGGTGTATCTTGCTCAATTTTTAACATTTTTGAGTGTTCTTGGACTTTTTAGAAAGCCCTAGATGTCCTCTAAACAACCACTTTGGTTTCATCTCAATTGGAGTTTCCATGCTCAATAACACTTCTTTACAAAAAGATGACTTTTTGTTGACTTTGAAAAGGACCTGTAATGTTTTGATCCATAACTTCAAAATGAAGCATTTTCTGACTTTCCTTGTGAGACATGAAGTTGTAGAGAATTGAATTTCCTACAAAATGAGTTTTGGTGGGAAAATTTCTGATAAAGTATGAGAAAGTTATGCTCAGTCAAAGTTCAGTTGACTTTTCTCTAGAAAACCCTAATTTGGAAAGTTTGACTTTTGATCAAATCTTGAGTTTTCTTGATGAATTATGATCAACCCTTGATCAAATGATGAATGTTACTTCAAAATATGGATGTTGACCAAAAATTATGAAGTTTGACTGTATGTTGATCACAATTGACTTTTTGTCCAATACAACTGATTTTCAACCATCTGAGCAATTGTCTTACGAAACTTGACTTGTAAGGCTTGAAACTTGACATAGAGATTCTTTGAAGCATATGAGGAGGCATGATGACCATTGGAGATGTTGGAAGTCCATCTTGATCTGAGGATAGCCAAACCCTAGTTTGGGTTGATTGTCTAGGAGAGGATTTGTCTGATCAACCCTTGAGAAATCCTTGAGTATGGATGTATGAAATGTCTTGAGAAGTAAGAGGGAAAATTTTGGGGTATGACACCTTGGTCATTTATTTTTCTTCTAACTGTGGATTGACTTGGGCAGTAATTTCCCTCCAACGTTGGACGTATTCTTTGAACGTCTCTTTTTCTTTTTGAGACATAGAACGGAGTTGATCTCGATCTGGAGCCATGTCCAAATTGAATTTGTACTGTTGGACAAAGGCTTCGCCTAGGTCATTGAACGTCTGGATATTTTCACTATCTAGTCCCATGTACCACTTTATTGCGGCACCGGTGAGACTGTCTTGGAAATAGTGAATAAGCAATTGGTGATTGTCATTATATGTAGACATCTTCCTAGCATACATTGTAAGATGACTTTGCGGGCAGGAATTTCCTCTATATTTTTCAAAATCGGGGACTTTGAATTTAGCGGGTATCCTTACACGAGGAACTAGGCATAGATCGTGGGCATTCTTCCCAAACAATTCCTTTCCACGGATTGTTTTGATCTCAAGCAGCATCTTATGGAATTGTTCCTGGAGATTCTCCATTTGGCCACGAGGATTCGTGTTGTCGCCTGGGTTATGATAGAATTCTTCGTCCGCAGTAGCGTGAACAACAGAAGCTGAGTTTGTCATGATCGGTTAAGAAACCGACATAGTGACTTGCGGAAAGGTTACTCCATACTGCGGAGTAAATGCTGAGTTCTATAAAGTAGGAACCTCAATCGTGGTTGCCTGTACTTCAGAAGTGGGTTGACGAAATCCAATGCCGAAATTGAAAGGCATGCCCCATGGATAACCTTCTGGCATACTGAAGAGAGGATTACTGACTGCAACAGTTAAAACTGGAGTAGTAGTGATCTCTGAAATCGTCGCTTGATTTTGATTATTTAATGTGGTTTGTTGATTTTGCGTAGTTGCCAACGAACTTACAAAGAAGTGAGTCTCCCCACCTCTTCCTGAAGTGTTGTCACTGTGCTACGAAGCTCAGCATTTTCTTGTTCAAAATCTTCCATTGCTTTTCTCCTATTTGCACGAGTATTGTATTTGCGAGTTGACTGTGAACGTAGTCGAGAAACTCTAAGACGCGACAACTTGACGATCTTTCTCTCTGGAAAAAATTCCAAAAGATAAGACTCTAAATAACAAACTCGATATGCAAAGTATGATGCATGATTATGAATGCAAAGAGAAAAGAATTTCCAAAGAATTTATACTAAAAGAGAAATTTCTAGTAAATATTTGGATGGAAAACACTTATTTTATTAATTATTGAAAGACGATTACAACAATTTTTTTGGAGCATAGCTCTTACAATGATAAAATAAATGATAAAGCTAAAGCTAAACTAATTAATCGTCTTCATCTGATGAAGAACCAAAGGCTTGATGCAGCTTCAACTTCAGGATTTCTTTCCCATAGTAAGCTTTCAGTTCAGCTTTCTCGGCTTTAAGCTTGTTGATGACTTTCTTCCACTCGTCAGGAGCAGGATTGCTGGTTGTCATTTCTTCAAGCTTTCTTTTTCTTTCTTTGATGTATCTTTTAATCGCATTATCTTTCCGACGAATCTTCTCATCTTTCTCCATGAGCCATTCATCTTAGAAGTAGAGTATTTTTTCATGATATTTGACCTGCTTCTTAAGCTTATCATTTTCAAAGTCAGTCTTAAGAAACTTGTCTTCCAAAGCTTCTTTCTCTAACCTCATCTTGGCCAAAGCTTTTTGATATTCTCCCATAGTCTCAACGGGAAAGGTGGTCGATTTAGACATAGTTGAGAACATGGGTTCTTCATAAGCATAAGGCGTTCAGAATTCCTTCGCTCTTTTCTTCACCCAAGAAGTGTAGATTTCCATGACTACACAATTCCTTGCATTACCCTTTTCTTTCCTTCGGATGTGATGCCAAGCTCTTATCATTCTGGCTTTCAAACCTTGGGAATCTTCCCCTTCATGATAAAAGTAGCTTTCTACTGTAAAACCAAGGGGTTTATTGGAATTTGCGTACCCAAGTTGACGTCTCGCCAAAAATGGGTTGTAGTTGATTCCTCCTTTCGTACCGATGAGAGGTACGTTGGCAAACTCTCTACAGCTTTCAATGATTTCCATCTCATTGTTTGCCAAGGTATACCAATGGATATCGTCGTTTGTAAGAGACATGAGTCTTCGAGACCAATGCCAACCGTTTTTGTTTTTGCGGAAGATAGGAGACTTAGGCAAGTGTGAGACAATCCATTTGAATAACAGAGGTACACAACACACAATAGTTCCATCTCCTTGACGATTCCTATGATGAATGGAGAAATATGCGTCACTACGCAAAGTGGGAACGGGATTTCCAATCAGAAAGATCCTTATGGCGTTGATATCAACGAAACTTGGGACGTTGGGAAACAACACCAATCCATACATGAGCAAAGCTAAAACAACTTCAAAGGCTACCATGCTACCGGCTTCAGAGAATTTAAGAGCCTTCTCCATTAGGAACTTTGAAGTTAGTCCTAAGAGTTTTCCTTTTGTAGTTAGGTTTTTGTCTATCTCTGATTTCTTTAAGTGAGTCATTGTTGCAATGACTGGTGACTTAGGAATGGCTTCCAAACCATTGAAAGGCACCTTATCTGATACTGAGATACCTAGGATGTGTGCGTACTCTTCCAAAGTAGGCATTAACTGATAATCAGGGAAAGTGAAACAGTGATAGACGGGATCATAAAACTGAACAAAAGTTTTGAGAAGTCCTTCATCAACGTTAGTGTTCAGGACAATTAAAAGAGTTCCATAGCGTTTTCTGAAATCCGAGGGATCTTCTACCAAGGATGCTAACTCTTTCAACTTTCCTACATCAGGAATTCTAAAACTGTATTTCTTGGTAAATCTTCCTCTGACGTCCATCACTCTAACCTAAAATATTTACAAAGAAAAATCTCTAAATTCTTTGGAAATGGGAAGAGAAATGAAGTTTTTGAATGAATGCATGAATGCCACAAAGATTCAAACATGGTTAGTGGTTATACACACGTTCAAGCGTTTGAAGTCACGAGCATGAGGCCAACGATAAGAACCAAACGTGGGTAAGTTATAAGGGCTTATTCATCTGTGAAACGGGTTCTACGATAATCTGAGTTCAACGTTTCTCTTTGAAATATTATCGGATTTGTTGAATACTCAAGTCAATAATATTTTTCAAGAAAAACTACGCTGATCGTAGTCTCGCATGACAACCATTCTAAGCTTACGCTGAATAGCACTACATCCTAAATGGCGGGATGGGTTATGTGTTCTCTGACCACTCAACTTCGTTAGTTCTCTCGAAAGCAAAATGTCTTCGCAAATACTTGCTAAACACAAATACTCCCAAGACAACCTCCACCGAGAGAGGATCTCAAATTAACTAAGTAATGAAACTTCCCACAAGTTAATAGGACTATACCCCACCTAGATCTTAAAATGTTTCTTAAATCCGGGTTAGGATTTCTTTCCATCGATGAAATCGCGAAACACACAATAAAGAAAAACAAACATATGCACATATGAAAGTTTAACCCTTTTTTCTTTTGAAAACAAAAAGCTTGGTGCTCTTTAGCGAGTCGGTTTTTTTGAAAATAAAAGTTTAGCGTACTCCCCAGCAGAGTCGCCGTTTTTTATGTTCGCGTTAAAAAGTGACGCGCGAGGGAATCGAATCGGAAATCAGATTCTCTAGCTCGAAACGAGTTACTCTTTTGATTTGTTTATAAAGATGCCGCGAGCATCAAGCTTTATTATTTTCAACACAAGAAAAATGATTATGAAAAAAGGGGAAAGCTGCAATACCCTCAATTGATATGATATGCATTACGACTAGCGCGAACTAGACGCAACGTATTGAGGAGATTCCGGGCAAGGCCGTTTGTCATATAAAGGGAATAAATGTGGCACCCTAAATATATATAGTTATCTATAGCTTTATATATGAATATTTTGATATGTTTGTGTGTTTTAAATTGCTATTTCTATTGTTGGGAAAGTTTCTCCTTTGGATTTTAAGAAAGGTAGTTTATGTGGGAACCTAGGTTTTGTTATTATTGTGCTCGCAAAGATCATTGGGACCTTCTGCATACATATCCCTTAATGGGAATCAGAGCATTTGTAGCTCGGATCTACAGGGAGCTATGGTTTGTTTGGTTTGATGGAGAAAGAAGTTTTGCTCGCCAAGGATGAGACCTTGTGCCTACGTATTCTCAAAGGGATGTTGAGAAAGTCAGAGCAATCGTAGTTCCCACTTATGCTAGTGGAAGCAACGTGATTGTTATTAAGAGACAAAGATGAATGTCATCTTAATGAAAAATGTATCTAATCTATTTCATCACATACATTTTGAAAGGTTTGATTGATTTAATCTTTCATCGTAAGTTATAGGTGTTTTGCTTGAGTGTAAAAGCGTTACCACTTACGAGTTAAAAAATATGTTTGAAAAAAGATGATTGAATCTTTTAATTGTAAGCATTGGGTGTTTTGTTTGAGTGTACAAGCGTTACCACTTACGATTAAGAGATATTTTTGTTTGAAAAAGTGTTTGAAAAGAGTTTGATTGTATGTGATGTGATAGATGAGATACTTCTTCCATAGAGATGATAAATGTCTAAATCTCTAGGAGAAATTGATTATGGATTAGGGGGATGCTTTTAAGAAGCCTGTGGGTCCTTGTATTGTAAGCCCAAGAGGAGGCGTTCCTAGGGTCATCGAGGGTCCTTATATTGTTTTCCCAAGAGAAGGAATTTCGAGGGTTATCGAGGGTCCTTGTATGAAGCTATAGGGTATGGCTGGCTTTGGCTTTAAGAGTGGTTTCACTGGGAAACCATCCTCTTAGGATTCAAGAGTGATTTCAACGGGAAATCACCCTCTTAGGGTTTTATCCTAGCGCGGGTGATTATTTGTATTGGAAGCCCAATAGGAGGCTGTTAAGAGATTTCCTGGTCTCTTTCTTGTTTGATGCCCAAGAGAAGGCTAAACTCAACGAGGGAGTTCTTTTGAACGAAGGCCAAGAGGAGGCTGACTCAGCAGGGGAGTGTTGTCTTATATGAAGCCTAAGCGGAGGCTAAACTCAGTAAATGAGTTTTCTTATATGAAGCCTAAGAGGAGGCTAACTCAGTAAATGAGTTATCTTATACGAAGCCTAAGAGGAGGCTAAAAGGGGAACCTAGTTGTTAGGCTAGTCGTTATGTTATAACTGAACAGTTATATAAACAAGTGTGTGATATGTATTCACAGGAGTTTATGAAGGAAATATAAACAAGTGTATAAAACGAGCGTTTAAAGCAAATGTAACTTGAATATTTACAAGTTTGAATGTGTACAAGGGAATGAATATGTACACGAAGGGGTGATTATGTACAAGGAAATGAATATGTACATAGGAGGGTTGGGACTTACACAGTAAGAGAGGCCCATTAGTTTTAAGAGGAGTTTCACCGGGAATAATTCTTCTCTTAATACCAATGGAATTGGTGTATAAATAAGCGAATGAAAACAAACGAACGAAGTTTGTTTATACTTGGATATTTATAAAGATGATTGAATATGTACAAGGAAAATTTAATATGTACATAAAAAGGATTGGGACTTACACTGTTAGGGAGACCCATGATGAATTAAGAAATTCGAGGAAAAAACTGGTTCGGTTTTATCTTCAAATCGAGTCGATCATGGAAAAAGGTGTGTAAGTTTGTTGAAATATTTTGAAAAAAGTTTTGAAAATGATTTTGAGAAGTGAAGTATATTCAAAAGAAGTTTTGAAAAGATTTGAGTTTTGAAAGTTTGAAAAAAAAACATTTTTTGAAAAGTATTAAGAAATACTTAAAATGTTTCATTTTTTACTTAATAAAAATATAATCAAAAGAAAATATTTTTGTATTTTTTTGACATAATCATAAAATAGGTATATTAAATGACAAGTGTGCAAAAAATCATCTCAAAATGTGAAGTTTTTAATGGTTTTTGAAAATGTTCTAAGTTTGCTAGAAACTTGAGAAAAAAAGTGTTTTTTGGTCCTAAGGAGGTTTGAACCTTGGACATTTGGCTTAGAAATGAAGATTTTCCATTGAGCCATTTGTTAGACTTGTCATTTAATCACCTTGTTTAGAAGGAATTTTCAAAAAAATGAGTTTTGGAGAAAAGTCCAGAAATTGGACTTCTGAAGGGTTCAGGAGGATCAGAAGCTAGCTGGCTTCTAGAGCGTGAGAAAGAGGGCTTTTGCTAGCAGTTTCTGGGGCGCTTTGGGCTAGCATGGTGCTTCTGGCTGCTTGAGAAGGCTTGCTTCTGGGCTAGAAACATTAGAAACTTCAAGATTCTAAGGATAGAAATACTTAGATGTACTTCTGAACATAGTGGAAATGGAGATTTTCTGGGGGCAGAAGCTTTAGAAGCACTTCTGGAGGCTGAGCCCCAGAAGGACTTCTGGAAGAACAAGCTCCAGAAAGCTTGTGTTTCCTTTTAATAAAAAAGGTTCCAGGGGGATTCGAACCGTGTACCTTTGGCATGACAAGTGATTTGAAAAGCGCGCTGACTACCATTGGGGTGGCTATACATCCGTTTATTTAACTTAAACTAGAAATATATATTATAAGTCTAGCTTCAGAAATTGAAATTCAAACTTCATCTTCTTCGCTGGACAGCGCGTAAACACCATAGCCATGGATAATTCGTGTTTCTTCATTTCTTGATCAATTTTAAAAGTTCAAAATACCATTTTGTCTAGATTCTTGCCACGATTTTGAACATGTATTTTGTTAACATTATTAATCAAAGATGAACATGAATTTTGTTAATCCCAATTTAAACCCTAACTGAAAAAGTGATTAATTCTTTAAACTCAGTTGATTTTAGTTCAAATTAAGGACCCAGATAGTTTTAGTGATTGAATTATCTACATTTTCCTTTTCAATTTTAAAGCTAAAAACGCATGAATAGAGGAATCAAAGTTTGAGAAACTCACCTCTTGGTATGAAATACCAGTTCGAGTTTGGCTACTTCTAGGTGCAAAGTAAGGATTGCTTTAGCTTCCTTGAACTTCCCTGAGTGTGTTCCTATTCTTAGTTTGTTTTGAGGATGGCTAGAACTCTCTGACCAAGTCAAGTTGCAGCCACTTGAAGTGAGTTTCGAATTTGGAATTTGAGTTGTTACAGATCAGTGATGATGATTTGGATTACTTCTATGAAGTATATGGAAGGTTTTTGAAGTGTTAAATCACAGCTATTTCGAGCAAATTAAGAGATGGCAAGTTAAGGCATCATTTGAAAGCCTATGGATTTTGAAACATGATTATGAGTTTGGGCAGATTTTGTGATGGTTTTATGTTTTAGACAACCTCTAATTGATGCTTAAAACATGTTAGAAACCTAAACTTACTCAGATTTTGCAATGCTTGAAGATTGCAAAAATTCCCTCTTTGAAACTTTGAAACTTAGAATTCAAGAAAGAAAGAAAGAAAGCTTGATTATAATAGCATTGGTGTGATTTGAAAATGAGGAAATGACCTCTATTTATAGGCCAAGAAATCTGAATGACAAGGCATGGCTATCATTGAGAGAAACTCACAACTTGCTTAAGAGGTAAGAAGGAATCTTTTGCATTTAATGCAAAAGTTACTTTCCTAACCATGGTTAATTTTTTCTCTTTGATTCAATACTTTCCTCAATCATTCAAAACTGATATTTATCAGTTATAATTTACCTCTAGCTGGTGACAAGGCTTCTAGAAGAGAGACTTGTGAAAAATGACTTATAATTTTGAAGCATGTACTTGAAATTCCATGGTTTTGGAGCTCTATGTTTCAAAATCAAAAGCATAGCTAGACAAAGTGCTTTTACAAGTTCTTGGACATTTTGGAAAGCTTGTAACAAGGGCTACAACTTTCATGTTTTGAGTTTTTTCTGAATCCAAATGGATCTAGGTGAAAAATGGCCTAGAAAGTGAGGAAAAACCATGTTTCTTAACACTTGAAAATTTTTCTAAGTGTTAGAAAAATTTTCAAATCTTGACTTATTGTTGACTTTTTCACATTTCTTGATTTTTTATGATCATGATGGATTATTTGAAATGTTTTTATGGTTGAAAAAGTTTAGTCTTGAAAAAGTTGACCGAAAGTCAAAGTTTGACTTTTTTGAGCAGATGAATTTTTATCATATGATTCAGAATTTGTCTGATGAAGAAACATGGACTTTTGAAATGTTTTGAATCAAGAAATTAGGTCAAGATGTTGCATTGAAGATGTTTAGATCAATCTTCAAGAAAATAGGTCATTCATTGAGCAGAAAGTCAATGATTCACTATCCTCGATAAAAACCCTAATTGGTCGATTCATGGTAGATCATGAGAAAAAGTTGGGAATCTGAATATCAAATGTTGATGATTGATTAAGATAGACCATTTGAGGTGAGTGGAAACTCAAACCCTAATTGATCACATCTTGAACAGATGAAATTTTGAAGAAACCCTGATTTTGACTTCTAGAAGCCCCGCACGATCTATTCTCTTATGAAATTGTTAGTGATGCAGTGATGCATATCTAAGGTGGTATCTTAGGTAAAAAAATTGGGGTATGACAACTCCCCCTACTATCCTCATCATAAATCCTACTCTTGTTCACCAACTCAGCAAAACGAGTAATCTACTGATATCCAATAGCCTTCTTGATATCAGGTCTCAAACCATTCACAAACTTCAGACACTTAGATCTCTCAACATTCATAGTATTGTAATAAGGAAAATACTTAATCAATTCTTAAAATCGTGCAACATACTCAGCCACCGTTCCATTACCTTGCTTCAACTCAAGAAATTCCACCCCTTTCTTACCACGTATATCTTATGGAAAATAGTTCTCCAAAAAAGCATCACGGAAAAGAGCCCAAGAAACTTCAACACCTTCCTCATCAAATCTCTGAACAATGTTGCTCCACCAATCTTCAGCTTCTTTCACCAGCATATGCGTACCAAATTGCACCTTCTGCGCATCAGTACAATTCATAACTCTGAAGATCTTTTCAATTTCCTTAAGCCATGCTTGAGCCTTGTCAGGTTCATGCTCACCCTCAAACATAGGAGGATTGTTCCTCTGAAACTTCCCTAAAGCACGAAACTCATCACCCTTATCTCTATGTCCAGCATTCGCCTGCGGAATCTTCCCAAGAGATCCAGCCAACATCCTCAAGGCTTCAGTAATAACATCATCATTCCTTCCTGCAACCATCTTCCTAAGACATCCAACAACAACAGACAACAACATTGAGCGTGTCAAATACACAAATCAAATACAACAGGAATTAAATTAATTAATAACCTGGAAAAATCTGACAGACCATTGCTCTAATACCACTAATGTAACACCCCTTTTCTACCCCTAAATAATCATGGCATAAATCAAAGTAAAATAAAATGGACAATATAAAGTGCGTCACATGTTATTTTCCACACATAGGGAAAACCATATAAAATAAATATTAACATGCACCTGGTCATAATCATAACACATATTTGATTCTCATGCTTTAAAACAAAACTATGCATTTCACAGCGGAGTATTTCATTTTCTCATATTCTATCAATGATTACATCCCATACTATAACCATTGGATGAAATAACCATGAATCCATAACATAAATCAAGTCCTATAAATTCATACATCGACACCTAGGCCACATCAATACAGTATCTCAACATACAAATCCAAAACATATGAGAATACATAACAAATATCTTATAGAAGCATAAATCCAAACAATCCCTGTGTTACATGACCAGAGAAATGAGTCACTACCTAACATAAGGAATAACTAGATAAACTCCTTAACTAGTCTCGTGCGAAGCACCGCTATCCTCGGAACCTGCACGTTAACCAGAAAGAGGCAACATCACAACAGAAGGGTGAAAATTCACATCATTATTCAAATGTATATGAATTGGAAGCAATATAGAAATAACATCTATTAAAGAATCCTACACACTTCATGTAATATTCCAAATAATATGATTATATAAACATTACAAGTATAACATATCCACATTTATCACAAACAACATAAATTTCATCAATACAATCAATTCAATGATTAACATAATCAATTACTACAAATTCAAACATACACACATATTCTTTAATGACTCATGAGACAACAATGTAATGTGACTCATGCATGTGGTACCATCGTGAACATTCCACTCAACTCGCTTCTGATTCAATAACTTAGAATCAAAGCCACGCTTCTGATCCAGACAAGACCAAAGCCACCATTGTGAACCCAAAGTTTCGCCGCTACTATATCCATTCAAGATCAAGCCATATTGTGAACCCAAAGATTCACCGCTACTGTTTCCATTCAAGGATCAAGCCACATTGTGAACCCAAAATTTCACCGTTACTGTTTCGATTCTAGGATCAATCTAATCATATGCTAGAGTTCCAACTCCCCATGAATGCATGTGGAATTTAACCAAAAACATATGCAATTAAGACTATCCACCAACCTTAATTATCAAGAATATCACAATAATCTAACACATTTGAATTATCCACCATTTGCACAATCATCATGTTTCAAAAACATCAAGTAATACACATGTATTTACAATCATCATACATCACAAATAACATATAGCATACAAGCAACACATGTTATTCTCAACAATTCATCCAAAACATAACATACATACACTAATTCAAGTAGCATGTATTCAATGGAATCACATCCAAATGCAATCCAAAACGCATTAATACAATTATTGGAAATCATGTAAATTAATGATAAATAATAAGCAAGCAATCCCCTAAACCATTCATGCATAATCAAAATATTTATTTTTCTGCACACAACAATGCGCACTTAGCGGCACCATGCCCGCTCAGCGGCCTCACGATTCTGCAGAAAAACTACAGCGTGATAGCACTGCACCAGCTACGATTTCCATTCCCAAAACTATTTTTAATGCTTATTTATCATCATTTAAACATCATATAACATGTATACACTATAGGGAACCTATCCATATCATCAAATCTAATTTTAATCATCAAAAACCCCAAATTACAACTCAATTTGAGTAACCCAAACTTAGAAATTGAGATACCCAATCCTATAGCATGTTACTAATCACTACCAAACAACATACAAATTCATAATAATGAAGACTCTCCCCCTTACCTCTTGAAGATTTAACTTTTTAGGGTTTCCCCTTCTCTTCTCTTCTTCTCCTCTTCTCTTCTCTTCTCTTCTTTTCTTTTCTTTTTCACCAAATGACAACACTAACTATGTTTTTTCTCAAACCCTTTACTAACTAGTAAAACTCTAATTTGGCTTAACACTTACCACCTTCTTATTACTTCTATTCTTATAATTAGGCCCAACACTAAATAATCTCATTTCTACTCATAAAAACCCAATTATTCAAATAACACAGATATTCAAATAATTCTAATATTCATTTAAATCAGCCAATTAAATTAATTATCATACAATATAATAAATAATAATAATTAATTAACTATTAAAAATCGAGATGTTACGAAAAGCACAAGTTAATCAATATTCAAAGATCTACAAGTAATGAGAAGAATTCCACAAGAAAAAGATCCAAAATATTCAAACAAGAAATTTAAACAATTCTAATTAATTCATTTAATTAATTAAACTAATTGAAGTTATTTAGTAAAAAAAATTTTAAAAATTAGGTTAACTAAGTAACATCGATTAATAAAATTAATTATCAACCAAATAACAAAATAAGAAGAAAAAGAAAAAGTGAAATAAATAAAATGGGCTATAAATCACCGAACAAAGGCTCAAAGGGGCACTTTTATTAAAAAACAAGGGTGAGGAAAAGAAAAAACTGGATTTATACCTAAAAGAATGACCCAGGGCTCATGCAGCCTATCATGCACCCTTAGTCAACAAGGTTTATTGGGAGAAAAAATCGGTGCTATTCTTTGAAAGACCCATTCTCTTTCTTAGACATATTTTGAAGTTGTCGGCAATCAGGTACCATGTCCAAATTATACTTGTATTACTTTATAAAAGCACCATTAAGGTTCTGAAAGCATTGGATACAGCCTTTCTCAAGTCCCATGTACCATTTTAATGAAGATCCACTAAGGCTATCTTGAAAATAATGGATAAGCAACTTGTCATTCTTAGTGTAAGCATACATCTTTCAATAATACATCACCAAATGGCTTCTTGGATAGGTATCCCCCTTTTATATTTCAAATTTCGGAGTCTTGAACTTAACATGCATTAATAGATTGGAAATTAGGCAAATTTTTTTGGCAGCAATACCAAAGACATCATTGCCTTCTATAGCCCCCTGCCTTCTTTCCAAAGTCTGATACTTCTCTCGGACTTCTTCAATCACACCAGTATCCCACTAGCTTTCACTTTGGGAACCATAAGTGGGATAATTAAAGAGATGATTTTCATATGCAGCTTGTGCAACTTGATGCATAAAAGGTCGATGAAGAGTAGTATAAACAATTGGTTGAGTCTCAGTAGTTAAAGGAATTTGAACCATATGCTGAGTAGACTGAACTATTCCTAGAGAAAATTTAAGAGGAGGCGAATAATTAGGTGGAATACCAAATTTAGGCTAAGTAGTAGCCGACATCTTATAAGGTTCAGGATCAACAACAACGGTTGAAAATTCAGAGGTCACAGTCCTTTGAGGTGGTTCACCTCTAGAAATCAACACTTGCATCATTTAGGTAAGTCTAATCATGTCTGACTTCAACTCATCAATTTCCATTTGGACTTCTATGTCGTGTTTATCTTGATATTCCATTCTACTATTTATATTAGCTCTGGTTTCGTACTTGTGTATAGGAATCAACTTGATGGTAGACAAATAACTAAAGATGAAGACAAATTAAATGAGTTTCTCTGACAACTTGAATATATGAGGTATGCAGATGAATGCAATAAAATGAAATGTCACAAATCCAAAGAGATGAAATACATCATAGGAGATTCAAAGATAAGAACTTCAAATTTCACGCGGAGAAATTTCGAGGGTATGCAAGGTTACAAACTAATATCTACCCATCAACCCCTCACAGGTAGGTTATATGAGTTTTGGATAAAAATGGTTCCTTGGATCAAAGCTCTTTTTCAATTATAACATCAACATAGAACAAGAAGTTCCAAGTCGATATTATATCCAAAAAACTACTCCATGTGAGTTTTTCCGTGCGGCTTAACAAGATAGTTATCTTATAAGCACTACATAACCATTGATCATAGGAGTCTAAACAATGGGTAATGGTTCCTAAAAGATCCCTTGAGTCGTCAATCCACATTTAAAATGTTATTGGAAATACATAGGTCTACAAAGCCAATAATACCCCAAGAGAATCTCGTTTAGGCGGGGTCTTTGTGCCGATACAAAAGATAGTGAATCTTGCAAGTCTCATAACTATACAACACCCTTCTAATCCAAATGTTTTCTCAGACTTGTTTAATTGGTCTCACACATAGAAATGAATTACCCATGAGTACCCCAATATCAAAATATCAGAATAAAAATAGGATATAAACAAGATAATAATAGAAAACAAATAAACAAATATAAGCATGCAAACACAAAGAGAAACCAAACTAGGGTGGAATCGCTTTAGGGATGGGTCCCTAGTGAAGTCGCCAAACCTATAGCACCTTGAAAAAATATTCAAACAATAAAGTCGCCAAACCTATAGCACCTCAAAAAAGTATTCAAACAATGAAGTCGCCACTGAGATTTGTTTATTCCAAGATAAAAGGGAAAATGTCGAATAAAACCCACAAAAGATAAGAAGTGGTCATCGCAACCAATGAGAGAGTTTGGGAGTCAGTTATGCAAGGGAAAAGTATTAGCACCCCTCACATCAATCGTACTCGATGAGAACCAGTTAGTTAATCTTGTGTTTGTGTGTTAGTATGAAAATTTTCTATCTTCTAAGTTAGAAAGGATAAATGTTTTTGGAGTTTTTTTAAAATTGTGTTCGCCTCAGTTTTTAAACCTCATGCCTACGAATCCCTATAGTTCATTAAGGAAATTAGAGCATCGTAGTTCAAGTAGAAAATGTTTGTTTGTTGGTTCTTGTTTGTTGCCTCTCCCAATAATTGGTGGGAACAGACATTTGAAAAAAGAGAGATCGAGCAACTTCAAGTAAATGATGATTTTTTCTTTCTGCGACACCATTTTGTTGTGGGGTGTTAAAACATGTGAATTCATTGAGAATGCCATGTTTACTAGTGAAGTTGGAGAAGGTATGATTAACATATTCTTTACCATTGTTGGAACGAGTTCTTTTTATACCTTTCCCAAATTATGTTTGTACCATATTATAAAATTGGATAAATATTTGTGGTACTTCAGATTTAGTATTCATCAAGAAAATCCAAGTTACCTGAGTACAATAATCAATAAACGAGACAAACCATTTTGCACCAAAAATATTAGAGGTAGGTACATGTCCCTAAACATCAGCGTGAATCACGTCAAAACGTTCAACACTTTTATTAAAACTGGAAGGAAAAGTTACACAATTATGTTTTGCCAACTGAATAACATCACACTTAAACGACTCAACATAATGGTGTAAGAACAATGACAGAAACATGCACTTAAATATAAAATGGAGGATGACCGATACACTTGTGATGAAGCCAAATATGTGAGGATGAAGAGGAAGAATGAGACTAGAGACAGGAGGACAACACCTTTGGATGGTCATCAAATAAGTAGTATAACCCTTCATTTTCCTTAGCATTTTTAATCGTCTTCCCCGTGGTAAGTTCCTGAAAAACACAATGGGACATAAAAAATTACTTTACAATTTTGATCACGGGTAAGCTTATGGATAGAAATTAATTAATGGGAAAGTGTGGGAAAATGAATCATAGATTGCAACTAGAATGGAGGTTGCAGGTCAATATGTCTAGTGCCAACAAGACAAGCATGAAAGACATCAACAACAGTGATATAAGGAATACTCGACGATGTGGTATAAGAGCATAATAATGTGGAATCAAATGTGTCATACCCCAAAATTTTCCCTCCCACTTCTCAAGACAATTCACAACTCCATACTCAAGGATTTCACAAGGGTTGACTAGATAAACCCTCTCCTAAGCAAGCAATCCAAGCTAGGCTTTTGCTACTCTAAAATAAAATTGGATTTCCAAGGCTTCAAATGGTCATCATACCTCATCATATGTTTCAAGGGATCACTATGTAAAGTTTCATGCCTTACAAGTCAAAATTGCTCATCCAATTGCTCAGATGGTTGAAAATCAACTATATTGGACAAAAAGTCAATTGTGGTCAACATACAGTCAAACTTCATAATTTTTGGTCAACATCAATATTTTTAAGTAACATTAATCATTTGATCAAGGGTTGATCATGATTCTTCAAGAAAAGTCAAGATCTGATCAAAAGTCAAAGTTTCTAATTAGGGTTTTTCAGACAAATGTCAACAAAACTTTGACCAAGCATAACTTTCACATACTTTATTAGAAATTTTTCCACCAAATCTCATTTTGAAGGGAATTCAATTCTCTACAACCTCATGACTCACAAGCTTTGGCCAAAAATGCTTCATATGGAAGTTATGGATCAAAACATTACAGGTCCTTTTAAAAGTCAACAAAAAGTCATCTTTTTGTAAAGAAGTGTTCATGTGCATGGCAACTTCAATGAAGATTAAACTAAAAGGAGTGTTTAGAGGACACCTTTAGCTTTCTAAAAAGTCCAAGAACACCCAAAAATGTTGAAAATTGAGCAAGATACAAATGTTACAAGTTGAGCATTTTTGAGAAGGTGCATGAAGAGAAATACTTGAAAAAATCTTTTTTTTTTCTAAATGGGCCTAACTTTTCTTGGTTCAAACTTGTTTCTTATTTGAATTAGAACCTCCGAGCCCAAGACCACGTTTTTTATCTTTTATTTTTATTTATTTTGGATTTTTATTCATTTAAAACCAATTAAATTAAAATAAAAGATATAAAATCAAAGCATTAAGTGCAAGGTTGATTTTCTCTCATTCTTGAGGTCCAAGCAAGCCCAAATAGCTGGCAATTTCGTGGAAAACATGATTGGCATGAAGGTTGGCAAATTTTTGGAAATATTGTATTTGATTCTTCAATCAAATATTTTCCAATCAAAGCAAGATATTTTGACATAACTCTTGACCTAATTTCTTCCTCTATATATACATAACAGATTCACAAGCCTCAAGAAGGAAACCCTAGCCACAAGAACAAACCCTAAATCTCTCAAAAATTCAACAAACTTGCAAAATTCAAAACCCTATTTCCAGCCAGTTTCAAGCCAAAGCAGCCACCCATTCACTCTCCTGAGCATTCCAGGAGTCGATCCCAGTACTCACAAGAGTTCAAAGCATCCAGAACTTTCCTCACGAGGTTGCTCCGGTTTGGTAAACTCTTGGATTTCAAACCCTTGATTTACACGATACAAATTGTGTTTATGCATTCATACATGTTTATTATGTTATTTTGAATCGATTTCATGCATTAGTTTCAAAGTTTGATGCAAGAATAGAAGAAAACCATGGCTAGGGCACAAAGCTTCTAAGCTTTCGTATTCATAGTTGTAGGACATTTCAGGCCAAAATAACTCCAGATTCGAATTCAGGAGACGATTTCATGTCGATATGGGTCATTCTATTTTGTTTTTGATTTGACTTTGTAGGTTTGGATGTTTGCGTGGCCGGAGATGATAACTGGAGCCACCGTCCTCAGGTGGTTGATCGGCAAAGACGCAACCAAGGCAAGCGTGACGTTCTCCTATTCGCTCATTTAAAATACTCTGACCCCACTTGCACGCGTTTTTGTGTTTTCTTTGATTTTCAGGAACAAACATCCCATATATATTAATCCAAGTAACTAAATACATGGATGTATCACCGCCCCAGCGGTTCAACACACGCATGCTAGTCCCTTGCCCTCTCTAAGGTCGCGGGTTCGAACCCCACCTTTTGCTCTTTTTTTTTTACAATTTCAGATTTTCATACAGGTGACACATACATACAAATGGAAGCGTGATATGAACATCACAAGCAGATGGTGTGGTGGTCATGTTTTGCACCAATAACCTGAGGGTCCTGGGTTCAAACCTGGCAGGACCAAACTTTTTTTTTAGCATCTATTTCTCTAACATTTTTCTTTCTTTCTATTATTTTATTTTAATTTCTTTCAAAAAATTAATTTAACTACTTTCAAAAATCACAAAAATAAAATAATATCAGATTTAGGTTAATTAAACATTTAATTAATTTTTGACATAAAAATAATTTATTTTTCTCACAATTTAAATTATTTTTCATAATTGATTAATAATTAACTTAGAAATTAGGTTTTCTTAACTAAATCGATTTCAAAAAATATGAAAAATATTTTTTCTTTCATAATCAGGGTTTAGACATTTTCTTTTGCTGTTAGACATTTTTCTGCAATTTATTTCCTTTATTTCGCATTTTAAATATTAGAAATCGATGTATAGGTCGCAAGGATATTTTTGTAGTAGCGTAGGATTTTTTTTTCTGCCTTTACTTTCCGCACCTCTATTATGTATCTACCCCAAAGCCATGTAATAGCATAGGACCTTTATTTTTTGCACTTTACATTTCCACAATTTACTTTCTGCACATATTAACTGCTAGTAATTAGGCGTGTATGGCAAGATTAACTCGATCAATCTAGATCACTAATAATCAAGATAAAATATCTGAACATAACCCACTATTCACACATGCACTAACCTTAGGGTATCCTCTCTTGTTGCCTTTCGAATATAATGGTCATGTCCCTCGAACGTAGGGATATCTTAGCTAAGATGCTTACAAAGATATCATCATAGTCCCTTCGATATAAAGATCATAGTCCTTCGATGACCCTCGATGTTGCCTACGAATATATGATCTAGTCCCTCGGTTGTTGCCTACGAAAAGTGATGATCGTCCCTACGAATAGGCTAAGGTATCCCTACAAGTTGCCTTCTATGACCATCCGATGTCCCTTCGAATCTCCCTTTACATCCAACGAATAAGGTTACCTATCAACAAATGTATGGATATCCTTATTCAAAAGGAAAGCAAAATAACACGGAAACGACCGTTCTGAATAGGTAAATAAGTCTCTTTTGCTTGCTCAATCAAAATATTTTCTACACCTCACACTTTTCGAAATCTTTTTTTAAAACACTTTGTATACATTCCAGCGTGAATCATTACAAAGTCCTTTTCCAAAACAAGACATTTCCAAACACTTCGTATACATCCCATCATGAATCATTACGAAGTCAAAGCAAAATGCCTTTTCAAAACATTTTCAAACACACACACAAAAAGCAATTTGTAAAGTGAGCTAAGCAATTAAGAGCCCGTAGATAACTACGGATGGAAAGGGTGCTAACACCTTCCCTTTTCATAACTGCCTCCCTTACTCAGAATCTAACGAAGGTCTTTTCCTGTTCTTTTCACCTTCCCTTAATTGGATAAAAGAAAAGTCGGTGGCGACTCTTGCTATCCGCAACATTTACGATAAAATGCAAAACAAACAAGTTAGTTCTCCCACCATATTACAAAATGTCATATGATTAGTAGCACCAAACCAAAGTCAAGAATCCACACATTCCTAGGGATATTACCACAAACAATAAAAGGTCGGGAACACAAACTCTTACTAGTAACTGCTAGAAACCATAAACCAGAAGGCTTACTCATGGAGTCAAGCATAGATTTCAATCGTTCCACATTATTCTTACAGAAGTAGGAAATATCATTTCCCCTTTTTTCAAAGCTTTAAATACCATGGGCATGTGTAGCAACATGTGCCTGATGCTGGTGCATGTTGCAAGAACCGCCGCCTCGGCTAAGAACATGCTCTCTCCCATGTAGTTTGAAGCACCTATTCATTATATGCCTTGATTGGTTGCATTTCTCACAATAGAATTTGTCACGACTGAAGGTGTGAAAAACACAAGAAAGGGGGGGTTGAATTGGGTTTTAAGCCTTAAAAACTTTTTGTTAAAAATAATCCCCTTTAGAAAACTACTTCACTTTTCATAATAAGGTAGAGAAAGCTGGAAAGAAGAAAAGACACACTCTTCAAGGTGATTTTTCCTCTCTAAGGAAAGGTCTTAATCTAATAATATAACTGATTATACAATGCAAAAAAAAAACAACAGGTGACTAACGTTACAAACTCTAAGACGCACTAATCTTAGACTTCTCAAGGATACAGACCAACTGGTCCCTTACGGAAAATCAAACAACAATTTGAACAAAGTTTGTTTACAATGAAGGTGCTTCTACACAAGCAAATATGTAAACTAAATATTTAATAATATTGACTTAGAGAAAAATGAAAGCTATAAAAAATATACATAGTATCTCAAGAATGTGAATAAGAGTGTATGAGCATGAAAGTAGCAACCTTCTCTCTATGTCTTCAAGTCCTTTTTATAGCCAAATAAAATATAATAACCGTTGGAGGGTATTTTTGGAAATTCCAGAAAGGTGGCAACTTCAACATTCATGTGGGTGATAAGATCATATGCAACGTTCATATTTCATAGTAGTGGAATGAGATAATTTGTATGTACCATGTACTGTTGTGCCATGTATTATTGTACCACGTAAACGTTATCTTCGTTTCTTCAAATTTCAAAGGCTTCTGAGCAGGTGTTGAAGGAAGGAGAATAACACTTGGTTCTTTAGAACTTCAAGTCTTCAGAATATTTGGAAATTTCTCTTCAGAATCTTCAGCACTTGTTCTTTTGAACCTTTGTTGAATATAGGATCACAAAAACTTCAAGTCTTGAGAATCATCAAAACTTCCTCTTTAGAAGCTTCAACACTTGGTCTTGAGAACCTTTTGTCTTCAGAAACATAAGTGAGCAACAATTGAAAAACCAAATCTTGTTCTAACAATCTCCCCATTTTTGATGATGACAAAAATATGTATTTTGATGACACAATTTTGTACGTAATTATAAGAAAATGAAAATAACAAAGATAAGGAATACTTATCCTTTATATTGAGACCCCCTCTCATTAAAGACTTGGTGAAGATCAAATTTTCTGATTAAGGACCATTTGAGTAGAAACACCTGCTGGTTCTAATAGATCAAATAAAAACATCTTAAGAGTATTGATTCTTTGATACCAATCATTCTAATTGAGATTTTGAACTATATTGTTACTTAGACAGATTCTAAATCCTCAAATTAGAGCATGATTTAGAACTTGACTCTCTCAAAGTCTGGTTCCAAGAGTTATTCAATCAACTTCGTTAAACTTACTTCAGATTCTGATTTTATAAATTCTAAAATAAAAAAGAAAACACAATTCTATAAAAAAACAAAAGTTTATATTGGTTATAATGTAAGCAGCGTTTTTTAGAGAATTTGATCATTTAGAATCAAAATTACTTTACTTTAATTTCTCCCCCCTTCTGTCATAATTAAAAAAGTAAAAATGTGGAAAACATAAACACTAGAAGAGAACAAAAATGAAAGAAAAGAAATACTTTAATAAAATTAAAAAACAGACATAGTACATCAAATAAAACGAAACCACGCTAAACTTCAAATACATCACATCTCTCACCAAATAAAGCAGTTTCCCTTGTGAACTAAGCCTTTTGAACAATTGTCAGAACTTTAGCTAGTTCAAAAAGTTTAGACAAGACGCGTCCATACATAATGAAGCATTTTCATTGAGAGTTTCTTAATTCCAAGATAGATTCCTCCAGATGATTGAAGATAATAGCAGATAGATTCACAAGGATGTCATTTAGAAGCTATTGTACCCCAAAATTCGCCTTCTTCTTTTCCGTATTTCTGGATTATAATTCGATTGCATAAACATTCATGTAGGTGCATGCATATCATTGATCATGGGGTTACCAGGTTCAAAACATCCCAAGTACGAAAGAAACGACGTGTTTCAGCTATCTCAGATCATTTTGAGCCAAGAATCAATGTTTCTCGGAAGTTATTTTGGCTTGGTTCCACAATATCTGGAATCATATCAATATGTCCTCTAGATTATCTGTTCAGGTTGTAGGTCATATCGTCAAGAAAACTGAATTTATTCGCTTATTTCTCAATAAAGTGGATTTTGGGTTTTCAGTGTGTTTCGGGCACTCTAGAGATCATATCTCACAGCTCGTTAGGTATTTTCTGATGACTTTTGACTGGCATGTCCCTCTCATTTTTATCTACAACTTTTGTTTGAAATCCGGAAGCATATTATATGAGGAAGGTCCCCGGAAAATTCAATATCTCAAGAGGATTAAACTGAATTTTAGTGCTGAACCGTGTGTTCTGCCCACTAAAAGGTTCATATCTCTTAGCTGGAAACTCGAAATTGAATGGGGAGGATTTCTAAACTTCCGTATCAAACCCTTCTACAACTTTCATTTACAACTCGGGAGCTTATTCCTCATCGTTTAAGACTAGTATTTTATTCTTCGGACGTAAGTTTGAGCTGAACCGAACAATTTTCATCTGGTACACGAACTTCAAAAAATCATATCTCGCTTGTTTTTTATCAAAACGAGATGGGACCAGTGCTAAAAGTTCACATGTTTTGTTAGCTTAGGTTATCTCAGAAACACTCACTTGCAAATTTTGATCAGAAGACCCTCGTTCGAGGCATTTTCTCCGAAGAGCGCATTGAGAATTCTGCATGCGTCGGACGCCCGAAAACTGTGCTGAAACTTCAAAAATTCATATCAAATTGACCGTTGATCTGATCGCGTCGAAATTTTTATTCTCTCAAGCAAAATCGCATTCTGGACATTTTTCGTTTACATTCCAATTTCAAATTCCGCACGGATTTGGCTGTTTAGGACTGTGTACGAAAATTATTTTGATAATCGCGATTTGGATTTAATTGTGGATCCAAAACACTCCAAAGCCCAATTTTTCACACTATAAATATATTTTACCACTCACAAAATTGGTAGAGAGAATCATTTATTAAATTTGACCCAAGAGCTCTCACTTTTCTCTCTCAATTTTCTCTCAACTCAAAGTTGCACAACCACTTCGCAAACCAAACTTAAATCTCGGAACGACAACAACTTATCAACCAAAACCAAATCAGATTTCTGACCTTCTTGAATCTCATCCAAAATACCACGAGTAAGATTCAACATACCAAGCTTAACACAAGAATAGTTGACTTCACAAACCAAACTTAAATCTCGGAATTGCTCAATCAAATCCAACTCTTGCACCACCATCATCGACATATACAAAGAGTTCCTACTCAAAGCATTAGCTACAACATTCGCTTTACCCGGATGATAATTCAAACCAAAGTCATAATCTTTCAAAAATTCCAACCATCTTGTTTTCCTCATATTCAACTCTTTTTGATCAAATAGATACTTCAAACTCTTATGATCTCTATAAACCTCAAATCTAGAACCAAATAGAAATGCATCCAAATCTTCAAAACAAACATAACTGCGGCTAACTCTAAATCATGCGTCGAAGAATTCCTCTCATATACTTTAAGTTTCCTTGAAGCATAGTCTACCACTTGCCTATTCTGCATTAACACACCTCCTAAACCCATTAATGAAGCATCACAATACACTACAGATGGTTCTGTCGGATTAGACAAAATCAAAATAGGAGTGGTTGTTAACCTTCTCTTAAGCTCTTGAAAATTAGCTTCACACTGCAAAGTCCAAACCAAAGCTTGACCTTTCCTAGTCAACTGCGTCAAAGGTTACGCCAAATTAGAAAATCCTTCAATGACTTACGATAATAACCAGCCAAACCAAGAAAACTTCTAATCTCTGAAATAGATTTCGAAGCATCCCATCGAGATACACCGTCAACCATTGAAGGATCCATAGAAATACCACCACTTGAAATCACATGCCCAAGAAAACTCACTTCCTTCAACCAAAATTCACACTTAGAAATCTTAGCGTACAACTTCTTCTCTCTCAACATAAATAACATAATTCCCAAATGCTTAGCATGATCCTCTTCAATTTTATAATAAATCAGAATATCATCAATGAACACAATAACAAATTGATCCAGATACTCATGAAAAATCCTATTAATATATTCCATAAACACACCAGGAGCATTAGTCACACCAAATGGCATTACAGAATACTCATAGTGACCATACCTTTTCCTAAAAGCAGTCTTCTGAATATCCTCAGCTTTCACACGAATCTGATGATAACCAGACCTCAAATCAATCTTAGTGGAAACACAGGCACCAACCAACTGATCCATTAAATCATCAATCCTCAGAAGTGGTTACTTGTTCTTAATAGTCACCTTGTTCAATTTTCTGTAATCAACACACAACCTCATAGAACCTTTCTTCTGCTTAACCAACAAAATAGGTGCACCCCACATAGATAAACTCGGACTAATAAACTTCTTTTCAAGAAAATATTCAAGTTGAATCTTCAACTCTTTCAACTCAGAAGCAAACTGAGGGCTTGGAAAAACACTTAGAAGGGGGGAGGGTGGGTGGGTTGAATAGGTTTTTCTTACTTTTTTATATCTTTTACCCAAACAACAAATAAAGTACTCAAGTATTTTTATCCTGGTTCGTTTGACACTCAAACTAGCTCTCCCATAAGGCTCATCTCAAATCCCCCTGCATGAAATTTGAAAATTCTTCGACCAAGTGTACGTTAGTTGAACCAAAAATCATATCATCTACATATACTTGAACTAAAAGAATGTGCTTTCCTTTGCGTTTAATAAAGAGAGTGGTATCCACTTTACCTCTTGAATATCCATGATCCAACAGAAATTTGCTAAGTCTTTCATACCAAACCCGAGGGGCTTGCTTAAGACCATACAAAGCTCGTTTTAGTTTGTAAAAACATAATCTGGATATTCATCGTTCTCAATACCAGGAGGTTGTGAGACGTACACTTCTTCATTTATGAAACCGTTTAGAAAAACACTCTTTACATCCATTTGATAAAGTTTAAAATTCTTCGAACAAGCACAAGCTAGCAAAAGGCGTATAGCCTCAAGGCGACGAACTGGAGCATAATTTTCTTCATAATCTATGCCCTCCTGTTGGTTATACCCTTGTGCTACTAAGCGAGCTTTATTTCTAGTTATCACTCCATTTTCATCAAGTTTGTTTCTAAAAACACATTTAATGCATATGATATGATGATCTCGTGGACGAGGAACAAGTTCCCAAACGTCATTTCTTTTAAATTGATTTAGCTCATCTTGCATGGACATTAGCCAAAATTCATCAATCAAGGCCTCTTTGGCATTCTTAGGTCCTACTTGTGAAACAAATGCAAAGTGATAATAGAAATTGCTTATCTTAGAACGAGTCATCACTCCTTTTGTAATGTCCCCCAATATGTTGTCAATTGGATGGTCTTTTGAGGATTTCCAGGCTGGTGGAAGACTTTCTGTAACGCCCTATTTTGAATTAATATTATATTATAGTAATATTTTCAAGTTACCGTTTGATATTTATTTTGCGACGAGAATAAATATATTAATTGATATATATGATAATATATTTGGCGGTGTTTCGTTCGGTCCGGTTTTTATCCCGTTCGGTTCGGTAAAATATTATTCGGATCCGATATTTAATTTCCCATAATTATTTTAATTGATTGAATTAATAATATTGGTAGATATTATTAGTGTGTTAATTTATAAGAATAGATGGGGGTGTGAGAATTAATTGTGTAGAAATGGGGTTTGCACCCTTGTTGCTAGTAAGGAAACAACATATAAAACCATTTCTCCTCATTTTCCTTCCACTCATAATACCAAAACCAAACATGGAAACTTGGAAGCTAGTAGAAACAACCTTATAAAACCATTTTCCTTCTTTCTTTCCATTTGGTAAACACAAGAGCAAAAATAGAAACTTGGAGGAAAATGAGGGTTTGGGAAGAAGGAGAAGAAGAAGAAGAGGAGCAAGAGAGAAGCTTGAGGTTGGAGTTGTAGAATCATCTTGAATCATCCAAGCACTAGAGGTAAGGGGTTTGATTTTCCTTTCCATATAGTTAGGGTTCGATAGATATATGGTGAATTTGGGATAGAAATTGATGTGGTGATTTATGGGTTGTATGTATGATTGTTGAATAACTTAGCAAGGTTGAGTTAGGAGTATATATTGTGGGTATTTTAGTTTGTAAGCTAGCAAAAATAGGTTGCAAGCATGGAGAAAAATAAGAAAAACTGGTTTTGAGTGAATTTTTCACGCAGATCCATCAACACGGGCCGTGTTGATTAACACGGGCCATGTTGTCCTCTTGTATAAGAAATTTTGGTTGTCAGGTCCATCAACACAGGCCGTGTTGATCAACACAGGTGCCCGTGTTGATTCACTGACTTTGGTGATTTTGTGTTTTCTAGGGGCTTTTTGACACGGGCCATTTTGATGCACACGGGGGCCCATGTTGATGCATCTGTACCCTCCAAAATTTTGATTTTTCGCACTTCTTTTGGAACTCGATTGTGTTCCGCTTTTCCGATTTCAGTAAATTCGACGACGGAGCAAGTTGCTCCGAATTCAATGAAAATTGACGTGCTAGCTAAGTTCGACGTGTAGAACGTAGTGGTGCGGTTAGTTTTTAAAAATTACGAGTTTTTACGAGATGACCCGGAATAGGCTTAATTACAGTTTAATTGAATCAGATTTCGTTTTAGTGGATTTAGGACATGTATGGACAATCCGATTGCGACGTTGACGATTATGATTAATGCCGGTTATTTGGAATGGCTTTCGCGACGATTAAAGGGGTTTGACTATTTTTTCTGTATTCGGAATTTAGTGAATGAATCGATAATGATGTGGTGTGATTAAACATAATGTTGCGACGATGTATTACTTAATGACTACTTGTGATATGCGATGTGATGATATATGTCTTTGTATATGATAATGTGATGATTATATTGATGTTGTTAATAAATGCTTCTGATTTAGGAATGCATGACTTTTAATGATGATGTATTATTAGTGATGTTTTGCATAATGCAATTATGATGCGATGATATATTTATCTTGATGTGGATAAATTATGGCGATGTGGGCTTTATGCCAATTTTGATGAGCGATGATGGTGTTTTGTGTTGTGTTGTTTTATTGTTGAGTCACATACATTGCATTGGCAACGATGGGCTTTTATGCCAAGCGACGAGGCTTTTATGCCAAGCGTTCCTAATTATGGACAAAGCGACGGGAACCACATGCATAACATAGTCGTGTCTCATGGAGTCGGTTATGTTTATGTTTGAGTTGTTTGGCGTTCGGTTTTAATTGATGAACGATGTTAAATTGTGATGATATATGATGCTTTGTTTGGTGATGATATTTATGATGAACATGAAATGAATATAACTTAATAATTTCATGATAACTATACGATGAATATAAATGATGAGTTTTGCGATGATTTAACTTGATGAAATGCTTAATGCAAATACAATGTGATGATGTTTGTGACGATGGGCTTTTATGCCAAAAGCGACGATGGGCTTTTATGCCAAAAGCGACCATGGGCTTTAGCCAATTTGTGATGATTTGTTTATGTTGCTTATGTCATTAGCATTATTTAATGTTGTTGGTTGATGTTGTTGTTTAAGACTGTCGTGTTACTTAGTGATGTATTAGCTTGTGACGATTTCGTGATGACGAAGGTTTATGTGTTGTTGTGATGATTTGTGTCGATGAGGTTAAGGCGATTAAGTGTAGATTATACACTTAAAATGGCGATCAAAGTATGTGAGATTTAGATAGCTGTTGGAATGTACTCACTAACCTATATCTTTTATAATTCCAAAACTATATATATACTTATCATGCCTTTAATTATATGTTTTAGAGTATCTCACCCTTTACTTGTTTCCCCGTTACCTTTATATTGGTAACGTGCAGGTTATGAAGACGGAGATTATAGCTGCTATTAGTTGAGTCGGTGTCGCTCTGATACGTAGCAATCGGGGGGAATATTTATGTCGTCTTGTTGTTTTTTTTGTTGTTTTCCTTTGTAAATAAGAATAATACTTTATGAAAATATGATTTATTACGGAAGTTTATTAAAGAAGATGTTTTGATGTGTTTGAATCAATTTATGTCTTCCGGCGATGCTATGTATCCGAGATTTATACTTTAAAGTAAATTGTTTAAAGTGAGTTATTTTTGAAGGTGTGATGCCTAATTATTTAATTTATGAAAATTTTAAATTACTCTGATTTTTGAATATTAAACTTTGGGTAATTTTGGGGTGTTACATTAGTGGTATCAGAGCAGGTCGGTCTGTCGGCCAGGTTATTAGTGTGTTTAACCCTGTTGTATGCGACAAGTGTGTGAAACACTGTCGGTACTTGCTTGTTTCTAATTGTTTGTCTGCAGAGATGAGTTTGAAACAAGTGGGGGAGAAGTTTTACCTCCTTATGGCGCTTGTGTCTTAGAGATGGAGCCTCAAGCAAGGTTACGCTTTGGTAACTTGTAGTGTAAGTTTGAAGACGCTGTTGTAGTTTGGTAGAGATGGTTTATGTCACCTTCATGATTGTCGACTGTCTATTGACAAAATTGAGGGACTGATCATCCTTAATCTCTTGTTGATAGTAGTCGGGAATTGCGTTGGTTGGGATGGACTTGTCTTGCCAGCTTAATAGTGTGTGAAGCAGATGTGTTAGCACCAGGCGGTGCGTGGTTACTTGAGTTGTGGGTGAATTTGGATTTTTGGTGAGAAACAAGATTTCGGCAAGCGAGCTTCTTGTTGTGATTCTTCCGAAGCCTTTTGTGGAGATGTGAGTGAATTACCGCCGTAGTGTGAAGTGAAGTTTTGATGGATTTAGTCTCCGGAATTAGTTGTGATTCGAAGTATTCTTAAGGGATGTTTGCTTCTGAATTGGAGTTGAAAAGTCAACTTGAGGATTGGTTTGAGCAGACTTTGTTTATTCGAGCGGGTCGCCGTGGAGTGTCACAGTTGTGTTGTTCAAGAAGAGCAAAGATTGCCCGAATTGGTGTGTTGTTTGCAGTCAAGGAACGAAGTGGATATTGAGGGCAAGTGCCTACTTCCGAGGATTGATATTTGGATGAACCAATCAATTGGAGTTTATGTGTTTAGTGAGATTGATGCGATGTCTGGCTGTCTACAGATTATTGTGTCAGCTGAAGATGTTTAGACAATGCTTTTCAAGATAGTGTATGGTCCTCGCGAGTGTTTGTTGATGTCATTATTGTGACTGATGTGTCAGGTGTGATTTTGGAATGTTCCGACAGTACTCTCATGAGTAGCTGTAGAGTTGTTTCATGTTCATGGATATTATTTAGTTCACATCAAGTTAAGGAATCGTAGCAAGCATCCAAGCTTTGCATTGTTGGTAGTGAAGTTAGACTGGTGTATTTCGAGTAATCTAAAGATAAAATTTTGAACTGTTGGACGAGAGTGCCTTAAGTAAGCAACTTAGACTGTGATATTTTGGACAGTTCCGTGAAGATCTATTTTGCATCTTGTAGGAGACCTCAAGAGGTATTTCAGAGCTTAGAAGTTCTTTTGTTGTGGATGATTAACTTTGTGAGTTTGATGGAAGATCTTTTTATAAGTTGGTATTGATCGTGAGTACTTTGACCCGAGATGGTTGAGTCACTAATTGGACTTCGCAATGGGAAGCGAATTTGTTTGAACCAGTGCAGAGTTAGCAAATGCTTTGATTTTGGTTTTGTTTTGTACTGAAGAACCTTGTGCGGCGTATTGTGATATTTTATTTTGGACTTGAGATGTACTTCTACGAAGAGTTGGAAAAGTGCATTACTACCTTGGAACGATTTGATTTTCATAAGGCAAAATTGTCGGGCGCGTGAGTTAGAGTTTGATGCGGTTGTACTCATTGGAACCTTATAAGTGCAGATGTTAACGACGAGGAGATTGGAATTGTTGAAGACAATTCAAGTTGGGTACGATCTATAAAGAGACTTCGTCTGTTGTTGATTTTAGTAAGTTGATATTGAGGATAACCCAAGAATATTTGATTTGGGATTTATTATTTTGAAGAATGTTGCATGTTTGTTTTGGGACGCTTGTTGAGATTAAGCTCAGAAGGATATTAAGGATTTGTTCACTACTAACATATGGATTTCGTAAGACACTAATGGTCGCGGTGGATTATTATATTACGACTAAAATAAGTCTTGACGGTAAGGGATTTGGTGATGGTTTGGTAACCACAGGTACTTAAGGATGATTGATGTTTTATAAAGGAAGGTGTTCTATTGTGACTTAAGTCGGTCACGAAGGTGTTCACGTTGGATCCCATGAAAAGGATGTTGTGGTTCTAAGTCCAACCTGTGTTATAAATCAGGAGTATGAGACGACATTGATGGGTCTAGTTCTTGAGAGAGTGTTTTGGTCTAAGTTACCACTTTGAAGGATTGAGAGTTATGAAGGTGTTTCAAATAAGAAGCTTGTGTATTGATTGTTGCGACGGTGCGAGGATGGGGATTACTTGATACAAACTTTGGGAATTGAATTGTTATAAGGGAAGACTTCGTTGAAGTCAAGTGTATACGTCGAAGTTCACAAGTGAATATTTGGACAATATTTGAAAAGGGCAAATTGTGTCGTGTATTGTAGAGGATCAATAGACGTTGATCAATCGAGAATGAAAGAGTGATTCTTCGAGTTGATGAGACTGATGTTATGAGGTGTCTTGATGGGTGTACGCTTTGAACGTAATCATTTTGGGTGATTGTGAAGTTAAGGATTAACCAAGTTGTTTTACGGTTGGCATCTTATGCATAAAAGTGATGCAGCATAGTTTAGATATCGAGCATTGAATTGTTAGCAAGTATGCGAGATTTTTGGATTTGGACTAGTGAGTTATAGTCGCAAGTCGTCTGTATAAGTCCTCGAATGAGTGGTGTATCGCAGTTCTGTTATGTTTGTGTAACTTGTTATTGTTCAAGGGTTGTGCGTTGGTAATCTACAAGGATGATGTGACCTTGTGATTTTTTTGGAATGAAAGCGATAACTGCAAGTGTGATTCTGGAGTTCATGCTTATGTGTGAATGAAGGCATCTTTTTCGTGGTTGCGTAGCACGCGTGGTTCTATCCTACTCTGATTGTTTGAGTTTTGTTTTGTATAACCATTTTGTTGTTTTCGTTTTAGCGATGTTGTCGGTGTTGTGTCGTAGGACTTTATGTTCCTATCTTGGGTGACTCGTTTCCGAGGTGTCAGATCGAGTGTGTGACTAATTCTATGGTTGAGACGTTAGGATAGTATCGATCTTGTTTGTTTAGTTCTCTAGCAAACCGGTGTGTCTGCGACTTGTTTAGTTGTTGGGTGTTAGTTGGTTGTCGAGTGCATTGTATGGGCTTTGCATCTCGGCATGGTTGTTCTTGACGGGACGATGTAGTTAGGGATATTTCCTTGTTTTTGGTGTATTTTGTATGTTGTTTAGTTCACGCGAGGATTGAGTGGACGAATGCGTAGGCTTGTTCCGATTTGTTCGTTTTGGTCGAAATTTCGAGGACGAAAAGTTTATAAGTGGTGGAGAGTTTTAACGCCCTGTTTTGAATTAATATTATATTATATTAATATTTTCAAGTTACTGATCGATATTTATTTTGCAACGAGATTAAATATATTAATCGATATATATATGATAATATATTCGGCGACGTTTCGGTCGGTCCGGTTTTTATCCCGTTCGGTTCGGTAAAATATTATTCGGATCCGATATTTAATTTCCCGGAATTATTTTAATTGATTGAATTAATAATATTGGTAGATATTATTAGTGTGTTAATTTATAAGAATAGATGGGGTGTGAGGATTAATTGTGTAGAAATGGGGTTTGCACCCTTGTTGCTAGTAAGGAAACAACATATAAAACCATTTCTCCTCATTTTCCTTCCATTCATAATACCAAAACCAAACATGGAAACTTGGAAGCTAGTAGAAACTGTGACACCCCAAATAATTCGATTATTAAATAATTATGATTTTTAATTATTAATTTAAATGAGAATAAAATTTATTAATATATTGGATTTATTGGGATTAATTATGGAATAAGGAAATGGAATTATTGATGGTGTGAAGGGTAAAGTGAGGGTGTGAGGAGTAAAAGGCTCTACTCACATTAATTACTTTATTTTATTTTATTAGAATAATAAAAGGAATAAAAGAAGGAAAAAGAGAAAAAGGAATCACTTTTGGAGAAACTCACAGTACGTGAAATTGAGAAGAGGAAAGGAAGGAGAAAAAGCCGTTTTGTGTCGGAAGTCGAAGAACCCACAAGGTAAGGGGTGATTTCGATTAATTATTATGTATTATCGGTTTTGAATTCGACCGTATGGATCATAGCATGTTAGGAAATCTCAGTTTAGGAATTCTAGGTTTCCGTAGAATTGTCTCTATTGTGTCGGATTGAGTAGAATCTTTGGTTTGTGTGTTATAGGGTTAATAGGAATGATGAAATAATGTTGTTTGATGTTATAATGGTGTAAAATGGATGTATTTTGGTTTTTCTCATGTTGCAATTCGTATGGAAATGTTTGGAAGTGATTTAGAATGCATAAGTGCTGTCAAAATAGCAGATTTTGGCTCTGCAGGTCGTGGGAACCGGTTCCCTGTGGGGAGGAACCGGGTTCCCAGTGTAAACTTTCAAAAACTGGGCATTTTTGTACGTGGGAACCAGTTCCCAGTAGGGTAGGAACCGGGTTCCCATACATTTTTCCAGGGGGCGTGTTATTTTTGAATTGTGGGAACCGGTTCCTGCATATGGAGGAACCGGGTTCCACTGTAACTTTTTGAAGAATACTAACCTTTGAAAATTCATAACTTTCAAACCGTAAGTCCGTTTTAGTCGCCGTTTTGGACGTTATTTCTTAAATTAAACGCTCTATTTTATAAAATAAAGATATTTCCTATAACTTGAAATTATTTTGAAAAATGTGTCGAAATTCCGATTTGAGCGGTTGTTATTCAATGCATACTTGATATGTATAGTAGTGTGTGTGTGGTATTTAATTGTGTCAGGATTGTGTGAAGGGAAGACATGTTTATGCTGTTGATTGTGGGCATGATTGTTGAGAACATCATATTTTGGTTTTGAGTCTGTTTATGATAATGGGTGTGTTCATAGGTTGATTTTTATAAAATGAAGAAAATTATAATTAATGGATTTTATTTTGAAAAGCGCCGTGTTCCAATTTGTGAACAATGAGAGTTATGAGAATGATGGATGAATGAGTATAGGATTGTTCTGACTGGTTGAACGTGGAATCAAGCTTGTATGTTATCTTCCTGCTGTTTATTCATGATTGTATTGATAGCATGTGTTTTGTTGGTGTTGTATATACCTGATAGTTGTTGATCTTAGTTGTTGTTATTGTTGTTGTATATACTGGTGATAGTCTTACCAATTGAAGGGTAAGCGTTTGTCATCTTTATGCTTTGTGATGATTTATTTCATGATAGGTGATGATATCATGTTGTGGTTGATGACGGTTTATGATGTCTAATGTGGTCATAACCTGTGTTGAATGTTGCATGCTGGTGTTGTGCATGCATATGCATTTTTGGTGAAGTTAATTCCCATTGTGTGGAATTTGACTTGTATAGCCGTTAATCGTACCCAGTGGATAGTGGTGGTTAGGCTGGATTCTTGACTCAGTGGTGTCTGGGCGAATCGATGATTGTTGTATCCGGTTGATGATGGATCAGTTTGTGTGACTTGGTCACGTGTTGGTACCACATGCATTGTGTCTGCATTTGTGTTTGCATGGGATTGTAACATGTTAGGATGTCTTCCAGTGTTACAATTCTTTTGTTGTTGTTTGTTGTGCATAATGACTTGTATGGTTGTATCTGCGTGTTGAATCTAAATCTATGCTAAGATGGGTGAAATAATATGTTGTGATATATTGTTGATTGAGAAGCTTATAATGTATTTTAATTATGAGAAATCTCACCCTTACTTTAACAATTTCAGATTAAAGTTAGCAGCTCAGGAGTTGGTGAGGATGGCTCTAGAGCTATATTCATTTAAGTCTGTGTGTCAGTGTCATGCTCTGATACGTTGTAACACTGGGGAACGTTTAGCTGAGGATTCATTCTTTATTCAATTGTTATCTAGAATTACTTTAGGAATAAATAAGAGTTTGATTTATTCCGTTTTGTTTTGATGGTGTTATTTCTGCTGTGTAAGACATGGTCTTAACATAATTGATTATTTTGATAGTGACCCTCAGTGTAGCATGACTACTGTGTTTTATTTGAAGTTTTGTTTATTTTATCATCGTGACATCCCTTGTGTATCATGTTAACTCTGATTAAAGCTGATTTTTAATAATTAAATTAAATAATTATTCGGGGTAATTTAGAAGGGGTGTTACAGAAACAACCTTATAAAACAATTTTCCTTCTTTCTTTCTATTTGGTAAACACAAGAGCAAAAAGAGAAACTTGGAGGAAAATGAGGGTTTGGGAAGAAGGAGAAGAAGAAGAAGAGGAGCAAGAGAGAAGCTTGAGGTTGGAGTTGTAGAATCATCTTGAATTATCCAAGCACTAGAGGTAAGAGGTTTGATTTTCCTTTCCATCTAGTTAGGGTTTGATAGATATATGGTGAATTTGGGATAGAAATTGATGTGGTGATTTATGAGTTGTATGTATGATTGTTGAATAACTTAGCAAGGTTGAGTTAGGAGTATATATTGTGGGTATTTTAGTTTGTAAGCTAGCAAAAATAGGTTGCAAGCATGGAGAAAAATAAGAAAAACTGGTTTTGAGTGAATTTTTCACGCAGATCCATCAACACGGGCCGTGTTGATTAACACGGGCCATGTTGTCCTCTTGTATAAGAAATTTTGGTTGTCAGGTCCATCAACACAGGCCGTGTTGATCAACACAGGTGCCCGTGTTGATTCACTGACTTTGGTGATTTTGTGTTTTCTAGGGGCTTTTTGACACGGGTCGTGTTGATGTACACGGGGGCCCGTGTTGATGCATCTGTAGCCTCCAAATTTTTGATTTTCCGCACTTCTTTTGGAACCCAATTGTGTTCCGATTTTCCGATTTCGGCAAATTCGACGACGGAGCAAATTGCTCTGAATTCAACAAAAATTGACGTGCTAGCTAAGTTCGACGTGTAGAACGTAGTGGTGAGGTTAGTTTTTAGAAATTACAAGTTTTTACGAGATGACCCGAAATAGGCTTAATTACAGTTTAATTGAATCGGAATTCGTTTTAGTGGATTTAGGACACGTATGGAAAATTCGATTGCGACGTTGACGATTATGATTAATGTCGGTTATTAGGAATGGCTTTCGCAACGATTAAAGGGGTTTGACTATTTTTTCTGTATTCGGAATTTAGTGAATGAATCGATAATGATGTGGTGTGATTAAACATAATGTTGCGACGACGTATTACCTAATGAATACTTGTGATACGCGATGTGATGATATATGTCTTTGTATATGATGATGTGATGATTATATTAATGTTGTTAATAAATGCTTCCGATTTATGAATGCATGACTTTTAATGATGATGTATTATTAGTGATGTTTTGCATAATGCAATTATGATGCGATGATATATTAATCTTGATGTGGATAAATTATGGCGATGTGGGCTTTATGCCAATTTTGATGAGCGATGATGGTGTTTTGTGTTGTGTTGTTTTATTGTTGAGTCACATACATTGCATTGGCGACGATGGGCTTTTATGCCAAGCGACGAGGCTTTTATGCCAAGCGACGAGGCTTTTATGCCAAGTGTTCCTAATTATGGACAAAGCGACGGGTACCACATGCATAACATATTCGTGTCTCATGGAGTCGGTTATGTTTATGTTTGAGTTGTTTGGCGTTGGGTTTTAATTGATGAACAATGTTAAATTGCGATGATATATGATGCTTTATTTGGTGATGATCTTTATGATGAACATGAAATGAATATAACTTAATAATTTCATGATAACTATACGAAGAATATAAATGATGAGTTTTGCGATGATTTAACTTGATGAAATGCTTAATGCAAATACGATGTGATGATGTTTGTGACGATGGGCTTTTATGCCAAAAGAGACGATGGGCTTTAGCCAATTTGTGATGATTTGTTTATGTTGCTTATGTCATTAGCATTATTTAATGTTGTTGGTTGATGTTGTTGTTTAAAACTTCCGTGTTAATTAGTGATGTATTAGCTTGTGACGATTTCGTGGTGACGGAGGTTTATGTGTTGTTGTGATGATTTGTGCAGATGAAGTTAAGGCGATTAAGTGTAGATTACACACTTAGAATGGCGATCAAAGTAGGTGAGATTTAGATAGGTGTTGGAATATACTCACTAACCTATATCTTTTATAATTCCAAAGCTATATATATATATATATATATATATATATATATATATATATATATATATATATATATACTTATCATGCCTTTAATTATATGTTTTGGAGTATCTCACCCTTTACTTGTTTCGCCGTTACCTTTATATTGGTAACGTGCAGGTTATGAAGACGGAGATTATAGCTGCTATTAGTTGAGTCGGTGTCGCTGTGATACGTAGCACTCGGGGGGAATATTTATGTCGTCTTGTTGTTTTTTTTTATTGTTTTCATTTGTAAATAAGAATCATACTTTATGAAAATATGATTTATTAAGGAAGTTTATTAAAGAAGATGTTTTGATGTGTTTGAATCAGTTTATGTCTTCCGACGATGTTATGTATCCGAGATTTATACTTTAAAGCAAATTGTTTAAAATGAGTTATTTTTGAAGGTGTGATGCCTTAGTATTTAATTTATGAAATTTTTAAATTACTCCAATTTTTGCATATTAAACTTTGGGTAATATTGGGGTGTTACATTAGTGGTATCAGAGAAGGTCGGTCTGTCGGCCAGGTTATTAGTGTGTTTAACCCTGTTGTATGCGACAAGTGTGTGAAACACTGTCGGTACTTGCTTGTTTCTAATTGTTTGTCTGCAGAGATGAGTTTGAAACAAGTGGGGGAGAAGTTTTACCTCCTTATGGCGCTTGTGTCTTAGAGATGGAGCCTCAAGCAAGGTTACGCTTTGGTAACTTGTAGTGTAAGTTTGAAGACGCTGTTGTAGTTTGGTAGAGATGGTTTATGTCACCTTCATGATTGTCGACTGTCTATTGACAAAATTGAGGGACTGATCATCCTTAATCTCTTGTTGATAGTAGTCGGGAATTGCGTTGGTTGGGATGGACTTGTCTTGCCGGCTTAATAGTGTGTGAAGCAGATGTGTTAGCACAAGGCGGTGCATGGTTACTTGAGTTGTGGGCGAATTTGGATTTTTGGTGAGAAACAAGATTTTGGCAAGCGAGCTTCTTGTTGGGATTCTTCCGAAGCCTTTTGTGGAGATGTGAGTGAATTACCGTCGTAGTGTGAAGTGAAGTTTTGATGGATTTAGTCTCTGGAATTAGTTGTGATTCGAAGTATTCTTAAGGGATGTTTGCTTTTGAATTAGAGTTGAAAAGTCAACTTGAGGATTGGTTTGAGCAGAGTTTGTTTATTCGAGCGGGTCGCCGTGGAGTGTCACCGTTGTGTTGTTCAAGAAGAGCAAAGATTGCCCAAATTAGTGTGTTGTTTGCAGTCAAGAAACGAAGTGGATATTGAGGGCAAGTGCCTACTTCCGAGGATTGATATTTGGATGAACCAATCAATTGGAGTTTATGTGTTTAGTGAGATTGATGCAATGTCTGGCTGTCTACGGATTAGTGTGTGAGCTAAAGATGTTTAGACAATGCTTTTCAAGATAGTGTATGGTTCTGGCGAATGTTTGTTGATGTCATTAGTGTGACTGATGTGTCAGGTGTGACTTTGGAATATTCCGACAGTACTCTCATGAGTAGCTGTAGAGTTGTTTCGTGTTCATGGATATTATTTGGTTTATATCAAGTTAAGGAATCGTAGTAAGCATCCAAGCTTTGCATTGTTGGTAGTGAAGTTAGACTGGTGTATGTCGAGTAATCTAAAGACAGAATTTTGAACTGTTGGACGAGAATTCCTTAAGTAAGCAACTTAGACAGTGATATTTTGGACAGTTCCGTGAAGATCTATTTTGTATCTTGTAGGAGACCTCAAGAGGTATTTCAGAGCTTAGAAGTTCTTTTGTTATGGATGATTAACTTTGTGAGTTTGATGGAAGATCTTTTTATAAGTTGGTATTGATCGTGAGTACTTTGACCCGAGATGGTTGAGTCACTAATTGGACTTCGCAATGGGAAGCGAATTTGTTTGAACCAGTGCAGAGTTAGCGAATGCTTTGATTTTGGTTTTGTTTTGTACTGAAGAACCTTGTGCGGCGTATTGTGATATTTTATTTTGGACTTGAGAGGTATTTCGACGAAGAGTTGGAAAAGTGCATTACTACCTTGGAACGATTTGATTTTCATAAGGAATAATTGTCGGGCGCGTGAGTTAGAGTTTGATGTGGTTGTGCTCATTGGAACCTTATAAGTGCAGATGTTAACGACAAGGAGATTGGAATAGTTGAACACAATTCAAGTTGGGTACGATCTATAAAGAGATTTCTTCTGTTGTTGAGTTTAGTAAGTTGATATTGAGGATAACCCAAGAATATCTGATTTGGGATTTATTATTTTGAAGAATGTTGCATGTTTGTTTTGGGATGCTTGTTGAGATTAAGCTCAGAAGGTTATTAAGGATTTGTTCACTACTAACATATGGATTTTGTCGGACACTAATGGTCGCGGTGGATTATTAGATTACGACTAAAATATGTATTGACGGTAAGGAATTTGTGTAACTTGTTATTGTTCAAGGGTTGTGCGTTGGTAATCTACAAGGACGATGTCACCTTGTGATTTTTCTGGAATGAAAGCGATAACTGCAAGTGTGATTCTTGAGTTCATGCTTATGTGTGAATGAAGGCATCTTTTTCGTGGTTGCGTAGTGTCATACCCCAAAATTTGCCCTCCACCTTCTCAAGACCTTTCATACATCCATGCTCAAGGGTTCCTCAAGGGTTGATCAGACAAACCCTCTCCTAGACAATCAACCCAAACCAGGGTTTGGTGACTCTCAGATCAAAATGGATTTCCAACATCCCCAATGTTCATCATGCCTCCTCACATGCTTCAAATGTTCTCCATGTCAAGTTTCAAGCTTCACAAGTCAAGTTTCCTCAGACAATTGCTCAGATGGTTGAAAATCAATTGTATTGGACAAAAAGTCAACTGTGGTCAACATATAGTCAAACTTCATGATTTTTGGTCAACATCCTCATTTTGAAGTTACATTCATCATTTGATCAAGGGTTGATCATGATTCATCATGAAAACTCAAGATTTGCTCAAAAGTCAAACTTTCTAAATTAGGGTTTCTTAGTGAAAAGTCAACTGAACTTTGACTGATCATAACTTCTTCATACTTTCTCAGAAATTTTTCCACCACCTCTTGTTTTAAAGGAAATTCAATTCTCTACAACTTCATGTCTCACAAAAATGTTCAAAAAATGCTTCATTTGAGAGGTATGGATCAAAATATTACAGGTCCTTTTCAAAAGTCAACAAAAAGTCAACATTTTGTTTTGAAGATATATTATGCATGGAAACTCCAATTGATATGAAACCAAAGAGGTTGTTTAGAGGACACTTAGAGATTTCTAAAAAGTCCAAGAACACTCAAAAATGTGCAAAATTGAGCAGGATACACCATTCACAAGTTGGGGAATTTTGAAGAGATGCACAAAGAGAAATACTTCTAAAAATCAAATTTTTTGCAAATGGGCTTACTTTTTCTTTATCCAAACTTGTTCCTCATGCAATTAGGAATATCCAAGCCCAATGCCACGAATTTTTATTTTATTTTTCTATTTAATTTGGAATTTATTCATTTAAATACAAATTAAATTCAAAAATAAAGTATAAAATCAAAATTAAATGCAAATTTGATTTTTCTCTCTTCGTTGAGATCCAAGTAACTCAATAAAGCCAGCAAATATGTTTTGCATTGATTAGTGATTGATTCTTTCTCAAATCAAATCTGAATCCTTCTACTATATATACACAACTCATGCCACACGAATTAGGGTAGAAAAACTGGCTGGAGAAACCCTATTGAAGCTCAACAAAACCGTGCTTTACAAGCTACTAGCAGCCATCGATCCAGTGGTTTTCAATTGCTTTTGAGGATTCAAACACACTGCTTGGCATCCCGGGAAGCATTCCAGACCCTCACATCATCCAAAAGCATCCAGAATTAAGAAATCACGAATCCGTTTGTTCATATTTTTTTCAAAATCGTGTTTCATTATTCATGCATTATTAACGAGTTTTGGTGTTTGTTTCGTGCTTAGAACAAGGTTTGCAAAATTTCTGGGTCATCCAATTGAGTTTTCATGGCCGGGGACGTGATATGCCATAACTAGGGTTCCTGAACACGATTTAGGGTTTCCCTTAAACGGAAAAATTGGACCACGAGACTATTACCATTGCATTCGGAATGATGTCTTGAATCGAACCATGGTCTTAGAATTCATTTATATTATCTGTATGTGGTTTTTGATTTTGCCAGGGTTGTAGCGTCGAACAAAGGCCGACGCTGGATTTTCAAAAATTTGAATCGGGGAAGATGAAGTCTGGCGCGAGATCGGTGCAACCAGGGGACGACGCGTGCTTGTAATCCACTCGCTCCAGTTTTCAAACAGGTGGGCGCGTTGGTTCAGATGGTCAAGGAATGGCATTGTGAAAGCAGGGTCCTGGGTTCGATTCCCACCAGGACCATTTGTTTTTCCAACTTTTACAAGTTTGCATTTTTCCATATTTTTCATATTTTATTTTATTTAATATTTTACATGCATTTTTAATTCTTTTCAATATTTTTTCTCATGCATTAAAAATCATCAAAAATATTTTTTTTTTTGCATTTATCTTCAGAAAATGTTTATTTAATTTATAAAATTAAAAAATATTATTTTGCATGCATATTTAATTTTATTCATAATTTATCATTTAAATCACTTTTAATTAGTTTTTAATTATTAAATCTTTTCCAAAAAATCCCAAAAAATTATTTTAGCATATTAATGTTATTTCCAGCATGAAATATTTTTCTCATTTAAAAATTTGCATTTTTACTAACATTTCCCTCTTATTCGATTCCTCTCGTATTTTCCGATTTCTCATTCTCTTGCAGGTTGTCCCGTTTCAGACAATTTCTTTTGTCGTTTTCTTTTTTCCAATTATGTAACTGCTCATGGGATGTAATAGCTTAATTAGGCTTTTTATTTTCCGCACTTTTCAAATTATGTATCTGCCCCAAAGCCATGTAATAGCGTAGGACTTTATATTTCCGCACTTTACATTCCCGCATTTTAATTTCCGCACCCTATAAACTGCTAGTAATTAGGCGTGTATGGCAAGATAAAAATTGAACATAGCTAACCCTAATTTTCAAGATAAAAATATCCGAATTGACACACTCTTTTCACACACGCACCCCTTAGGGTAATTCTCTCTCGTTGCCTTTACGAGTTCAAATGGTCATGTCCCTCGAACGTAGAGGTATTCTAGCACCGTTGCCTTCAAAACAAATCATCATAGTCCCTTCGATACAAAGATCATAGACCCACGATGTCGCCTCCGAATACATGATCTTGACCCTCGATTGTTGCCTACGAAAAATAATGATAGTCCCTTTGAATGTGCTAGGATACTTCCTACAAGTTGCTTTCTATGACCATACGATGTCCCTTCGAATGTCCCTCTACATCCAACAAATAGAGTTACCTACCAACTAATGGTATGGATAACGTTATTCTAAAGGAACGTAAAACAACACGAAAACGACCAATTCTGAGTAGGTAATAAGACTTTCAGTTGCTTGCTCAAACCAAATATTTTCCACTCAACACACTTTTGTCAAAATTCAAACCTCTTTTCAAAACGAAACATTTCCAAACACTTTGTATACATTCCTACATGAATCATTACAAAGTCAAAGCGAAATGCCTTTTCAAAACATTTTTGTCAAACACACAGAAAGCACAATTTTAAAGTGATCTAAGAGCAACTAAGAGCCCGTAGATAACTACGGATGGAAAGGGGTGCTAATACCTTCCCTTTTCATAACCTTCTCCCTTACTCAGAATCTAACGAAGGTCTTTTTCTGTACTTTTTACCTTCCCTTAATTGGTTAAAAGAAAAGTCGATGGCGACTCTTGCTATCCGCACATTTGCGATACAAAAACCTACAAAGTCAGTTCAACGTGTTATAGAACTGGCGACTCTGCCGGGGAAACACTCTAAAGAGAGAATGCCTTAGGGATTTATAGATCATCTTTACTGCTTTTTGTTTGACTTGCTTGCTTTATCTTTAAGGGTTGCTTGGGTATTATATTTGTGGGGGATCCTACACCCGGATCCAGGTTTCCTTTTAGGTAAGTAGCAATAAATCGTCGCGACCGTTAGACGTATATCGAAACGGTCAACATGATGGCTACGTTAGTGTGACACTTTGGATGTCCTGATACTCTTCATTCCCAAGTTGAGGATAGTATTTGGCTTTTGCGTGGTGTCATCAGCACTAACTAAACATTTAGAACCTTAATTGACCCATCTTGGCCATTAGAAGGTAGTGAGATGGCCGACTTTGGTGTAGACCGAGGTTGGTTGATACTCAATGCTACGCTCATTAAGATCAGACTTTTGGGATATTTTCGGTCGACCACTTAGTAGTCGTATTGAAATAAACGCCTACGAGAAAGATCAATGATGTGAGATTCCTAGAACCCGGTTACTATTATCGGACAGGATGAACCAACTCAAACTTTTGGTAGGGTAATCACCTATACCTCTTGCAAGCCTTAAACCTAGGCTCATTGTGTGAATTGTTTGTGTGTGCCAAACATGACATCATGACATCATTTGCATTTCATCTCATTTCTAACTATTTCAAGGACCTAGGGATTTATCTTTGCTTTGTTTTGTAGGGAATTATGGCTTCTAGAAAGACTATCCGAATCAACTTCATGGGTATACCTTCTCAGCTCAAAGAATTGGTTTCAGAGATTCCCGACCATGCTCAGTTTGTCAAAAGACATGGTTATCTACTTGATTTGGTTATCTCCGGTTTTGAAGAAGATATGATGCATGTCCTATTCCAGTTCTTTGATCCGAAACACCATTGCTTTACATTCCCAGATTATCAGTTGGTTCCTACCTTGGAAGAGTTCTCTAAGCTACTTGGGATACCTATTCTTGACCAAATGCCATTCACCGGTCTAGAAAAGGTTCCTAAGTACGAAGACATCGCATTCTCCTTACATCTTAAGCGCTCAGACATTGAAGCCAATTGGGAAACCAGAAGCGGAGTTAAGGGTTAACTTGCTAAGTTCCTGATTAAGAAAGCCCGAGAATTCCTCAAAGTTATGAGTTTCCATGCATTTGAAGACATTGTGGCCTTGCTAATCTATGGTTTGGTTCTATTCCCTAACTCGGATCAATTCATAGATGTCAACGCCATCAAGTTGTTTCTTACATGCAATCTTGTGCCTACTTTACTTGGAGACATCTTACATTCTCTCCACACTCGTACTACTAAGAGACAATGAACTCTCATGTGTTGTATACCGTTACTTTCTAGGTGGTTTATTTCGCACCTTCCTCCATCAGTTTTGAAGAATGAACAAAGGTTGAGATGGTCTCAAAGGTTAATGTCACTCTCTCATTCAGACATCCGTTGGAATCTTTTCTCTCAAAAGGATTTTACCTTCATTGAGCGTTGTGGAGAATTCCCTAATGTACCGCTACTTGGTATAAGGGGAGGTATCACTTACCACCCTTCTTTAGCTCTACGTCAGTTTGGTTTTGCTCGAAGAGATGGTCCGCATGATATGCTTCTCCAAGATATCGTGTTCGACTACAACCACGATCTCCAGAATTACCGACGAAGGTTCATACACGCTTGGGGCATGGTAAAGAGGACTGATACCAAGACTTTTGGGCACCAAAACTCCATACCTCGGGAACCTTACCTCAAATGGGTGAGAGCTCGAGCTCAAAACCTCATAATACCATTCACGCCTGTTTTACCAGTAATTATGGAACCTGTTGCTATAGGTGACGAATCCTATACTATTCCCCATCCTGACATGCCTACTGATTTTGAAGACTTAAAGAGATCTTGGATTCAGCTTAAAGAAGAAAGGGATACCTTTGAAGCTCAGTGCTACGCAAGCGAGAAGAAGGTACTAGAGTTGACAAAGCTACTTCACGAGGAGCGGAACATCAACGCCTACCTCGGCATCAAGAGGAAGCGCCCATGGGAGACTTAGAGCTTCGAGATTTTATATGTTTTTCTTTTATTGTTTTGAACTATCTTTTGTACTTAAAAAGAAAAAGAATAAAAGGAGTACTAATAAATGTTTGTTCATTGCTTGTTTAACAAATTTAAATCTCTAAGGTCCTTGAAAACATTGCATTGCATTCGCATAAACATTGCATAGCATAGCATAACATTGCATCACAGGTACATCGAAGATTGGTTTTCTCATTTGCTCGCTATTTATTTTAGCAGAAATGGCTCTTGAACAGTCTGTCAAAGATCTCCAAGCTCAGAATGCTCAGTTTCAGCAGATGTTCACCAGCTTGGTCCAAGGCCAAGAAGATCTGAAGAAGCTCATCAACAGGAAGAAGAAGGTTGTTGGTCTTCTCATCATGGGCAGACGCTACAAAGGTGGTCCTAAAGTGGTTAGTCGAATTGAGCTCTCTGAAGGAAGTGTCAAGAAGGAGGATGAGCAAAGTGACAAGGGTGATGGCGAAGGTAGTCAGCATGAGCCTGAGAAAGACTATGATAATGACCAATACTCTGATGAAGATGACAAGTACAAACAACTTGAAGACCGTCTGAATGCTGTGGAAAACCTGAAGATGTCCGGGCTGAATTTTGATGATTTGAGTCTTATCTCTGGTGTTGTGATTCCTCCCAAGTTCAAAGTTCCAACTTTTGCTAAGTACGATGGCATGTCTTGTCCTAAGCTGCATTTGAAATCCTATGTCCAGAAAATCAGTCCCCACACTGATGACAGAAAGTTGTGGATGCACTATTTTCAAGAGAGTTTGTCCGGAACCCAGTTGGAATGGTACTATCAGCTAGAGAACGACCGTATCCGTACTTGGAGTAACTTAGCAGATGCTTTCTACAAGCAATATGAGTATAATGCTGAATTGACACCCACTCGCATGCAACTACAGAGCATGTCTATGGGTCGTGATGAGAAGTTCAAGGAGTATGCTCAGAAGTGGAGAGATCTAGCAGGCAGAGTTCAACCACCCTTGTCCAATAGGGAGTTGGTTGATATGTTTATGGAACACCGACAGCCCGTTCTTCAATCATCGATTGAAATTCTTCACCGGATTCACCGAAATGATATTGACAGCGAACGATGAAGTGGTATCGGGGAAGATTCGGTAGAGACATCTTTAAATGCAAGAGATCTTTTGGTGGTAAGAAGGAAGCTAATGTGTATGGTCGAAAAGCCGAGCCAAGACCGACCGCTCAACTGTGGAGCAGTTGTGATCTCTAATCCCGCATCAAGACAACCTCGAGACAACGCAACCGAACGCGCCACGAAGACAGTTTACAAAGATCAACATGCCATTGTCGCAAGCCTTGCAACACATGTTGAAAGCAGAGCTGATTAATTTGAGGGATCCTCCTCAAAACATCAACACTTCCTCTCCGAGATACAATCCTAACGCTAAGTGTGCTTACCATTCCAATAGCCCAAGACATAGTACTGATGATTGTTGGGCTCTGAAGAACAAGATTCAAGATATGATTGAAGCTAAGCGATTGAGTTTGACCCTCCTGAGACGAATGTGATCAACGCACCTATGCCTAACCATGACAAGAGTTCCAATGCTGTTGGCGATGATACTTATGTTTTCAACATAGATGACTTGACCATTCCTCTGATGACTGTTAAGAAGAATTTGCTACAAGCTGGTATCAATCCAGGATGCCCAGAGAATTATCGTTGGTGTCCATCTGCACTTGATGGTTGTGCTTGGTTGAGAAGACGTGTTCAGTGCATGATGGATAACCGTGAGATACTATTTCTGAAACCACCTGTGCAGAAGCTGTGTGAAGAAATGTCCAAGTTAAAGATTGACAAATGCGAATGAAGCCGCACCATCCGTGTGGGATACCTTGGGGCAGCCAAGTGGAAAGTATGATTACATGGTGAAGTACACTGTTCCTGAAAGCTACAAGATTCCTATTGAAGATGTTAAGGCAACCGGTTGGGGTGACGATTTCCCAGAAGACTATGCTGATGTTAACACAATAAGAATTTCCTCTGCTGATCCTGTGCCTAGGGTGGCACCTCTCATCATTACTTCTCCCAGACCAGTTCCATATTCCTCTAACAAAGCTATTCCTTGGAACTATGGAGCTGATGTTTACTATCATGGCGTCAAGCAAGACCCTCTGACCATTGAAGATCTTATAGTTGAAACTACCATTCTTGACATTGACAACATCACCGGATCAAGTAAGGTGACCTGAACCGGAAGGGTATTCTCTCCAAAAATCTCTCCTCCAAAAGACACTGCGACTCACCGCATTCCAATATTCAACCCATTCCCAAGCTAGAGGAAAGAACCAGTGACTCATCCTGCTCAGCCAAAAGTACCAAAGGAAGTTACTGAAGACACCTCCAAACAAGAAATGGAGGAAATTCTGAAGATTATCAAGAAGAGTGACTACAATATTGTGGAACAGTTGGGACAGACTCCGTCCAAGATCTCCATGCTTGCTCTGCTCTTGTGCTCCGAGGCTCATGCTAACGCCTTGGTGAAATTTCTGAAGAATGCTCATGTGCCGCAAGACACTACCACCGACCAGTTTGAAGTTTGTATTGCTAGCCTGGCTGCCAACAACGGCCTAGGCTTCTCTAATGCTGATTTGACTCCTGTTGGAAAGAAACACAACAAAGCGTTGCACATCTCTGTTGAATGCAAGGACACTACATCATCTCATGTTTTGGTGGATACCGGTGTTCGCGTTAAAAGGTGACGCGCCTGAGGATGCGAACGTGAGTTCGTATTCTCTGGTACACAACGATTTAAATCTTTTGATTTGTTTATAAAGATGCCGCGAGCATCAAGCTTTATTATTTTCAACACAAGAAAGATGATTTAATGATTATGAAAAAGGGGAAAACTGAAATACCCTCAATTGATATTGGTATGCGTAACGACTAGCGCAAACTAGACGTAACGCATTGGGGAGATTCTGAGTAAGGGGGATTGGTATATAAAGGGAATAGATGGAGCACCCTAAATATATGTAGTTATCTACAGCTTTATATATGAATACGTTTGATATGTTTGTATGTGTTTAATTGCTATTTCTATGATTGGGAAAGTTTCTCCTTTGGGATTTTAAGAAACAGTAGATTATGTGGGATTCTAGGTTTTGTTATTATTGTGCTCGCAAAGATCTGTGGATCTTTTGCATACATATCCCTAGTGGGAATCGAGCATTTGTAGCTCGGATCTAGGTTCTATGGTTTGTTTGGTCCGAGGGAGATAGAAATTTGCTCGGCAAGGATGAGACCTTGTGCCACGTATTCTCAAAAGGATGTTGAGAAAGTCGAGCAATCGTAGTTCCCACTTATGCTAGTGGAAAGCAAGGATGTTAGTAAGAGATGACAAATGTCATCTTAATGAAAATGTATCTAATCTATTTCATCACATACATTTTGAAAAGTTTGATGCTTAAAATCTTTCGTCGTAAGTATTAGGTGTTTTGCTTGAGTGTACAAGCGTTACCACTTACATGTTTAAGAAAGATGTTTGAAAAGATGATTGAATCTTTTAACTGTAAGTATTGGGTGTTTTGCTTGAGTGTACAAGCGCTACCACTTACAATTAAGAGATGTTTTTGTTTGAAAATAGTTTGAAAAGAGTTTGAAAAGTTTTTGATGTATGTGATGTGATAGATGAGATACTTCTTCCATAGAGATGATAGATGTCTAAATCTCAAGGAGAAATTGATTGGATTTAAGGGATGCTTTTAAGAAGCCCGTGGGTCCTTGTATTGTTAGCCCAAGAGGAGGCATTCGAGGGTCATCGGGTCATCGAGGGTCCTTGTATGAAGCTCAAGAGGAAGCTATAGGGTATGGTGTCTTTGGCTTGAAAGGGATTTCACCGAGAAACCATCCTTTTCGAATAAGAGCAATTTCACCGGAAATTTTACTCTGGGAATTTGAAAGTGATTTCAGGAAACCATCCTTTCCGGGTTCTATCTTAGCTGGTGATTCTTTGTATTGGAAGCCCAATAGGAGGTCATAAGAGATTTCTGTCTCTTTCATTGTATGATGCCCAAGAGAAGGCTAAACTTAATGAGGAGTTCTTTTGAACGAAGCCCAAGAGGAGGCGACTCAACAGGGAGTGTTGTCTTATATGAAGCCTAGCGGAGGCTAACTCTGTGGGAGAGTTTCTTTGTACAAAGCCTAAGAGAAGGTGACCCATGCTGGGATGAGTTATCTTGTATGAAGCCCAAGCGGAGGCTAAACTCAACGGTGATGAGTTGTCTTGTATGAAGCCCAAGCGGAGGCTAAACTCTGGGAAACCTATTGATTAGTCTAATTGTTATGTTATTATTAGATAGTTTGTATAAACAGGTGTGTGTGTGTGTGATATGTATTCACAGGAGTTTATGAAGGAAATATAAACAATGCATGATGTTTATTTACAGCAGTTTATGAAATATAAACAAGTGTCTGTGAAACGAACGTTTAAAACGAGCGTAACTTGATTATTCACAAGTTTGAACTGTGTACAAGGAAATGAATATGTACACGAACGAGTTTTTATGTACAGAGAAAGATGGATGTACATAGGAGGGTTGGGACTTACACTGTAAGGGAGGCCCATTGATTTGAAAGCAGTTTCACAGGGAATAATGCTCCTTTCAATACCAATGGTATTCAGTGTAAAATGTACAGATGAAACAGAAATAATTGATCAAAGTTTATATGTAAAAAGTATTTTCAAAAGAAAGAGTATCTGTATTATGTACAGATAAAAGATTTTGAAAAAGAAGTATCTGTGTTATGTACAGATAAAAATTTGTATGTGTTTGGAAAGTTTTTGATATGTACAAAGAAATATTATGTACATAAAAGAATGTTATGGGACTTACACCGTGATGGAGGCCCATTGGTTAAAAAGAAAATTTGCTCAAGAGAAACCTTCCTTTAGAACCAATGGATTCAGCGTATAGACAAACGAATGAAAACAAATGAAAGAAATTTGTTTATGTTTGAATATTAACAATGATGATTTGAGTATGTACAAGTAAAACTAAATATGTACATAAAGGATTGGGACTTACACCATAAGGGTGGCCCATGATCGATCGAGAAATTCGAGAAAGAACGAATTTGTTTTTATCGTTTAAATCGGATTGATCATGGTAAAAAGATGTAAGCTTTGATGAAATGTTTTGAAAAATGATTTGAAAAATGTTTTGAAATGTTTTGAAATGTGAGGTTCATTTATGAAAAGTTTTGAAAAAAATCGGAAGTCGAAAACTTGAAAAATTCACCTTTTAAGGAGGTTTGAAAAGTGTTCAGAACGTCGTTTTCGGCTCGATTAAAAATTAATCAGATGAAAATATTTTTGATTTTTGACATAATCATAAAATAGAGGCATTTATTGACAAGTTTTTAAAAAATTATCTCAAAATGAGAAGTTTTGATTGGTTAAAAAAATTGTTGAAGTTTGATAAAAAAAACATGAAAATATGACAAGTTTGTAAAAAATTTGGTCTTGCTGGGTTTTGAACCCATGACCATGAGGTGGACGCGTGTCACAGAGCCTTAAGAGCAAGCAAGCAACCAACTGAGCCAAACGCGCTGAGTGTTAGTGGATTATCACACGTGTAGACATGATATTGGAAAGTTTGAAAATTTAAAAATGAAGAACACCAAGAACACGCGCGTATTCTGGGTTCATGGTTTTGATTTTCAGTTTTCCAAACTCGATCCAAAATCTTCGTTTCTCCATGAAATTGAGTGATGTAAAGATCAATCTTGCTCGATTTTGAACAACGAACACGATGGCATTTGTTAATTTCATTTATTTTTAGTTAATCATGTTTGAATTTCTGGGAACTCGAAGAACCCTAGAAACTGAGAAATCAAATTAATTGACTTGTGGTTGATGATTGTTTGATTTTATTGAGGGCTAATGTTTGTTATTAGTGCAGAAAACAATTGGCCAAGAGCTTTTGTCAAAAGATTCAAAGAGTTATGAGAACCAAGTTCGTGTTTATACCTGGAAAAGTGAAGATCGAAATCGATGTTGGAGTGTTTCCAGTGGTTGTTTCTTGATCATTTAAGCTTCATCGGCATGTATGGATGCTGTGAGGATAGCTTGCTTGCTTTGAACTTGCTCCAATCTCTCCACTCAAGTCAACCTGCAGTCAGCTTAACAGGGAACTCGAAATTGATGTTAATGGAGTTACAGATTGTTGTGATTGATCTGCATCATGTCTATGATGTATATGGATCGTGTTTGAATCATTAGAACAACAATTGATCAAGCCAAACTGGAAATTCAATTATAAGGCGCTTTGAAGTTTTGAAAAAATGAAAAGTGAAAACTGATTTTAACTTGATTTCAGTTTGATTTTAAGTTTGGAACAAGTTTAATTATGATCATGAAACATGTTGGACACCAAATTTCATCATGTTTTCATGGGATTTTGAAAAATGCTATGTTTGGCAATCTTGCTCTATGATACTTGATTTTCAAGAAAAGGATGAAAGCATGGATTTTTGCATTGTTTTTGGTGTTGATTTCTCTTGAAATAGTGAGCTATTTATAGGCAAACAAGCTCTGCAAAATTAGGCAAGAGTACAAGCCAATTGGATATTCAAGGTTAACTTAAGGCAAGAATGGTTTTACCAAAAAGGAAACTTCCTTTTTCACCATGTGCTATATTTTTGCATTTTGATCCAATCTTCAATTATATCCTCTAGGCTGATATTTATCAGTTTGATCATCCACTTGGCAAGGCTAGAAAGCTTCTAGATGAAGAAACACAAAAATGACCTATAATTTGATGTTTGAATTTTGAAAAATCAAGTTTCATGGAGCCTTATGTTTCAATTTCAAAGACATATCTAGCCTCCATGGATTTGAGAGTTCTTGGACATTTTGGAAAGATCTTTCCACAAGCTACAACTTTCATGTTTTGAGTTTTTTCAAATTCCAATTGGAACTAGGTGAAAAAATGGCTTGAAGTTTGGAAAAAACGAGAAATTTCAACACTTAGAAATTTTTCTAAGTGTGAAAACTTTTGACTTTTTGTTGACTTTTCCAAATTCTTGATTTTTTATGATCATGATGGATCATGTGAAGTATTTTGATGATTGAAAAAGTTTTGTTTTGAAAATTTTGACCAAAAGTCAAAGTTTGACTTTTCTGTGCAGATGAATTTTCATCAGACATTTCTGAAATTGACTGATGAAGTCTATGAACCTCTGTGATGTTTTGAATCCAGAAATTAGGTCAAGATGTTATATCTAAGATATAATGACCAATCTCTATCCAAAAAAGTTATTTCTTGTTCAAAAAGTCAGAGAATTCTCATGCTCGACCAAAACCCTAATTGGTCGATCCTCGATTAATCAGTGAGAAAAATGGATATCTAAGGATTGAAGGCTGATGATTTGATCAAGATAAATCAAATGGAGTGAGAAAATCTCAAACCCTAATTGGTTAGCTCTTGAATCAGATGAAAATTTGATGAAACCCTAATTTTGACCTGTGAATGCTATACCCGATTAATGCTGTCTGAACTGTTAGTTGTGCAATGATGCAAATGTAAGGTGGTATATTAGGTCAAAATTTGGGGTATGACAACCGGTTCTGCTCATAATATCCTCCCGAAGACTGCTTTTGATTGGCTTGATATCGAAGGGTTGGTTCTGAGACCCAGTGATATAATTGTGAGAGCTTTTGATGGTTCTAACTGAACAGTACTCGGAGAGCTCACTCTGCCTATTAAAGTCGGTTCCCAGAATTTTGACTCCACTTTCTTTGTCATGGACATTCGTCCACTTACTTGCCTACTTGGACGCCTTGGATACATGGGGCATACTCTACCTTGCATCAAAACAAGTACCCGTGAAGGGAAAGTTGTTGTGGTGAAGAAGAGTATATGGTCACCATCTACAATCACTTTGGTCACCATCCTGTCAAGCTTTTGAAATAATCCCCAGTCATGCTCCGACTCTCTTGTCACTCCGGTTACACAAGCTCGCTAGGATGGCTTCGTTGAAAGATGCTCAAGCCGTTGAACAAGGAAAGAGTACTATTTGGGGACAGCCCCGATCTTCCGCTCAAATTTGACAAGACTGGTTTAGGCTTCACCATCAAAGGTCAGAAGATGATACGCCACGAACGTGCCGGCCAACTTCCTTTCCGCATCATCCGTAGTGGAATCCATGCTATAGAAGACGACGACAGCGACTTCGACATCAGCAAGTGGATCTTCCCAACTCCAGACAAGGGGCTCAGCAATTGGAAGACTGAAGACGTCATACCAATCTCCTTTAGTCAGGAGTAATTGCTCTTGTTTTGTTTTGCTTTTCGTATTTCTTTATGTTTTGAACAATAAACTCTAAAGCCTAGTGCCTTGCCCGGGGCATCATGGCTCGTTTGTGAGGGTTATTATCTGTCATTTGCATATTTTCATTCAATAAAATCGTTGGACTTTTGCATTATTTGTTGCTTTCTTTCTCTTACTTTATCACCCCTTCAAAAAGCTATGTGTTTCTTACACACACCCACGTGATACACTGCAGAATCACTCCGAATCTCGTTGATAACAACTATGCTATTGCTAAATATGACTTTGATAATCCGATCTACCAAGCCAAGACGAAAGTGAGGAAGATTGTGAAGTGCCGGAGAACTTGTCCGATCTAAAGAAGAAGAACGAGTTATACAACCACATGAAGAGCAAGTTGAGGTTGTGAATTTGGGTACTGATGAAGACAGAAAAGAGATCAAGATAGGAGCGGGTCTTGAGAACAGTGTTAAAGAAAGATTGATTCAGATGCTACGAGACTATATTGAGGTTTTTGCTTGGTCATACGAAGACATGCCAGGGTTGGACATTGATATTGTAGTACACCGATTGCCGACAAAAGAAGGTTTTCTCCCCGTGAAACAGAAGGTTCGCCGCATGCGTCCTGAGATGTCAGAGAAAATCAAAGCCGAAGTTATGAAACAGTTCAACGCCGGCTTCTTAGTAGTTACTTCCTATCCACAATGGGTTGCTAATGTGGTTCCTGTGCCTAAGAAGGATGGTAAGGTACGAATGTGTGTAGATTACAGAGATTTGAACAAAGAAAGTCCGAAAGACGATTTCCCACTTCCTCATATTGATGTTCTGGTTGACAACACCACTCAGCATAAGGTTTTCTCCTTTATGGATGGTTTCTCCGGTTACAATCAGATTAAAATGGCTCCTGAAGACATGGAGAGGACTACTTTGGTTACAGGGGTTTCGCTACAAGGTTATGTTTGAAAGAACGCAGCGCCACTTATCGTGCTATGGTGACATTATTTCATGACATGATTCATCACGAGATAGAGGTCTCGTCGACGACATGATAGCTCGATCACGCATCGAAGAAGAACATCTTCATCATTTGCGAAACTATTTGATGATTGAAGGAGTATAGACGAGACTTAATCCTAACAAGTGCACCTTTGGAGTCGATCCGTAAACTCCTAGGGGTTGTTGTCTGGTAAAGGTATTGAAGTCGATCCGCTAAGGTTAAAGCTATTCAAGAAATGCCAGCCCCGCACCGAGAAGGAAGTCGGTGGTTTCATTGATTAACTACATTACGTTCATTGCAGATCCCAATCGCTTTTGACAAAATCAAGGAGTACCCATCCTCCCTAATCCAAGACCTCTTATCATGTACTTGCGGTGTTAGAGAACTCAATGGGGTGTGTGTGGGGCAACATGACGAGTCCGGTCGAAAAGAGCATGCAATATACTACCTTAGTAAAAAGTTTACCAATTGTGAAACAAGATACTCACATCTTGAGAAAACTTGCAACGCTTGGCTTTAATGTCATGACTAAGACTAAGATGGATGATTGAATACATTTACCTCTATCCGAATAGCAAGATGGATCCGAGATCTAGATCTAGATTTTGCGCAATGGAATGTGGCGCCCATTACATCCCTCAGACGACATACGCCATTCCCACCCGATGGACTATGGTCTTCACAACGCACCAATAACATGGCCGAATACACATGCATCTTGGGTATCAAAGCTTCTATTGACTTAAGAATCAAGTTCTTGCAAGTGTATGGAGACTCGGCTTTGGTGATCAAAGGCAGTGGGAAGCATCCGAATCTTATTCCAGATCGAGCATGTTCCGAGTTTGATCCCATACTCAAGAGATCACTTTCAATCACATTCCACGAGAAGAGAATCGGTTTGACGCATTGGCTACTATGTCGTCTATGTTCAAGGTCGATGGGACAACGAGGCTCCCGGATCATCATTGAGAAGTTCGATGAACGACTATTATGAGCTTGATACGAATAGAAACCTTGGTACTATGACGTGAAGAAGTATCTTGAGACTCGGGAATATCGCAGGGCATCATCAATGATAAGAAGTTCATGAGAAGATTTGCATCCAAATTCTTCCTCAAAGAACGACATCTTATACAAGCACAACCATGATTTGTGCTCTACTGTAGACCGAAAACAAAGAATACGTATCATGGAAGAGTTACAGGCGCATTTGGTACCCACTCCAGTGGACATACGATGGCTAAGAAGATTTTGAGAACAGGTTACTATTGGTCCACCATGGAAGCTGATTGTCACCGCTACGCTCGATCTTGTCACAAATGCCAGATTTATGCAGACAAAGTACACGTACCTCCAGTACCTCTGAATGTTCTAACAGCTCCTTGGCCTTTCGCAATGTGGGCCATTGACATGATTGGAGAAATCAAGCCCATAGCTTCCAACGGACATCGTTTCATCCTTGTGGCAATTGACTACTTCACCAAATGGGTAAGCCTCGTTCGTGATCGCTACCAAGAATGTTGTGGCTCGTTTCATCAAGCATAATCTTATCAGTCGGTATGGCACTCCCGAAAGGATTATCACAGATAACGGTTCCAATCTCAATAATAAGATGATCACCGAACTCTGCACGCAGTTCAAGATCAAGCATCACAACTCTTCTCCATATCGGCCTAAGATGAATGGCGCAGTGGAAGCCGCCAACAAGAACATTAAGAAGATTATACAGAAGATGACAGTGACTTACAAAGATTGGCATGAGATGTTACCACTTGCTCTTCATGGCTATCGCACTACAGCGTGAACATCAACAGGGGCAACCCCTTTCTCTCTCGTATACGGTATGGAAGCCGTCCTACCAATTGAGGTTCAGATACCCTCAACCAGAGTCCTCCAGGAGGCAGAGTTAGGCGAAGACGATTGGGTCCAGACTCGCCTTGACCAGATTAATTTGATTGATGAGAAACGACTTGCATCCATCTGCCATGGACAGATCTACCAGAAGCGAATGATCAGAGCATTCAACAAGAAGGTCAAGCACCGAGTCTACCAAGTCGGTGATCTAGTAGTCAAGCGCATCATTATTCCACAAGGCGATCCCAGGGGCAAATGGACTCCCACCTACGAGGGACCGTTTGTAGTCAAGACAGTATTTTCCGGCGGAGCTATGATACTTAACACCATGGATGGTGAAGACTTCCCACACCCTGTGAACGCAGACATAGTCAAAAAATACTACGCATAAAAGAGACCCGCTAGGTCGACTCACCTAGGCAAAAATAAGGGCATCTTGGCGAACCAAAAGGGTTCGGGCAAAAGTTAAGGATATATACAAAAAATGTACACCCGACAAGTTGAAAACCTGAAAAGGCGGCTTGGGCAAAAAAGGGTATCCGGTGATCGAAACCCGAAAGGGCGGTCTAGGAAAAAGTTAGGGATTTAAGCGTACGACTATGTCTCGTTCAGATCACCTATCTACTTCCAGACTACTATCAGCATTCAAGATTCAAATGGCGAAGATCAATCCACTCACTTTCTGAAGGAGATGAGATAGTTGAAATATATGAGTACTAGCATAGTTGGAACTTAACGAGATTGTTTCCGCATAGCTTTTTACTTTTCTTTTCTTGTGTACAAACTACTCGGCCATACGCCACATTTCGAATAAATACAAGTTCTTTCTTTTTACAGTTTTTACTGTTGTTGTCGTTTGCATAAAGTCCAATGTTTGCTTTGAATGTTTATATGCATCTAACAATAAGAATCTAATCACGAACATGCGAAAAGTGAACATGTAAAAGTGATTACTACAGGCTCCAGGAATTGAGATGACGACGAAAGTCACCAATACATTTCCCCACAGAACATGATTCCCGCAGAGGTGTCACTCACCACAAACCTTCCCCAGCAAAGAAGAGGAGGATCCCTCAAGCAGTGATTCCGCTCAACTTAATCAAGCCACACCCATCTTCGAGCAATAACACTTCATCCCCAGCCGAGGAGTTATCCCCAACAAGATATCTCTTAACAATTCCCCTTTTCTCCAACAGCAGTATCCAGACTCGAAACTTGGTCAGATAGTGCACCGGAGGAAACCCACACCTTTCATACCTCAGCTAGAGATGCCAGCGGGCTCCAGATGCTTCTAACCCGGTCTCCAAGCAATTATCAAATGCTCTCCAACAGGATTTACACGCAAAACCCTCGGTCGGTAGAGTACCTCCCAGACTCTCCCCAGCCGGGTTGTCAACAATATCTAGCCTCAAGACTTGGTCAGATAGTGCACCGGAGGAATCAAAGTTTTCTTTCTTCTCAGGATCTTCATCCTCAAACAGAAGTCAGAAATCTCCAAACAGAACATTCGCATCTTCTTCAAGATGGATATGTTTTGAAATACCACAACATCTATCGTTCATAAATTATTCATAAAAGTCATAATTTGTGCATATGTCATTCATACACATTTGTCATGCATCATACTTTGCATAAGACTAATCAATATTCTATCAAAGTTTCTCTTGTTTTCTCCAGAACAGGTGAAAATCACTTCTGACACAAACTGGTCCAGGATTAAGACCCGAATCCAGACGGGAAAACTATCTGAAAGACCGCCCCTGGTTGTCCTCCGACAACTGGTCCAGGATTAAGACCCGAATCCAGACGGGAAAACTATCCAGACGACCGCCCTCGTTGTCCTCCGACGGATCCGGATTAATAAAGCCGACGGAAACCTTATCCGAACGATCACAAGTTATCCTCCGATAAGTGGATCGCACCGATGCACAACAAGGAAGCTATCCAAATTTTGCCAACTATTACCCCGAGTAGTCAAGACGAAGAACTATTCGACTCATTCTTATTATCAACAAGAACTACAGAGTCTCGGCGACTCGGTTGCCTTGGATGGCATCTTAAGCCCATCTCCGACTACTTGTCAACATTTCTCCACTTTCGAATCGCTGCATATTTGGTTAAAACCAATACAAACCAATAACTTCATTCAAAGATGAGCATGAAGTCTAACACGACTCTCTCCGTATGGCATCTTAAGCCCATCTCTATGCTCTTTCCACTATCAAGAACATCTATAGAGCTAGCGACGGCTCACCCCTAGCATCGATCTTTCCAAATGGCATCTTAAACCCATCCCCATCAATTTTCCTATTCAGACGACATTATCGAGTCTAGCATACGACTCATTCCCAAATAAGTCTCTACCTTCCCAAATGGCATCAGAAGCCCATTCCGCATCACCAGTGCAAATTTTCGGTGTACTCGAGTGTTCAATCATCTTCTACCTCCGGTCACGAAAGGCGAGCTGCCAATCTAACCCTTCCAGACAAGAAGATTGGCAGGCATCATACCCAAAATTTGCCCTCCAACTTCTCAAGACCTTTCATACATCCATGCTCAAGGGTTCCTCAAGGGTTGATCAGACAAACCCTCTCCTAGACAATCAACCCAAACCAGGGTTTGGTGACTCTCAGATCAAAATGGATTTCCAACATCCCCAATGTTCATCATGCCTCCTCACATGCTTCAAATGTTCTCCATGTCAAGTTTCAAGCTTCAAGTCAAGTTTCTCATAATTGCTCGATGGTTGAAAATCGGTTGATTGGACAAAAGTCAATGTGGTCAACATATAGTCAAACTTCATGATTTTTGGTCAACATCCTCATTTTGAAGTTACATTCATCATTTGATCAAGGGTTGATCATGATTCATCAAGAAAACTCAAGATTTGCTCAAAAGTCAAACTTTCTAAATTAGGGTTTCTTAGTGAAAAGTCAACTGAACTTTGACTGATCATAACTTCTTCATACTTTCTCAGAAATTTTTCCACCACCTCTTGTTTTGAAGGAAATTCAATTCTCTACAACTTCATTGCTCACAAGAATGTTCAAAAAATGCTTCATTTGAGAGGTATGGATCAAAACATTACAGGTCCTTTTCAAAAGTCAACAAAAAGTCAACATTTTGTTTTGAAGATATATTGAGCATGGAAACTCCAATTGAGATGAAACCAAAGAGGTTGTTTAGAGGACACTTAGAGATTTCCAAAAATTTCAAGAACACTCAAACATGTGGAAAATTGAGCAAGATACACCATTTACAAGTTGGGCAATTTTGAAGAGATGCACAAAGAGAAATACTTCTAAAAATCAAACATTTTGCAAATGGGCTTACTTTTTCTTTATCCAAACTTGTTCCTCATGCAATTAGGAATATCCAAGCCCAATGCCACGAATTTTTATTTTATTTTTCTATTTAATTTGGAAATTATTCATTTAAATACAAATTAAATTCAAAAATAAAGTATAAAATCAAAATTAAATGCAAATTTGATTTTTCTCTCCTCCTTGAGATCCAAGTAACTCAATAAAGCCAGCAAATTTCAAAATTTGGTTGGATATGGCAAGATTGGATTGAAAATTGATCAAAAGATGAAAATTTGATTTGGTACAAAATCAAATATGTTTTGCATTGATTAGTGATTGATTCTTTCTCAAATCAACTCTGAATCCTTCTACTATATATACACAACTCATGCCACACGAATAGGGTAGAAAAACTGGCTGGAGAAACCCTATTGAAGCTCAACAAAACCGTGTTATACAAGCTACTAGCAGCCATCGATCCAGTGGTTTTCAATTGCTTTTGAGGATTCAAACACATTGCTTGGCATCCCTGGAAGCATTCCAGACCCTCACATCATCCAAAAGCATCCAGAATTAAGAAATCACGAATCGGTTTGTTCATATTTTTTTCAAAATCGTGTTTCATTATTCATGCATTATTAACGAGTTTTGGTGTTTGTTTCGTGCTTAGAACAAGGTTTGCAAACTTTCTGGGTCATCCAATTGAGTTTTCATGGCGGGGGACTTGATATGCCATAACTAGGGTTCCTGAACACGATTTAGGGTTTCCCTTAAACGGAAAAATTGGACCACGAGACTATTACCATTGCATTCGGAATGATGTCTTGAATCGAACCATGGTCTTAGAATTCATTTATATTATCTGTATGTGGTTTTTGATTTTGCCAGGGTTGTAGCGTCGAACAAATGCCGACGCTGGATTTTCAAAAATTTGAATCGGGGAAGATGAAGTCTGGCGCGAGATCGGTGCAACCAGGGGACGATGCGTGCTTGTAAGCCACTCGCTCCAGTTTTCAAACACGTGGGCGCGTTGGTTCAGATGGTCAAGGCATGGCATTGTGAAAGCAGGGTCCTGGGTTCGATTCCCACCAGGACCATTTGTTTTTCCAACTTTTACAAGTTTGTTTTCCATATTTTTCATATTTTATTTTATTTAATATTTTACATGCATTTTTAATTCTTTTCAATATTTTTTCTCATGCATTAAAAATCATCAAAAATATTTTTCTTTTTGCATTTATCTTCAGAAAATGTTTATTTAATTTATAAAATTAAAAAATATTATTTTGCATGCATATTTAATTTTATTCATAATTTATCATTTAAATCACTTTTAATTAGTTTTTAATTATTAAATCTTTTCCAAAAAATCCCAAAAAATTATTTTAGCATATTAATGTATTTTCCAGCATGAAATATTTTTCTCATTCAAAAATTTGCATTTTTACTAACATTTCCCTCTTATTCGATTCCTCTCGTATTTTCCGATTTCTCATTCTCTTGCAGGTTGTCCCATTTCAGACAATTTCTTTTGTCTTTTTCTTTTTTCCAATTATGTAACTGCTCATGGGATGTAATAGCTTAATTAGGCTTTTAATTTTCCGCACTTTTCAAATTATGTATCTGCCCCAAAGCCATGTAATAGCGTAGGACTTTATATTTCCGCACTTTACATTCCCGCATTTTAATTTCCGCACCCTATAAACTGCTAGTAATTAGGCGTGTATGGCAAGATAAAAATTGAACATAGCTCACCCTAATTTTCAAGATAAAAATATCTGAAGTGACACACTCTTTTCACACACGCACCCCTTAGGGTAATTCTCTCTCGTTGCCTTTACGAGTTCAAATGGTCATGTCCCTCGAACGTAGAGGTATTCTAGCACCGTTGCCTTCAAAACAAATCATCATAGTCCCTTCGATACAAAGATCATAGACCCACGATGTCGCCTCCGAATACATGATCTTGACCCTCGATTGTTGCCTACGAAAAATGATGATAGTCCCTTCGAATGTGCTAGGATACTTCCTACAAGTTGCTTTCTATGACCATACGATGTCCCTTCGAATGTCCCTCTACATCCAATAAATAGAGTTACCTACCAACTAATGGTATGGATAGCGCTACTCTAAAGGAACGTAAAACAACACGAAAACGACCAATTCTGAGTAGGTAATAAGACTTTCAGTTGCTTGCTCAAACCAAATATTTTCCACTCAACACACTTTTGTCAAAATTCAAACCTCTTTTCAAAACGAAACATTTCCAAACACTTTGTATACATTCCTACATGAATCATTACAAAGTCAAAGCGAAATGCCTTTTCAAAACATTTTTGTCAAACACACAGAAAGCACAATTTTAAAGTGATCTAAGAGCAACTAAGAGCCCGTAGATAACTACGGATGGAAAGGGGTGCTAATACCTTCCCTTTTCATAACCTTCTCCCTTACTCAGAATCTAACGAAGGTCTTTTTCTGTACTTTTTACCTTCCCTTAATTGGATAAAAGAAAAGTCGGTGGCGACTCTTGCTATCTGCACTATTGCGATACAAAAACCTACAAAGTTAGTTCACCGTGTTACACGTAGCACGCGTGGTTCTATCCTACTCGGATTGTATGAGTTTTGGTTTGTATAACCATTTTGTTGTTTTCGTTTTAGCGATGGTGCCGGTGTTGTGTCGTAGGACTTTATGTTCCTATCTTGGGTGACTCGTTTCCGAGGTGTCAGATCGAGTGTGTGACTAATTCTATGGTTGAGACGTTAGGATAGTATCGATCTTGTTTGTTTAGTTCTCGAGCGAACCGGTGTGTCTGCGACTTGTTTAGTTGTTGGGTGTTAGTTGGTTGTCGAGTGCATTGTATGGGCTTTGCATCTCGGCATGGTTGTTCTTGACGGGACGATGTAGTTAGGTATATTTCCTTGTTTTTGGTGTATTTTGTAGGTTGTTTAGTTGACGCGAGGATTGAGTGGACGAATGCGTAGGCTTGTTCTGATTTTTTCGTTTTGGTCGAAATTTCAAGGACGAAAAGTTTATAAGTGGGGGAGAGTTGTAACGCCCTGTTTTGAATTAATATTATATTATAATAATATTTTCAAGTTACCGATCAATATTTATTTTTCGACGAGAATAAATATATTAATCGATATATATGATAATATATTTGGCGACGTTTCGTTCGGTCCGGTTTTTATCCCGTTCGGTTCGGTAAAATATTATTCGGATCTGATATTTAATTTCCCGGAATTATTTTAATTGATTGAATTAATAATATTGGTAGATACTATTAGTGTGTTAATTTATAAGAATAGATGGGGGTGTGAGGATTAATTGTGTAGAAATGGGGTTTGCACCCTTGTTGTTAGTAAGGAAACAACATATAAAACCATTTCTCCTTGTTTTCCTTCCATTCATAATACCAAAACCAAACATGGAAACTTGGAAGCTAGTAGAAAGAACCTTATAAAACCATTTTCCTTCTTTCTTTCCATTTGGTAAACACAAGAGAAAAAATAGAAACTTGGAGGAAAATGAGGGTTTGGGAAGAAGGAGAAGAAGAAGAAGAGGAGCAAGAGAGAAGCTTGAGGTTGGAGTTGTAGAATCATCCTGAATCATCCAAGCACTAGAGGTAAGGGGTTTGATTTTCCTTTCCATATAGTTAGGGTTTGATAGATATATGGTGAATTTGGGATAGAAATTGATGTGGTGATTTATGAGTTGTATGTATGATTGTTGAATAACCTAGCAAGGTTGAGTTAGGAGTATAGATTGTGGGTATTTTAGTTCGTAAGCTAGCAAGAATAGGTTGCAAGCATGAAGAAAAATAAGAAAAACTGGTTTTGAGTGAAGTTTTCATGCAGGTCCATCAACACGGGCCGTGTTGATTAACACGGGCCATGTTGTCCTCTTGTATAAGAAATTTTGGTTGCCAGGTCCATCAACACGGGCCGTGTTGATCAACACGGGTGCCCGTGTTGATTCACTGACTTTGGTGATTTTGTGTTTTCTAGGGGCTTTTTGACACGGGCCGTGTTGATGCACACGGGGGCCCGTGTTGATACATTTGTAGCCTCTAAAATTTTGATTTTTCGCACTTCTTTTGGAACCCGATTATGTTCCGATTTTACGATTTCGACAAATTCGACGACGGAGCAAGTTGCTCCGAATTCAACGAAAATTGACGTGCTAGCTAAGTTCGACGTGTAGAACATAGTGGTGAGTTTAGTTTTTAGAAATTACGAGTTTTTATGAGATGACGCGAAATAGGCTTAATTACGGTTTAATTGCATCGGATTTCTTTTTAGTGGATTTAGGACACGTATGGACAATCTGATTGCGACGTTGACGATTATGATTAATGCCGATTATTAGGAATGGCTTGAGCGACGATTATAGGGGTTTGACTATTTTTTCTGTATTCGGAATTTAGTGAATGAATCGATAATGATGTGGTGTGATTAAACATAATGTTGCGACAATGTATTACCTAATGAATACTTGTGATACGCGATGTGATGATATATGTCTTTGTATATGATGATGTGATGATTATATTAATGTTGTTAATAAATGCTTCCGATTTATGAATGCATGACTTTTAATGATGATGTATTATTAGTGATGTTTTGCATAATGCAATTATGATGCGATGATATATTAATCTTGATGTGGATAAATTATGGCGATGTGGGCTTTATGCCAATTTTGATGAGCGATGATGGTGTTTTGTGTTGTGTTGTTTTATTGTTGAGTCACATACATTGCATTGGCGACGATGGGCTTTTATGCCAAGCGACGAGGCTTTTATGCCAAGCGACGAGGCTTTTATGCCAAGTGTTCCTAATTATGGACAAAGCGACGGGTACCACATGCATAACATAGTCGTGTCTCATGGAGTCGGTTATGTTTATGTTTGAGTTGTTTGGCGTTGGGTTTTAATTGATGAACGATGTTAAATTGCGATGATATATGATGCTTTGTTTGGTGATGATCTTTATGATGAACATGAAATGAATATAACTTAATAATTTCATGATAACTATACGATGAATATAAATGATGAGTTTTGCGATGATTTAACTTGATGAAATGCTTAATGCAAATACGATGTGATGATGTTTGTGACGATGGGCTTTTATGCCAAAAGCGACGATGGGCTTAAGCCAATTTGTGATGATTTGTTTATGTTGCTTATGTCATTAGCATTATTTAATGTTGTTGGTTGATGTTGTTGTTTAGGACTGTCGTGTTAATTAGTGATGTATTAGCTTGTGACGATTTCGTGGTGACGGAGGTTGATGTGTTGTTGTGATGATTTGTGCCGATGAGGTTAAGGCAATTAAGTGTAAATTATACACTTAGAATGGCGATCAAAGTAGGTGAGATTTAGATAGGTGTTGGAGTGTACTCACTAACCTATATCTTTTATAATTCCAAAACTATATATATATACTTATCATGCCTTTAATTATATGTTTTGGAGTATCTCACCCTTTACTTGTTTCGCCGTTACCTTTACATTGGTAACGTGCAGGTTATGAAGACGAAGATTATAGCTGCTATTAGTTGAGCCGGTGTCGCTCTGATACGTAGCACTCGGGGGGAATATTTATGTCGTCTTGTTGTTGTTTTTTTGTTGTTGTTTTCCTTTGTAAATAAGAATCATACTTTATGAAAATATGATTTATTAAGGAAGTTTATTAAAGAAGATTCTTTGATGTGTTTGAATCAATTTATGTCTTCCGGCGATGCTATGTATCCGAGATTTATACTTTAAAGCAAATTGTTTAAAGTGAGTTATTTTTGAAGGTGTGATGCCTCAGTATTTAATTTATGAAATTTTTAAATTACTCTGATTTTTGCATATTAAACTTTGGATAATATTGAGGTGTTACACTTTCCACTTCTACTGTTCCTTCTTCTTCATCTTTGTCTACTAGTTTGGGTTGATTAATTTCCAAAACATCTTCCTTGAGTATGTCTTCTGAAGATATACCTGCGTCATCAAAAGAAATACCTTTTCCGACATTCTTCGGACAAGACTCATCAAAAGAAACACGGACAAACTCTTCAACAGTGAGTAAACGTTTATTATACACTCTATATGCTTTACTTGATTGTGAGTATCCAAGAAAGATACCATCATCTGCTTTTGCATCAAACTTCCCAAGATTTTCTTTACCATTATTCAAAATAAAACATTTACAACCGAATACGTGAAGATGTGATAAGTTTGGCTTTCTTCCTTTCAAGAGCTCATAAGGGGTTTTGTCAAAAATGGGACGAATTAATATCCTGTTTAAAACATAACAAGCTACACTACCTTTGCTGAGTTATGCTCCATTGTTATTGTCTCCGTAAGTAACATAACCTTTCTTCTTTGCTTTGAAGTCAATGAATAGTGATATGTCACCTGTCAGGTGCCTTGAACATCCATTGTCCATAAACCATCGTCTATCTACGGATGCAAGACATTCAATCTACAATATCAAAAGAGAGACGTAGGTACCCAATTTTCATTGGGTCCATGTGGGTAAGTGATAACATGATTGCCTTTAGGCCTCCATTGATAAATGCCTTTACGAACAAGGAATCTCCTAAACTTACATTTCTCGATGGTGTGGCCTTTACAAAACAAGAATGACATAAAACATGATGATGAACTTGTTTGCTTTTGCTAATTGAGTCCATTGGAATCTGTTCTACAAAAGAATATTTGGCATAGGGTGGATTCATTGATTTCTTAAAAATCCTAGGATCAATAGCATAAGTAATTTTGGGTTGTAAAGCTTTTTCCAATTTGACATTAAGAGTCCTAACCTCTTTTTGCCAAATGTGACAAACTCCACAGTTTACAGTTTCAATACATCTACTTACATCAATATCTTTTGAACTTGTTGTAATACTAGCTTTTAGACATTCTAAATCTTTTTCAGCTTTATACACTTTACCCTCCAAATGGGAAAAGATTTTTTGTTGGAGGATAAACGTTTAAAAGCTCATTCTTGTTTTTCAAAAGCTATTTTCAGTTTACAGAAAGACAAAGAATCAAAATTAATGTAATATGCTTTTCTTACTTTATTCTCTTGGTTTTTCTTCTTGTGGCTGGACTGGTTTTTAATATGAGTCATGAGGCATAGATTTGCAGTCTCATCGCTATCACTTGAGCCTTCATCCCTTGATGACTCACTGTCACTTTCCCATGCAATGTAAGCTCTTATTTGTTTGTTGAACTTCTTTGGTGGTGCCTTTCCTTTGTCCTTTTTGTTCATAGGACATTCTGTTTTGTAATGTCCATATTTACCGCAATTGAAACATGATCCTTTCCCTTTATAATTCTTACTTTCCTCATGCTTTGACTCCATGGATTATCTTCTGAACTTAGACAGATTTTTGTCGGAGTGCTTGATTCCATTCTTTCGAATAAATCTATTGTATCCCCGAACAAACAGTCCCATTTCCTCATCATCCGAATCTTCGTCACTACTTGAGTCATCATCGTTTTGCTCTATTTTTTAGGACTTAGAGCTAGAAGCATTAAGAGCTATAGGCTTCTTCTCACTCTCCTTGTCTCTATTCTTCTCCTTCTTATTCTTGTTCTCATACTTTTCAAGATTTTCCAGTTGTTGTTGATGTTCTTCTAGCTTACCAAACAGAGTTTAAATTGTGAGCGTAGTGAGGTCGTTGGCTTCCTTAATTGCTGTAACTTTTGGTAGCCATTCCCTTCTAAGACATCTCAGAATTTTATTAGTGGCAATTTCATTGGAAACAGGTTTTCCAAGTTCATTTAAACGACCGGTGAGATGAACGAATCTCTTTTGCATGTCAGAAATAGTTTCTCCTTGTTTCATGCGAAAGAGCTCAAACTGTTGGTTGAGTGTGTTAATTCGAGATTGCTTAACATCATTAGTGCCCTCATGGGCAACTTCTAAAGCATCCCACATTTCTTTAGCTGTCGTGCAATGAGATACCCGATAATACTCATCAACACCAAGTGCTGAAATTATCATATTTCGGCCTCTCCAATTACTAGACCACTTTTTCTCATCTTTTTAATCCCAATTGTCCTTAGGTTTAGGCACAATGGCACCTGCAGCACTCGTCATGGTAAATTCAAAAGGTCCATTCTGAATGGCAGTCCATACAGTTCTATCTATGGAATTTATGTGAACTCGCATGCAGTCTTTCCAATAGACATAGTTTTACCGTTAAAAACAGGAGCTCTAGTGTACGCCCCCTTAGGTTCAGAAGCCATATCGTTAGAAGCAGCCACAAAGCACCAGCGAACTGGCGCTCTGATACCACTGGTTAGACGGTGTGGCAAGTGATCGAGAGGAGGGTGAATAGATCACCTCTTTTTTCTCTACGGATTAAAGAATTTTATCAGAGTTTCAATCAAACATGCGGAAATAATAAACGGTCCTGAATTGACTTCCGTCTATTCTGAACCGGCTACAAGAAAACCGGACATGCGATAGATTGCTGGATTTTAATTGAGATGAGAATAATGAATTAACACACCACTTAATATGGATAAATGCACTGATTACAAAAACTCTTTCCAATGAAATAAACTTGAGCTAATACTTTTATCAAACAATTGGTAGATGCTAAGGCAATGGAGTTTATGTAAAGATTTTCTTCCAGCCTTGTATCAATGCACAGAAAGGTTGCTCACCAATTGAATCACAAACTTATTGTAAAAGTAAAGAGATAGAGATAAATAATACGATACTCAGAGCGATTTGGTAAGGAAGTTCTCCACGTTCGTCCTCGTGTGTGGGTACGTCTCCCTCTCAATTTCCAAATTGAAATTGAGAATTTCTATATCAATATGTTGAAAAATGTTTACAAGGTTGCAATACAAAGATAGAAAAACGAATCCTGCAGATCTTCTTCTTCTTCTTGTATCAACCTTCTCTTGATTTGAGAAGATAAAGAACACTCTTGCAAAATTTACAGACAATTCACCACTTCCACGACCCGTTTGCGAAATCACCCTGATCTCCAAACCCTACGCTATGGCTGAATCTGCTCTATGTAATCGTGACTAACAAACCTACAAGACACCTTCGTTCTTGCTGGACAAACCTTCTGGTTTTTCCTCGAAACTCCCTTCGAATCTTTAACTCAGCTAGATCATAGATCGTACCACTAAATGTTATCTCTTTGATCTCTTGATGCAATGAACAATGATGGTTATGTGTCAGTGTTCTTGAACCAATATGATTGAGAATATGATGAAGATGAAGTCTCTTTCAGATTTTTATGCTCAGAGAATTTTGGATGCTCACCAAACTGCTTATTGTAACAATATGTGTTTGTAAAAACAGCCAAACTATTTTATATATGGAAACAGATAAAGTTAGTTAAAAAACAAACTTATGAGTCGACACATAAATCGTATGAGTTGATACAAGACACAAATCTGTCGACCTGAGTGAGTTTGTGTCGATACATATAGCATAAAGTATAGATTCCAGAGAGTAAGCATGTGTATGAGTCGATGCATAAGTCGTATGTGTCAATACAAACAACTTATGTATTAATGCAAGAGGTTTTGTATCAATGCATACTGTATTAAGATGACTTCCAGAATGCTTGGAATGGCTATGAGTCGATGCAAGCATTTTTGTATCGATACATACTGTTTGTTAAAATGATTTCTGTAAAACTAACTTCAGTATGAGTCAATACATAATACGTATGTGTCGATACAAGATTGATATGAGTTGACACAAGAGCTTTTGTATCAATACAAAAACAGAAGTATGCAAGTAGAACTGAGCTCCAATGTTGTAATGTATTTTTGTATTGATGCAAAATGGTTTGTATCGATACGAGACTAATATGTATTGACCCAAGAGCTTTTGTATCAATACAAAGATTGAGGCATGCAAGCAAAACGGAATTCCAGTGATTGATGTATTTATGTATCGATGTAAAATGACATGTATCGACTCAAAAGACATATGTATCGATGCATGGTTGTATGTATCGATGCAAGACAGCCTACAGAATCTTGTGTATTGACCCAAAACACGTATGAGTCGACTCATATTGTGTAGAAATCATTTTTATGGATTCAGAGAAGTGTATGCATCGATACAAGCATGTATGAGTCGATACAAAAGGTTGGTGCATGACAAACATGATATTTTGACCACTTTTATGCATGTTATCATTTGGTCATATAAGTACACATGCATTATGGACACAATTTTGACAATCAAGTATATAGATATTCTATCATTCAAGGCAATCTAGTATTTGCTATCATTCAAAAACAATCTAACACAAACTATCTAGTAAAGGGCTGCTCACATGTATCACCACCCCAGTGGTAACACATGCGCGCGTTTGGTTCCTTCCTCTATCAGGTCGCTGGTTTGAACCTGACTTATGGCAATTTTTTCCATAACGTTTGATTTTTACACAGGTGTCATACCCCAAAATTTGCCCTCCTATTCCTCAAGACATTTCACATATCCATACTCAAGGATTCCTCAAGGGTTGAATCAGACAAACCCTCTCCTAGACAATCAACCCAAACTAGGGTTTGGCAATTCTCAGATCCAGATGGACTCCCAACATCTCCAGTGATCATCATACCTCCTCATATGCTTCAAAGAATCTCCATGTCAAATTTCAAGCCTTACAAGTCAAGTTTCCTCAGACAATTGCTCAGATGGTTGAAAATCAGTTGTATTGGACAAAAAGTCAACTGTGGTCAACATACAGTCAAACTTCATGATTTTTGGTCAAAATCCATATTTTGAAGTCACATTCATCATTTGATCAAGGGTTGATCATGATTCATCAAGAAAACTAAAGATTTGCTCAAAAGTCAAGCTTTCCAAATTAGGGTTTCCTAGAGAAAAGTCAACTGAACTTTGACTGAGCGTAACTTCTTCATAGTTTCTCAGAAATTTTTCCACCACCTCTCATTTGGAAGGAAATTCAATCCTCTACAACTTCATGTCTCACAAGCATAGTCAAAAAATGCTTCATTTTGAAGATATGGATCAAAACATTACAGGTCCTTTTCAGAGTCAACAAAAAGTCAACGTTTTGTATTGAAGTTTTATTGAGCATGGAAACTCCAATTTAGATGAAACCAAAGAGGTTGTTTAGAGGACACATAGAGATTTCGAAAAAATCCAAGAACACTCAAAAATGTGGAAAATTGAGCAAAATACACCTTGCATAAGTTGGGCATTTTTGGACAATTGCACAAAGAGAGATATTTGTCAAAATCAAATTTTTTCCAAATGGGCCTATAATTTTATGATCCAAACTTGGTCATAATATTATTTGTGACCTCTTGATGCCTTGCCACGACCTCCTTTTATTTTTTTGATTTATTTTTGAATTTAAAACCATTTAATTCAAATTTAAATTAAATAAAATATGAAAACAAGGTATAGTTTCAATTGGGTTGGATTTTTATCAAACTTGAGGTCCAAGATAGCCCACACAACTTGCTGGTTTCGTGCTAGGTCTTACATGGAAGGGAAAATCAAATTTTCAAAAGATTTGATTTTATTTGAAAGGAAAATTATTTTGCATTGAATGGCATATCTTTTTTCTTTCTTTTTGCTCCAATTCTTCACTCTATAAATACACAACACATCCACAATACAAGAGGACAAAACCCTAGCCTTTACAAGCAACCCTATTTTTCTCAAAATTTCTTCAAAGTTGGCAATTTCGAATTCCAAATTCCAGCAAGTTTCAGCCCAAACCAGCCATTCCATTGTGTTCTTGAGGATCCCAGGGTTCAATCCATACCCTTACTCGAAGCCCAGACTGCCCAGAACGCGAAGAACATAAAGCTCCGATTTGGTATTTTTCATAATTTCGATTTTCTTATTTCATGCATTGTTAATTGCTTTTGTGTGTTTATATGGATTCAGGACATCCAATAAGTCATGAATGATGCATTACATGTAAGCTTGCACGCAGAAAACTCGATTTGCCATGGTTAGGGCATCTTGAACTGTTTGATTCGAACTGGCTTGTACAAGTGTTTTCAATCCAAATGGACACCACCATTGAATTCGCAAGGGTCGAATTAGGGGGGTAGGGTCTTTCTTTGCCTTTTATTCCACGTATTTTGCAGGTTTGGAGTTTGGTGTCGCCGGAGAAGACGACCGGAGCTAGGGCTCCAGCGTCGTTGACTCACCTCTGACCGGTGAAGGCTGGCGTGGCGCGAGGGAGCTCTCTGATTCGTCCATTCATTACAATCAAGGCCCACGCGTGTTGAGTGTGCTTTGAGTTGTAATCAGGACACGTTTCACATTTATAAACCATTGGTTCCAATTTCCAAACACAAAAGCAAGCTAGCTCAGATGGCAACGCGTGTATGGATTTCTGCAGAGGACACCAGTTCGATTCCTGGCAAGACCATTCCTTTTTACAACTTTAAAAAACTAACATGTTTTACTATTTTTTCTTTTTAATATTTTTCATGCATTTTAATTAATCTTTAAATATTTTTTTCATGCATTTAAAAAATCACAAAATATTTTTCTTTTTGCATTATTATCAGAAAATGTTTATTTAATTTTTAATATTAAAATTAATATTTTTGCATGCATATTTTATTTAATTGCTAATTAATCATTAATTTGACTTTTAATTGTTTTTAAATATCGAAATCGATTCCGAAAATTACCCAAAAATTATCTTATCATCTTATTGTCATTACTAACATAAAACCTTTTTCCTCATTCAAAAATCATGCTTTTTGCTAACATTTTCCTCTTATGCAATTTCTCTTGTTTTCCGATTATGTATCTGTTCACAGGTTGTAACGTTCCGGACGATTTTTCTTGCTTTTCTTTTCCAATTATGTAACTGTCTATGGGATGTAATAGTTTAATTAGGACTTTTACTTTCCACACTCTTATTGTGTAACTGCCCCAAAGCCATGTAATAGCGTAGGACTTTATCTATCCGCACTTTACATTTCCGCAATTTACTTTCTGCACCCTATAAATTGCTAGTAATTAGGTGTGTATGGCAAGATAAAATTGGACATAGATCACTCATAATTTCAAGATAACATATCTAAATTTGACACACTCTTTTCACACATGCACCCCTTAGGGTAATTCTCTCTCGTTTCCTTTTACGAATACAAATGGTCACGTCCCTCGAACGTAGAGGTACCCTAGCACCGTTGCCTACAAATAAATCATCATAGTCCCTTCGATACAAAGATCATAGACCCACGATGTCTCCTACGAATACATGATCTTGACCCTCGATTTTTGCCTACGAAAAGTGATGATCGTCCTGTCATACCCCAAAATTTGCCCTCCTACTTCTCAAAACATTTCATACATCCATACTCAAGGATTCCTCGAGGGTTGATCAGACAAACCCTCTCCTAGACAATCAACCCAAACTAGGGTTTGGCAATTCTCAGATCAAGTCTCACAAGTCAAGTTTCCTCAGACAATTGCTCAGATGGTTGAAAATCAGTTGTATTGGACAAAAAGTCAACTGTGGTCAACATACAATCAAACTTCATGATTTTTGGTCAACATCCTCATTTTGAAGTCACATTCATCATTTGATCAAGGGTTGATCATGATTCATCAAGAAAACTCAAGATTTGCTCAAAAGTCAAACTTTCCAAATTAGGGTTTTCTAGAGAAAATTCAACTGAACTTTAACTGAGCATAACTTCTTCATACTTTCTCAGAAATTTTTCCACCACCTCTCATTTTCAAGGAAATTCAATTCTCTACAACTTCATGTCTCACAAGAATGTTCAAAAAATGCTTCATTTGGAAGATATGGATCAAAACATTACAGGTCCTTTTCAAAGTCAACAAAAAGTCAACTTTTTGTAATGAATTTTTGTGGAGCATGGAAACTCCAATTGAGATGAAACAAAAGAGGTTGTTTAGAGAACATCTAGAGCTTTCTAAAAAGTCCAAGAACACTCAAAAATGTGGAAAGTTGAGCAAAATACACCTTGTACAAGTTAGGCATTTTTGAAGAGGTGCACAAAGAGAAATACTTGTCAAAATCCAAAATTTTGCAAATGGGCCGAACTTCTCTTGGTTTAAACTTGTTCCTCAGCTTATTTGGAACCTCCAAGCCCAATGCCACGAATTTTTTCTCTATTTTTCTATTTAATTTGAATTTTATTAATTTAAAAACAAATTAAATTAAAAAATAAGGTATAAAATTAAAATTAAATGCAAAGTTGATTTTTCTCTCATTCTTGAGATCCAAGCAACTCATACAAGCTGGAAAATTTCGAAATTTACATTGATTTGGCAAGAAATTGATGAAATTGGATCAAAAAAGGAAGATTTGATTTCATACAAAGTCAAATATTTTTGGCATTGATTGATCAATATTTGCTCTTGAATTCAGCCCAAAATCCATCCATTATAAATATACAATGCATACAACATGAAAAAGAACAGAAAAATTGCTTGGAGGAACCCTAACCTAAAGCTAAAAAACCGTGTTCTTGAAGCAACTTGCAGCCATAGTTTTGCTTCGATTCAGCCAATTCCGAGCATCCAAACACATTCCTTGGAGTCCTTGGAGTCGATCCAGACCTTTACAACTCTCAAAAACATCAAGAATCACGAAATCCAGTTTTGGTTTGTTCATACTTTTTCAAAATTCGAATTCTGTTATTCATGCATCTTTAACATGTTTTGACATTTGTTTTGTGTTTAGAACAAAGTTTGCAAGCTATCTGGGTAGCTTAATTGCATTTTTATGGCCAGGAACGAGAATCACCATTGTTAGGGTTTTTTGGGTCAAATTGGGGTTTCCTTAAATCCGTAAAATTGGACAAAACCAATACCACTATCGTGTTCAGAATGATGTTTCCAATCGAACCATGGCTTTGTATTTCATTTATATTGCTTGTATTGGATTTTTGATATTTGCAGGGGCCATAACGTCTATAATTCCTGGCAGCAGATACGTGATGTCACAGAGAATGTTATGACACACTATCTGACACTCTGTTAACAATTCACACAATAAATTTAAACAGCAGTAAAGAACACAATAAATTGTTTACCCAGTTCAGTGTCTAACTACACCTACATCTGGGGGCTACCAAGCCAGGGAGGAAATTCACTATTAGTAGAATTAATTCAGGAATAAACCAACCAGTTTATCTCCTTCACTTAAAACCTACCCAATGCAACTTCAATCTAAGTCCTACTTAGACCTGAGTTCCTACTCACTCCCCCTCAATCATAGCAGTGATATCAACCTATTGAATAATTGAATTGTGAAGACACACTTCAATAAACTATCTCGATCTTGCTTCAAAGCTTCAATCAAGAGACAAACACTCGTGCTTCACAGCTTTGAGTGATAAACTACCCTTACAAACAAATCCTAGTCCAAGGCACTTATCAAATGATAATTGTTTGGCTCACAAGAGTAACTAGAATTACACAAATAACAACCTGCTAATATCTTCAATACATTCTAGAGGCGCAACAGCAGTATAAGGGTTGAATTCCTTTTATAGAAGAAGTCCTGAAAATTCAGTTTTGGGCTTCCATAAAGATAGCTAGGATTCACTTAATTTAATCCTAAAAACATGGTCTTTTCAACAACCAATTTAGGTTTAATTAAGATTAACCTAGCAGCCACGAGAGCATGCATTCTAGTAACAGACAAACATAATATAGCAGCTCAACAAACTTTCTGAAAAGTCTCAGGAAAAACAGATTCTGTAGAACAGAATGTCACACTGAATGTCATAACATCTGTTATGACATCAGACTATTTTCTGCAGAATTCCAGCACAACTTTTATCTTCCAGTTCTGAGTTGTACTTTAAACATCCTTGTCAAGTAGGATTTATCTTCAACCTCTGAATGTCATGACATTTATCAAGACATTGTCATAACCTAGTTTTACCAAAATGTAATGCCAACTTAAAACACTAACAAACTCCCCCTTTGGCACATTTTTGGCTAAAACTACTTAACAGATCAGAGAACCTATGCAGCAGAAGACTAAACTAGTTCTAAGTTATCCTAAGCTTAAAGAAACTAGAACCTAGAGATAAGATAAATTCTACCCATACAAAAATCCCACAATTCCCACGTACAAATTTAAAAAGCCATACAGTTTCCCAATTTCCCAATACAGTTTCCCACAATATTTCTTCTCCCCCTTTTTAGCCACAAAGGGGCCAAAGGAACCAATACAAGTACCCCAAGCATTCAAACATATATTAAGAGAAGCAGTAACAAATGTTAAGTTTACAATGCACCAATAAAATTACAATCATCCAAAACACACATGGAAAAGCAGAACAAGAAACAGGAAACAGTTGCAACAATGCATAGGAGTACAACTCAAGTGCTTTCCTCTCCAGAAGAAGCACTATGGAAGGAAGCATCTTTAACCTCTTCACCAGCCAATGCTTGATCAAGATCGCGATCTTCATCCATATGTGCAGAATCATCACCATCAAGCCCTTCTTCCTCAACCTCTCTGTCTTTCTCCTTTCAAGTGTAGAGATCGTTCTTCCCACTTTGCTCTCTTGCTTCAAGCTCCTTGCAAGTTGCTTTTAGCACAGAATGACATTTGCCTTTTGAGAATTTTCTTTGATGTTGATGTTTTAGCGATGTCATAACAATATCTGGGACATGTTTGCCTTGGAAGAGTTTGTAATGAAATCCAAGAGCAGGAGCCCTTTGCATATTGAATCTCTATCACCAAGTATGTCGGCCGATCAACTATGATTCCACATGAGGGAGGAAAGGCTATTGGTCATTTAATCGCATAACTTTCAAAGATGTTTAAGGGTTTGCTCAAAATATAGGTTCCATAGTCAAATTTTGCTTTAGTACCAACAACAAAGATGAATCGCCTGCACTAATGGAGATGGTGGACTTGTGGTTTGTTGAACCCAGCAGCCCCTATCTTGTGCAAAATAGCAAACTTAACACTTAGTTTGCTGGCGCTAGTTTTCCTTTCATTGGCCAATGTTTCACTTGTTTAGCAGTTGATAGTGTGGCGATTTGGTCATCGCTTGTTCTAGCTCAGTCGAGCTTCATCCGATCTTTCCAAATATTTGTTGATTATACTTGGGAAAATTTCACCCTTCTCCCTCATAGACACCTTGAAATCACCGACCTTTCATCAGACCACTGACAAGTTCACAATGAACTCCTTCACCAACACTTCATAACAATTTGAGAACTTCACCATAGTTCTCATCAACCCGCCTTCTTTGATCGGATCAATCACATCCTTGCATTCAAGAGCACTTTTATTCACCTTCAAGTGCAATTCTTCAAACACACATATTTCCACCGTTAGCATTCTCGTGGTGGTGGAAAGAAATGTTGTCAATTGCCACTTCAGTGACTTTGGACAGCCCAAAGAGAAGGCTTTTTCTTGGGTGAATGTCCGAGACATTCCTTCGACATTAAAATCGAATCATCATCATGTTCGAGGGTCGTGAGACTTCTCTTCTTTACAATTTGGGTTCTTTTTGGCTTAGAGATACCTGCAATAGTCTTCACCTTACTCTTCCCTTTGGAAGTTCCAGCCTGGTCTTTCCCAGATTTTTCTTCAGTTTTGTTCTCAAATCTAGGAGTCTTATGAGCAATTTTAATAACCTTTTTCTGAGCAGAACTTGGAATAGCATTGTGCTTCCCTTTCCTATTCATCACCCTCTTAGCAATGCTGGGATGAACTTTTGCTATGAGGTCATTATTAGAGAACTCCTCATCTAGATTGATGACATGAGAATCTACATTCTGATTAGTATTTTTCTCAGAAGAATCTTCCAGGTTGTCATCAGCTTGTTTTTCTGGAATTTCTTCAAGAATGCTATTAGAGATATTATCAGCAGAAATAGCAGAAGTTTTAACAGAGGTAAAATGTTCTGGGGATTCCTCAAGAATCTCATCAGAAATGTCATTCTCATTAGCAGCAGGGGATTCAATATTGTCATCTTTACACCCTTCGAACCGGAGCGTAGGATTTACATCATTCTTGATGAGAATCATGATGATCACCGATGTCTTGACATTCTCATTGACATCTGGATCAACTGCTAAACTAGGGCTAGCAGACTTATGGTTCAAAGGGACTGAAATCCCAGGTACAGATTGATTCTCATTTAGGATACTAGTCACTATCCTAGCTATGGCCTCATGCACTGACCTAGACCCCTCTCTGTTCACTAGTTCGAGGAACCAAGATGATGGTATAGAAGTCTTACCGTAGGAGATGCTTGAGACCTTCTTGAATTCCTTGTGCGAACTTCTTGACTTTTTCCGGTCAATGGCCATTGCATGCAATGAGTAACCTCAAGAAGCTACTTGCATGGCTTCAAAGATTTGCCCTAACTTCAGCCATGGAGGGAGATGAAGATCCAGATTCTTGAGATGAAGAAGATGATGAAGACATAATTTGCTGATGACTTTTGAGGAAATGGCAGCGAGAATGGCGTAGGGTTTGAAAGTTTCTTTTTGATGAAGAAAATGTGATACTTTAAAATGAAGAAACTATTATATGGGAGTCTCTTCCTATTCTTGGACCTTTAAAAATAAAATGAAAATAATTAAATGACCCACTTATAAATAATTGAAGTAAAGGTCCTTCCATTCCTTGTTGTAGGTACGCTTAATTGCTACAACTCCTCATATTGACAAATACCCAATTTGCCCTTAAAGTTTTAAACCGACTAGTCTCAAGAACTTCAGTACAAATGTCACAGTACAATGTCATGACATCCTGTATGACATTGTACTCAGTCAGCATCTACTTCATCCAGATCATCTTAGAGCAATTGCTACCAACTGCTATGTATTCAAATTTCAACATTGTATATGAACATTATTTGTCAACCAAGAACCAAGATTGTTCCTCAAGAAGAAACATCCATCAAAAGAGCTTTTACACAAGCTTTGATCAACACTTTCTCCACTTTTTTTCTTGGGCAACTTCAAATGTGGAGGAGTAGGAGTCCTTTTATGGCAGCCATTTTTCATTCCAAACTTCTTGACACAATCCCTTGCATACTTGCTCTGTGGAAGGAGTGTTGAGTCTTCCATCTGTGTAACTTGCAGTCCAAGAAAATGAATTAACTCTCCCATGAGGCTCATCCCAGATTCAGCTTGCATTTGGTTGTCAAAATGTCTAACCATTGTGTCTGACATTCCTCCAAATACTGTGTTATTAACATAAATTTGAGACACCATGATCTTTCCTCCTTGGACAAAGGGGGTTTTATCCAAGACTTCTCTCCTATATCCTTTGACAGTATGGTGCTTGGTTAGCCTTTCATACCAGATCTTAGTACCTTGGTTCAGTACTTTAGAAGTGATCAGATGTCTAGACATTGAGTGTGACATTCTGATTTCTTGTCCAGCCTTATACTTACCACAGATTCTCCCTTTATCAATGTGAAATCTTGGTATCCTTCTGACTCCCTCTATGGAACTGATCCTTTTCATTCCTCTGAGGTGTAAATGACCAAGTTCTTGGTGCCACAACTTTACTTCCTCTTCATCTTTGTATGTAGAACACACAGAAGATAGAGTGGTGTTCTGATTCACACGTAGTAGCTTGTCCTTGATCCGACTCCTCTCATAATCACTCTTGTTCATCATTGATTACAAGACATTCGGACTTAGTGAAGTTGACCGTGAATCCCATATCACATAGTGACTTATGCTAATGAGATTAGCAACAAACCTTACCGAACACCCATTCAGTTTGGAACCTGCATCAGCTTTGAGTTTCCAACCTTTGATTTCTCCTTTAGCTCCATCTCCAAAAGTAACAACGCGTAGAACGAGGTTTAACATCATTAAGAAGATTCTGCCTCCATATGCTTAGAACACCCATTGTCAAAGTACCAATCTTCCTTGATGACACTCTAAGAGAAGTGTGAGCTATCGAGCTACGCCTTCTTCTTCCACCGCTGAGTGTATGATACCTGTTGGTCTTAGGCTTCACATAGGAACCTTGGATGATATCCATGTAGCCTAAAGCAAAAAATTTATGTGACCAAACCTTCCACAATAATGACATCTCCATCTCTCAAACTTTTGTTCATGTTTCTATGATTTTGATGTTGAACCCAATGTTGTGACATCTGCTTTGACATTGGTTTATTAGGTCTGTTTTACTTTTGTTATTAACAAATTTCTTAGCCTCCACATATCCCGAGGCACTATTTCCTGCTTTGTGTGTGACATCTTCTTTGCCATTGACTTGTCGTTTGTTCTTCTCCTTGTTATTAGCAAATCTCTTTGCACCACATACCCCGAGCCGTATTTTGCTTTATGTTGTGATACTGCTTGACATTGGTTTCCCATGCCTCTTCTTCTTCATGTCACCAACAGTTTCTTTTTCACCACATATCCTAGACCATGCTTATTTGATTTTGTCCAAGTCAAGGATTTCTTCCAACTTATCGCACCAGATGTCAACATTTTGGATGATTTAGACATCTGATCAAGTTTGAGTTCAACATCAGAATATCATTGTTGAGGTGATTTATGGTGGTGTGGTTTTCCTTTTCTCACCTCCAACTTCACATTCTCGCTTCCAACTTCTCAATCAGCTTTTTCTGTTTCTCATTTTGCTGACATACTTCACCACTTTTTATACACGCCTGTAGGGTTTCAACAAGCTCTTCAAATGTCACTTCCTCATCACTAGAATCCATATCGAATTGTACACCCGTAGAGAGCAATGACATGTTGGCTTCTTCCTCGACTCACTTCCCGAATCACCACTCAAGTGATGCCATTCTTTCTTTTGTTTCTTTAGAAAGGTGGGACATTCACTCTAATATGCCCATATCCTTCACAACCATGACAATGGATTTCTCGCTGACTTACTTTCTCTTCGACTGGATCTTTTGTCGAGTCATAAGATCCGCCAATGTCGATGAAATGTCCTTGACATTGACTTGACTTTGATCAACCTCTTGATGAGCCTGTTGAACTGCCTCTTCCAAGCATAGCTATAGCTTCAGATCTTCTCTTCACCATCCACCTTGCATCCTCTTCGTATGGATACAAGTGTTATGCTCTTGTTTTTCCCTGTCAGCTTTCACCGATTCCCATCTCAAAAGTCATAAGGATCCAATAAGTTCTTCAACCTTCAAGGTGATGATGTCTTGAGCCTCTTCTATTGCGCTTACTTTCATTGCAAATCTCTTAGGCAAGGATCCAGAATCTTTCTCACCGCTTTTTCTTCCTGACATTTTTTCACCAAGTGCCCCGAGGTGTTGGTAATCTCTAGGATATTCATGTGAAACTCATGAATAGTCTCATCTTCTTTCATCTTCAAATTCTCAAATTTGGTAGTGAGCATCCAAGTCTTGACATCTTCGATGTCCCTCATGAGTAGTTTTGAGAGTGTCCAAACACATCACATTGATGAACTAGTCTCAAGATATTTTCCAATACCATTGAATAGGCATTCAATGCTTTAGAGTTCCCCGAGCTAGCTCCTCTTCTTTGCTCTATTCTTCCTCGTGTTTCAAGATAGTAGTCCCATCTTTCAAGCGTGGTGGGATGTTTCCATCCTTTGTCGCCAGCCTCCAAGCTTTAATATCCACCGATCTTAAAAAGGCAATCATACGAGGTTTCCAAGACTCATAATTAGACCCATCCGTAATAGGTGGTCTACCTCCAAATCCTCATTCCTTATCCATTATGCAAGAAACTATATTTCCCTAGATCTCACCCAGAATAACAGGTGCCCGCCCGATGCCAATTGAAATTTCGGCAGATACGTGATGTCACGTAGAATGTTATGACACACTATCTCGACACTGCTAACAATTCACATAATAAATTTAAACAAAGAAAAAGAACACAATAAATTGTTTACCCGCTTTGTCTAACTACACCTACATCCGGGGCTACCAAGCCGTGGAGGAAATTCACTATTAGTAGAATTAATTCGTGAATAAACCAACCGCTTTATCTCCTTCACTTAAACCTACCCAATGCAACTTCAATCTAAGTCCTACTTAGACCGAGTTCCTACCACCCTCAATCATAGCAAGGATATCAACCTATTGAATAATTGAATTGTGAAGACACACTTCAATAAACTATCTCGATCTTGCTTCAAAGCTTCAATCAAGAGACAAACACTCGTGCTTCACAGCTTTGAGTGATAAACTACCCTTACAAACAAATCCTAGTCCAAGGCACTTATCAAATGATAATTGTTTGGCTCACAAGAGTAACTAGAATTACACAAATAACAACCTGCTAATATCTTCAATACATTCTAGAGGCGCAACAGCAGTATAAGGGTTGAATTCCTTTTATAGAAGAAGTCCTGAAAATTCAGTTTTGGGCTTCCATAAAGATAGCTAGGATTCACTTAATTTAATCCTAAAAACATGGTCTTTTCAACAACCAATTTAGGTTTAATTAAGATTAACCTAGCAGCCACGAGAGCATGCATTCTAGTAATGTAAAAACATAATATAGCTCAACAAACTTCCCGAAAAGTCTCAGAAAAAGATTCTGAATGTAATGTCACACAATGTCATAACATCTATTATGACATCGACTATTTTCTCTAGAATTCAAAGACTTTTATCTTCCAGCTCGAAATACTTTAAACATCCTTGTCAAGTAGGATTTATCTTTAATCTCGAATGTCATGACATTTATCAAGACATTGTCATAACCTAGTTTTACCAAAACTAATGCCAACTTAAACACTAATACGAACTCACCGACGCTAAGTTTTCAAAAATTCAAACGAAGAAGAAGGTGTTCTTCGCGTGATTTGAATGTCTGTGGTTCAAATTGCTTAAAACGATCTCGCTTCAATTTTATGACACCAAACGCGTTGGCTCAGGTAAAGGCAAGGAGCGTGTTGTTACCGATGGTCACGAGTTCGAGCTCAAGGTGACCATTTCTTTTTACAAGTTTGCAAAACTAACATATTTTTCTATTTTTCTCTTTAATATTTTCATGTTATTTTAATTTATCTTCAAATAATTTTATCATGCATCTAAAAATCACCAAAAATATTTCTTTTTTGCATTATTATCAGAAAAATACTTATTTAATTTTTAACATTAAAATTATTATTTTTGCATGCATATTTTATTTAATTATTAATTAATCATTTAAATGACTTTTAATTGTTTTTAAATTACCAAAACGATCCAGAAAATTACCAAAAATTTATCTTATCATATTGTTGTCATTACTAACATAAAACTTTTTTCCTCATTCAAAAATATTTCTTTTTACTAACATTTTTCTTATGCAATTTTCTTGTTTTCCGATTATGTATCTGTTATGTGTTGTAACGCTTCGCATTTACTTTTCTTGCCTTTCTTTTCAATTATGTAACCGCCATGGCTGTAATAGTTAAATTAGGACTTTATTTTCCGCACTCTTATTATGTAACCGCCAAAGCCATGTAATAGCGAGGACTTTATCTTCCGCACTTTACATTTCCGCATTTATTTTCTCGCACCTTATAAACCGCTAGTAATTAGCGGTATGGAAAGATAAAATTGACATAGATCACTCATAATTCTAAGATAAAATATCTGAATTCAAAACACTCTTTTCACACATACACCCCTTAGGGTAATTCTCTCTCGTTGCCTTTATGAATACAAATGGTCATGTCCCTCGAATGTAGACGTATTCTAGCACCGTTGCCTTCAAAACAAATCATCATAGTCCCTTCGATACAAAGATCATAGACTCACGATGTCGCCTACGAATGCATGATCTTGACCCTTGATTGTTTCCTACGAAAAATGATGATAGTCCCTTCGAATGTGCTGGGATACTTCCTACAAGTTGCCTTCTATGACCATCCGTTGTCCCTTCGAATGTCCCTTCTACATCCAACAAATAGGGTTACCTACCAACTAATGGTATGGATAGCACTATTCTAAAGGAAACGAAAACAACACGAAAACGACCATTCTGAGTAAGTAATAAGACTTTTAGTTGCTTGCTCTATCAAAATACTTTTCACACCTCACACTTTTTGTCAAAGTTCAAACTCTTTTTCAAAACGAAACATTTCCGAACACTTTGTATACATTCCTACATGAATCATTACAAAGTCAAAGCGAAATGCCTTTTTCAAAACATTTTTCAAACACACAGAAATCACTTTTGAAAATGATCTAAGAGCAACTAAGAGTCTGAGATAATTCACGGATGAAAAGGGTGCTAATACCTTCCCTTTTCATAACCTTCTCCCTTACTCAGAATCTAACGAATGTCTTTTCCTGTTCTATTCACCTTCCCTTAATTGGATAAAAGAAAAATTCGGTGGCGACTCTTGCTATCCGCACATTTGTGATACAAAAATCTCAAAGTCGCTCACAGACACGTCCCTTCGAATGTGCTAGGATACTTCCTACGAGTTGCCTTTTATGACCAAACGATGTCCCTTCGAATGTCCCTTCTACATCCAATGAATTGGGTTACCTTCCAACTAATGGTATGGATAACACTATTTTAAAGGAACGTAAAAAACACGAAAACGACCATTCTGAGTAGGTAATGAGACTTTTAGTTGCTTGCTCAATCAAATACTTTTTCACACCTCACACTTTTGTCAAAGTTCAAACTCTTTTCAAAAACGAAACATTTCCGAACACTTTGTATATATTCCTACATGAATCATTACAAAGTCAAAGCTTAAATGCCTTTTCAAAACATTTTGTCAAACACACGTAAAGCACTTTTGAAAATGATCTAAGAGCAACTAAGAGCCCGAGATAACCACGGATGGAAAGGGTGTTAATACCTTACCTTTTCATAACCTTCTCCTTACTCGTAATCTAACGGGTCTTTTCCTATTCTTTTCACCTTCCCTTAATTGGATAAAAGAAAAGTAGGTGGCGACTCTTGCTATCCGCACATCTCGATACAAAAATCTCAAAGTCGGCTTCACTGTGACATGAATCGGCGACGGGGAGACACCCTAAAGAGAGAATGCCTTAGGGATTTCTAGATCACTTTACCTTTCTTCGCTTGACTTGCTTGCTTTATCTTTAAGGGTGCTTGGGTATTATATTTGTGGGGATCCTACACCCGATCCAGCTTCCTTTAGGTAAGTAGCAATAGATCATCGCGACTGCTAGGGCGATACCAAACGGTCAACATGATGGCTACGTTAGTGGCTACATGGATGTCCCGATACTCTTCATTTCCAAGTCGAGGATAGTATTTGGCTTCGCGGTGTCATCAACACTAACTAAACTTTTAGAACCTTAATTGACCCATCTTGGCCATTGAAGGTAGTGAGATGTACGGCGCACTAAGGTTGGTCGACACTGATGCTACGCTCATTAAGACAATTTTGGGATATTTTCTCGACCACTGGTAGTCGATCGAAATAAACGCCACAGAAAGATCAATGATATGAGATTCCTAGAACCCGTTACTATTATAGGACAGATGAACCAACTCAAACTTTTGGTAGGGTAGACACCTATACCTCATGCAAGCCTTAAACCTAGGGCCATTGTGTGATTTGGTGTGCTTGTTAAACATGACATCATGACATCATAACATTGCATATCATTTCTAACTATTTCAAGGACCTAGGATTTATCTTTGCCTGCTTTTGTAGGGATTATGGCTTCTAGAAAGACTATTCGAATCAACTTCATGGGTGTACCTCTCAACTCAAAAATTGGTTTCGTAAATTCCCACCATGCTCGCCCATCAAAAGATGGTTATTTGCTTGACTTGGTTATTCCGCTTTTGAAGAAGATATGATGCACGTCCTATTCCAGCTTGATCCGAAACACCATTGCTTTACATTCCCTGTGTTATCGCTTGGTTCCTACCTTGAAGAGTTCTCTAAGCTACTGGGATACCCATTCTGATCAAATGCCATTCACCGGTCTAGAAAAGATTCCTAGGTACGAAGACATCGCATCCGATTACACCAAACGCCGATATTGAAGCTAATTGGGAAACAAGAAGTGAGTAAAGGGTTTACTTGCTAAATTCCTAATAAAGAAACCCGAGAGTTCCTCAAAGCTTTGAGTTTCCATGCATTTGAAGACGTTTTGGCCTTACTAATCTATGGTTTGGTTCTATTTCCTAACTCGGATCAATTCATAGATGTCAACGCCATCAAGATATTCCTCACTGTAATCCAGGCCTACTTTACTTGGAGACATTCTACATCTCTCTACACTGCATCATCAAGAGACAAGGAACTCTCATGTGTTGCATATCGTTACTTTCCAGGTGGTTTATTTTGCACCTTCCTCCATCAGTATTGAAGAACGAGCAAAGATTGAAGTGGTCTCAAAGACTAATGTCTCTCTCTCATTCAGATATCTGTTGGTGTCTTTTCACTCAAAAGGACTTCGCATTCATTGAGCGTTGTGGAGAATTCCCTAATGTGCCACTCCTTGGCATAAGAGGAGGTGTCACTTACAACCATTCTCTAGCTCTACGTCAGTTTGGTTATTCTCGAAGAGATGGCCCTCATGATATGCTTCTCCAAGATATTGTGTTCGACTACAACCACGATCTCCAGAATTACCGATGAAGGTTCATACACGCTTGGGGCATGGTGAATAAGACTCGATACCAAGACTTTGGGCACCAAACTCCACTCCTTGGGAACTCCTCAAATGGGTGCGAGCTCGATCTCAAAACCTCATGATGTCATTTCACTGCTCTACCAATAATTATGGAACCCTGCTATAGGTGACGCACTTACACTGCTCTCCATCCCGACATGCCTATCGATTTTGAAGACTAAGAGATCCCGATTCAAATTTTAAAGAAGAAAGGGATACATTCAAGCTCAATGCTATGCAAGAGAAGAAGGTATTAGAGTTGACCAAGCTACTTCACGAGGAGCGAATATCAACGCCTATCTCGCACCAAGAGGAAGCCCATGGAGACTTAGAGCTTTAGGATTTTGTTTTTTTATTTTTCTCGAACTATCTTTGTACTTAAAACAAAAAGAATAAAGAAGAGAACTATTAAATGTTTGTTTGTGTTTGTTTAACAAATTTAAATTCCTAAGGTCCTTGAAAACATTGCATCGCATTTGCATAAACATTGCATATCATGGCATAACATTTCATAATGTACCTTGAAGATCGGTTTTCATTTTCGCTATTTATTTTAGCAAAATGGCTCTTGAACAGATCGTCAAAGATCTCCGTGCTCGTAATGCTCGGGCCCAGAGATGTTCACCACTTGGTCCAAGGCCAAGAAGATCCAAGAAGCTCATCAATGTAAAGAAGAGGGTCGTTGGTGTTCTCAACATGGGTAGACGTTACAAAGGTGGTCCTAAAGTGGTCAGCCGGATAGAGCTCTCAGAAAGTGTCAAGATTGAGGGAAGTGTCAAGGGCAATGACGAAGACGGTCAGCGTGAGCTTGAGAAGAAAGGGGAAGACTGTGAAGACCAGTACTCTGATGAGGATGACAAGTACTAGCAACTTGAAGACCGTCTGAATGCTGTGGAAAACCTGAAGATGTTCGGGTTGAATTTTGATGATCTAAGTCTTGTCCCTGGTGTGGTGATTCCTCCCAAATTCAAAGTTCCTACTTTTGCCAAATATGACGGCATTTCTTGTCCGAAGCTGCATTTGAAGTCCTATATTCAGAAGATCAACCCCCACACTGATGACAGAAAGTTGTGGATGCATTATTTCCAAGAGAGTTTGTCCGGAACTCAGTTGGAGTGGTATTATCAGCTAGAGAGTGACCATATCCGTACTTGGAGTGACTTAGCAAATGCTTTCTATGCATAAGATGAGTATAATGTCAATTGGCACCCACTGCATGCAACTACAGAGTATGTCTATGGGTCGTGATGAGAAGTTCAAAGAGTATGCTTTAAATGGAGAGATCTAGCAGCAGAGTTCAACCACCCTTGTCCAATAGGAGTTGGTTGATATGTTTATGGGAACACCGACAGCCCATTCTTTAATCATCCGATTGAAACTCTTCACCGGATTCACCGAAATGATATTGACAGAGAGAGCGATTGCGGTATCAAGAGGGAAGATTTAGGTAGAGTCATCATCAAATGTCGCAAGAGATCTTTGGTGGTAAGAAAGAAGCCAATGCCGTATGGTCGAAAATCCGAGCCAACACCGACCGGCTCAATCTGGGGCGCTGGATCTTTAATTCTACATCAGCACAACCTCAACGAGACAACGCGCGTAACCAGAGCACGCCACAAAGACAGTTTACAAAGATCAACATGCCATTGTTGCAAGCCTTGCAACACATGTTGAAAGAAGAGCTGATTACCTTGAGGGATCCTCCTCAGAACATCAACATTTCCTCTCCGAGATACAATCCTAATGCTAAGTGTGCTTACCACTCCAACAACCCAGGGCACGACACTGACACCTGTTAGGCTCTGAGGAACAAGATTCAAGACATGATTGAAGCCAAGCAGATTGAGTTTGATCCTCCCGTTGAGACCCCGAACGTGATCAACGCTCCTATGCCTAACCATGACAAAAGTTCCAATGTTATTGGCGAGAACTCTTATGTTTTCAACATAGATGACCTGACCATTCCTCTGATGACTGTTAAGAAGAATTTGCTGCAAGCCGGTGTCAATCCAGGTTGCCCAGAGAATTGTCCTTGGTGCCCAGCTGCGCCTGACAGTTGTGCTTGGTTGAGAAGACTTGTCCAGTGCATGATGGATAAGCGTGAAATACTATTCCTGAAACCACCTGTGAAGAATCTGTGTGAAGACATGTCTAAGAAACTGAATATCGAAGATGTAATTGAAACTGTACCAAATGTGTGGGATACCTTGGGGAAGCCAAGTGGAAAGTTCGATTACATGGTGAAGTATACTGTTCCTGAAAGCTACAAGATCCCTATTGAAGATGTTAAGGCGACCGGATGGGGGGACGATTTCCCAGAGGACTATGCTGTTGTTAACACAATAAGGATTTCCACTGCTGATCTTGTGCCTAGAGTGACACTCTCATCATTATTCTCCTGCACTCAGCCCATACTCCTCCGACAAAGCTATCCCTTGGAATTATGGAGTCGAGGTTTACTATCATGGCGCCAAGCAAGACCCTCCGACCATTGAAGATCTTACAACAAGCTACCATTCTTGACATTGACAACATCGGATCAAGTAAGGTGACCGTAACCGAAGGGTGTTCTCTAGAGATCTCCTCCAAAGATCGTGACTCTAGCTCGCATTCCGCTATTCAACCATTCCCGAGACTAGAGGGAAAGAGCAAGAACTCATCCCTCGCATGTATACCAAATGAAGTTGTCAAGACACCTCCAAACAAGAGATGGATGAAATTCAAGATTATCAAGAAAAGTGACTACAATGTTGTGGAACAATTGGGACAAACCCGTCCAAAAATCTCCATCCTTGCTCGCTTCTTGTTCTCTCGAGGCTCATGCTAAAGCCTTGGTGAAGTTTTTGAAGAATGCTCACGCATCGCAAGACACTACTACTCGATCAATTTGAAGTTTGTATTGCTAGCCTCGGCTACCAACAACGCCTAGGCTTCTCCGATGTCGATTTGACTCTCGTCAAGGAAACACAATAAAGCCTTGCACATCTCTCGTTAAATGCAAGGCATTACATTGTCTCATGTTTTGGTGGATACCGATTCTCGCTCTAAATATCCCACCAAGACCGCCGACCGACTTGATGTTGAAGGATTGTTTTGAAGCCCAGGACATTATTGTGAGAGCTTTTGATGGTTATGTTTAACAATACTGGAGAGCTCATTCTACATGTTAAAGTCGGTTCCCAAACTTTTGATTCCACCTTTTTGTCATGGACATCCGTCCATTTTACTCTTGCCTACTTGGACGCCCTTGGATACATGGGGCGGCCGTTACTCTACCTTGCATCGGTCAATACCCGTAAGGGAAGGTTGTTACAGATGTGGTGAAGAAGAATATATGGTCACCATCTATACTCATTCCGATATCTCGAGATGGAAGGTGAATTCTTCGAGACTTCCAAGCTTTGAACAATCCCTAGAGTCATGCTCACGACTCTCTCGTCACTCCTAAAGTTACACAAGTCCCGCCTAGGTTGGCCTCACCAAGGATGCTCAAGCCGCTGAAGAAGGAGGTAGTACTATTTGGGTCAGCCCTCGATCTTCCTTTCAAATCTGACAAGACTGGTTTAGGTTTCACCATCAAAGGTCAGAAGATGATACGCCGTGAACGTGCCGGCCAACTTCCTTTCCACATTAGCCAGAATGGGGTCCATGCTATAGGAGACGACGATAACGACTTCGACATCAGCAAGTGGATCTTCCCAACTACCGACAACGGACTCAACAATTGGAAGACTGAAGACGTTATACCAATCTCCTTTAGACAGGAGTAATTGCTTTTGTTTTTGCTTTGCTTTTCGTTTTCTATGTTTTGAACAATAAACTCTAAAGCCTAGTGCTGTCGGGCATCATGGCTCGCTTTGAGGGTTATTATTCATTTGCATATTTTCATTCAATAAAATTGTTGGCTTTTGCATTTAAATGTTTTTTCTTTCTTTACTTTATCACCCCTTCAAAAGCTATGTGTTTCTTACACACACCCACGGATACATCGCAAAATCACTCAATCTCGTTGATACAAATTATGCTATTGCTAAATATGACTTCGATAATCCGATCTACAAGCCAAGACGAAGGTGAGGAAGATTGTGAAGTGCCGGAGAACTTGTCGACTGCTATAGCAAGAAGAGCGAGTTATAACCACATGAAGAGCCAATGAGGTTGTGAATTTAAATGATGAAGATGTAAAAGAGATCAAGATAGGAGTGGGTCTTGAACAAATGTCAAGAGATATTGATTCGGATGCTACGAGATTATATTAAGGTTTTGCTTGGTCATACGAAGACATGCCAGTTCGACGTTGATATCAGGTACACTGCCATCGGCAAAGGAGGTTTCCCAAGAAAGGTAGGTTCGCCAGACAAGCGCCCTAAGATGTCGAAAAATCAAAGCCGAGGTTATGAAGCCGCTCAACGCCGGTTTCTTAGTCTACGCCTTATCCATGGGTTGCAAATGTGGTGCCTGTACCTAAGAAGGATGGCAAGGTACGAATGTGTGTAGATTATAGAGATTTGAACAAAGCGAGTCCGAAAGACGATTTTCCACTTCCTCATATCGATGTTCGCCGACAACACCGCCAACATAAGGTCTTCCTTCATGGATGGTTTCTCCTACAATCGATCAAAATGGCCTCAAGACATGGAAAAGACTACTTCATTACACAAGGCACCTTCCGCTACAAGGTCATGCTGCTCGATCAAGAACGCAGCCACTTACCAGCGCCATGGTGACATTATTTCATGACATGATTCATCACGAGATAGAGGTCTACGTCGACGACATGATAGCTCGATCACAGACTGAAGAAGAGCATCTTGATCATCTGCGGAAGCTATTTGATAGATGGAAGAAGTATAGATTGAGACTTAATCCCAACAAGTGCACCTTTGGAGTGAGATCCGATAAACTCCTAGGGTTTGTTGTCAGTGGTAAAGGTATTGAAGTTGACCCCGCCAAGGTTAAAGCTATTCAAGAGATGCCAGCTCCCCGCACCGAGAAGGAAGTCGGGTTGGGCCGCTTGAAATCACATTGCCGATTTATTGCACATCTAACTGCTACTTGTGAGCCAATCTTCAAGTTACTAAAGAAAGATCAAGTAGTGGAGTGGAACGACGATTGCCAGATCGCTTTTGACAAAATCAAGAGTACCTATAGAATCCTCCTATCCCGATGCCGGTCAAGGAAGACCTCTATCATGTACTCGATAGAGAACTCAATGGGGTGTGTGTTGGGGCAACATGACGAGTCTGGTCGAAAAGAGTATGCAATATACTACCTTAGCAAAAATTTTACCGAATGTGAAACAAGATACTCACAGCTCGAGAAAACTAGCAGCTTGCTTAGGCTGTCACCGACTAAGATGATATGTTGACTCACACTACCTTGTTGATCTCCAAGATGGATCCGATAAAATACATATTTGAGAAACCACTTCCTAAGAATAGCAAATGGAAAATGATCTTGACCGAATACGATCCAATATACTTCTAAAGCAATCAAAGGAAGTGTAGTAGTCATCATTTGGCCCATCGTCAGAGATGACTATCACCATGGAGTTCGAATTTCCAAACGAAGATGTTTTTAGTTACCGATTGGAAGAACTAGGACCAAGAAGGACCAACAAGGATCCCGATGGATCATGGTCTTGATGAGCCTCAAACGACTTGGCAATGGCATTGGCGCCATCATTACATCCCTACAAAGTGACATATTTCACCGCCATATTATGTTTCAACTGCACCAACAACATGCCGAATACGGCGTGCATCATGGGTATCAAAGCTACTATTGACTTAAGAATCAAGTTCACAAGTTTACGAGACTCAAATTTTAGTGATCACCGACAAAGGCGAGCGGGATACAAGCATCCCAACCTCATTCCATATCGAGAGCATGTTCTGAGTTTAATCCCCACAAGAGATCACTTCAATTACATTCCACGAGAAGAGAATCACATGGGCGACGCTATACTACTATGTCGCCTATGTTCAAATAGATGATGAACGAGGATCCCCTGCATCATCAAAAGTTCGATTAACCGGCATACGTCATGAGCTTGATGCGTAAGAGAAACCTTGTACTATGATGTGAAGAGGTATCTGACTCGTGAATATCTCAGGGCATCCACAACGATAAGAAGTTCTTAAGAAGATTTGCATCCAAATTCTTCCTCAAAGAACTATCTTATACAAGCGCAACCATTTACTTTGTTTACTACTACCGTAGACCGTAAAATAAATGAACATATCATGGAAGAATTACATGAAGGCACATTGGTACCCATTCCAGTGGACATACCATGGCTAAGAAGATTTTGAGAACAAAGTTACTATTGGTCCACCATGGAAGCCGATTGTCACCGCTTATGTTCGATCTTGTCACAAGTGCGATATATGCCGACAAAGTGCACACCTCCAGATTCTCCAATGTTCTAACATTTCATTGGCCTTTGGGCAATGTGGGCATTGATGATCGGAGAAATCAAGCCCATAGCTTCCAATGTACATCGCTTCATCCGTGGCAATTGGACTATTTCACCAAGTGGGTGAAGGTACTCGCTCACACCTGCTACTAAGAATGTCGTGGCTCGATTCATCAAGCATAATCTTATCCGCTTTATGGCATTCGCGAAAGGATTATCAAGATAACGCTCTAATCTCAACAACAAGATGATGAACCGCCTGAGAGGTTGGACTTACACCATGATGGTGGCCCATGGGTTTAAAAGGCCACCGAGAATAATGCTCCTTTTCAATACTAATGGTATTCAAAGGTATATACAATCTAAACTAAACGAACGATCAAGTTTGTCTCAGACTTTTACAAAAGAGGTCTCAGATTATGTATGTAAAATTTTGTATGTATATGAAAGAATTTGATATGTACAAAGAAATATGTATGTACATAAAGAATGTTGGGACTTACACCGAAGGGAGGCCCATGATCGGTTAAAAATCGAGAGAAAACTAATCTGTTTTATCGCTTAATCGACGATCATGGAAAAAAGATGTAAATTTGATGAAAAGTTTTGAAGAATGGTTTTGAAAGTGTTTTTGAAAAGTGAACTGTTATAAGAAATTTTAGAATCGGTCGAAGTTTGAAAATCACCTTTAAAGGTGTTTTGAAAAGTACTTAAAGACTGCTGCCTCGATAAAACATAATCGGATGAAAGTTTTTCCTCGAAATTTTTGACACTATCTTAAAATAGATACATTAATTGACAAGTGTATAAAAATCACCTCAAAATGAGGAGTTTTGATTGTTTTGAAACGCCAAGTTTGTAAAAAAATGAATGAAACTAAAAGTTTGGCAAAATGGTCCCAAGGCTACTCAACCCGGGACCAAGGCAAGGCATGGCATGAAAGTCTTAAGAGTGAGTCAAATCACTGGGGCGGCAATACATCCGTATTGTGATCAAACAATGAAATTATATTTTAAACTCGATATTTGAATTAAAAACGCGCAAGTAGCTTGTTCTTCATCTCCAATCCTTCAATCAATCCTAAAATCTTCGCTTTCGATGAAATCAAAAGATATAAACATCAAACTTGCTCAAGCTTCAAGCCCAGAACATGATGGTGTTCTTTAATTTCATTTATTTTAAGCCTAACGTGATTGAATTCTCAAGAACACGAAGAACCCTAAAACCGAAAAATCTAATTGAAATCGTACGGTGGATGATTTTATCAATCGATCGAGGGTTATTGATCGCTGATAGTGCGTAAACAAAACGCCAAGAGTTTTTTGATTTGAACCAAAGAATCATAGAGTTTGAAGTTCGAGCCCACTGCCTGCCGAGATCGAATTCGCTAGAGTGTTTCATTGAGTTTTAATGATCTTAGAGCACCATCGGGCCTTCAAGGATCATGTATGAATGGTCCGCTTCCGAAATGGCTGGAAATGTTCACCAAGTCGATTCGAATATGGCCCAAAGTGAAACCGAAATCGTGGTTAGAGTCACATCGATGGAAACTAATGATCCGTGATCATCTATATGAAGTGTGTTGATGATGTTCGAGTGAAGAAATCACAAGTTGTTCAAGCCAATGTTCAAATTCGATAGTTATGGCGCTTTGATAAGTTTATGAACATGTAGTGTAAAATCTGATTTTTAGCTTTGCTTGTGTTGATTTTAAGTTTCAAACAAGTTCCATATTGATATTAAAACATGTTATACACCAAATTACTCAAGGTTTTTCACAAGTTTGCAAAATACAAAATCTCTCAAATTGAACTATGTTTTGATTAAGAAAGAAAGAGAAAGTATGTCTTTGCATGGCGCTGGTGTGGTTGAAATTGTAAACAAGACCTCTATTTATAGGTCACAAGTTCTGAAATATAAGTGAGAAAGCTTTGGTATTTTCTAACTTGTTTTGAGGGCAAGGAAGTCATTTTTGCATTAAATGCAAAAGGAAGCTTCCTTTAACCATGGTTAATTCTCAACTTTGATCTTATCCATCATAATTTACCAACTGATTATCAGCTCTAGCTTATCTTTGCAAGGTGGCATGTGTTCTAGAAGAAGAAAATGCAAATGATCCTAAATTTGAAAGTTTGTTTGGAAATTATGGATTTTGGAGCTCTAAGTTTCAAAATCAAAAGTATGGCTAGACTCCATGGATTTGAGAGTTCTTGGACATTTTGGAAAGCTTGTTTCAAGGGCTACAACTTTCATGTTTTGAGTTTTTCCTAATTCAAAGTGGAACTATGTGAAAATGCCATGAAGTTGGAAAATATGTGAAATTTTAACACTTGAAAATTTTTCTGTGTTGAAAATTTTGACTTTTTGTTGACTTTTCCAAATTTCTTGATTTTTTATGATCATGATGGATGATTTGAAGTATTTTGATGATGGAAAAGTTTTGTCTTGAAAAGTTGACCAAAGTCAAAGTTTGACTTTTCAAGCAAGTATGAAATTTCACCGATGATCCCGAATCGACCGATGAATTCGGAACTTCTCGTGATGTTTTGAATCCGTAAATTAGGTCAACATGTTGTATTTAAGATGAAGATCAACTTAATCAAAAAGTCATTCATTGATCATAAAATCGTAGATTACTCATGCTCGATGAAACCCTAATTAGTCGATCCGATAGATCAAGAGAAAATTTTTGATATCTGAAGATCAGAGGTTGATGATTTGATCAAGATAGATCAAATGAAGTGAGTAAGACTCAAACCCTAATTTCTTGCCTCTTGAATCAGATGAAAATTTGATGAAACCCTAATTTGGACCTGTGAAATCCACACCCGATTAATTCTGTTCTGAACTGTTAATGGTGCAATGGTGCAGATGTAAGGTGGTATATTAGGTCAAAAATTGGGGTATGATAGATGCCCCTATTTAAGTTTCTTTAACCTGAGATATGAAGATGAATATCTTCGCTTTTATAGGTGAAGAGACTAAATATTTAGCACGAATTTGGACCCAAGATACCAAAAATGGATGATGCAAAATGATCAGAAAAGTTTCACCTCGATGATATCAAAGTAATGACATGGTGGGGAAAAAATTTGTGAGGATGACTCCGATCCGCTTAAGAACAGAGGATCCTATTTGTTGGGAAACATGCATATGCCTTGTTGGGAAAAAGAGATTCACAAACATGTGAATATCTCGTTTCACTGGGAAACAAAAGATTACCTTCCACAACCTTGTGACAATGTTTAAGGTGTTTAAGATGATATTACCAATTATCACCTTGTGATAGTTCATGGTAATGAATTCTAAAGATATTACCAACTATCAAGTGATAATTATAACAAGGTAATTCTTTAGACATTTTTTACCGAGGATTCAAATTCTTGTGAATAATAAGATAATGATGGAAACAGTATCTCAAACGAGTTCAAGATATTACCAATTATCAAATGGGATAACTATAACAAGGTAAATCTTGAGACATATTATCGAGTATTCAAAATTTTGTGAATACAACAATAATGGAATGATTCTTAATGAGTTTCTATTTCATAGCTACAATCTTGCCGGGATCTCTCTCTTGAGAAGATGCGGCATTTTGATTTAAAAGACACAGTTTTCTTTAGATGTAAAGAAAACTGTGAAAATTTCTTGAACTTTCATGATTTGAACTTGTTGAGAAGAACAATCTTTCACGACAAGTTTAAAGATGAAAAGGAAATAAGGTCTGTATGACAAGGCTATTGCTTATTGTTTTATTGGTTGAGACAAGGTTCTATCCAGAATGAATCGAAAGAAACAAATAATCAAGACTTGTTCTCAATGAGGAATGTTCTCACCGGGTAAATATGATAGAGAAAGATGTATTTTTCCTGCAGATAATCAATGAGAGATAACACTCCACATGAATAAATGTAATCCTAACCAAAGGATATGGATATGCTCATGAGAAATGCAGAACGCATTAATGATTCTATGATGTATGAATGATGAATGTCGATGCATGCCACAATACTTGACAAGACA